>OX376197.1:13416941-13800908 GCA_947363905.1 Lithophane semibrunnea | reverse complement strand
TCTCTATCTCTATCTCTATCTCTATCTCTATCTCTATCTCTATCTCTTTCTCTTTCTCTTTCTCTTTCTCTTTCTCTTTCTCTTTCTCTTTCTCTTTCTCTTTCTCTTTCTCTTTCTCTTTCTCTTTCTCTTCTCATTCTCTTCTCTTCTCCTTCTCTTTCTCTTTCAAACTCAAACTCAAAGCATTTATTTCAATTAAACCATTTACAGGCACTTTTGAATGTCAAAGAATCGGTCAGTTAGTCAAAAAGTTGAAGCTAGTTGCCCATTCCAAATCGTAGATCTCTATGGAGAAGAACGGGCAAGAAACTCCAAGGACACTCTTTTTAAAATGGATATAGATATTACAAAATCCTTCTATATGGAGAACAGTGTCAAATGAAAAATAATCAAAAACAATTCAAAATATAAGATTAAAAATAAGCCCTGGCAGATGAGAGATGACCAGTCTCAACTGACAGCGCCCGTTCACGAACATGACACGTGTATCAGCACCATCCAGCTCAACCATTTTGTAGGGAACCGAATGATCCAACACACGCGCCACCATCAGCGAGACATTTAAGTGAGTATGACATACTCTCATCTGCCATGCTCTTTCAAGTCAATATAAAACATGATACCATACTCGTATTAAACGGCTCCATGGTACTCACATTTACAAAATTGATAAAATGCTTCTAATTTATACAAAACTATAATTTGCAATGTTGTTGAGAGATTAAAATAATAGAATTTAAAAGAAAAAAACAAACATTAAGTTTGTAAAGTCAGAAAAAAAAGGGGAAGCAACTCTTCCAAATATTAAAAATTTTAACTAGTGAGCCCTAGTGCCTGTGGAGCAGGACCAGCATTAAGCCAAGCATTTTTATCTACGATGTAATCATCCAATTTATAATATGCCTGTCTACATAGTGTGCGTTTAATTCATGTTTTAAATTTCTTTTCATTTAGTTGAAGAATAATGAGTGGTATTTTATTATAACATTTTACACAGTACCCCATAAAAGAAGTATGTACTTTAGACAATCTGAAACGTGGTTGATCTAATTTGTTCCTATTTCTAGTGTTAAAGTTATGCCTGTCACTTATCTTACTAAAAAGATGTAGATTTTTCCGAACATACATAATGTTTTCATATATTATGTTCTGACAAGGAACCGTCATGATGTTAATTTTTTTAAACAGTTCCCTTAGAGATTCGCGTTTGTGGACTTTGTAGATGACTCGGACAGCCCTTTTGCAAAATAAAGATAGAATCAATATCTGCAGCCCGTCCCCACAGCAAAATACCGTAAGACATGATGCTATGAAAGTAACTAAAATAGACCAGCCTCGCGGTATCCACGTCTGTTAGTTGGCGGATTTTCCAAACAGCGTAAGCGGCTGAACTTAGTCGCCCTGCAAGTGAAGTTATGTGAGGACCCCACTGTAGTTTTGAATCAAGCGTGATCCCCAGGAAAAACTGTCTTTTCGACGAATTCTAGTATCTCCCTGTTCAGTACAACATGACATTCACTACTTCTTACATTCGGTAACGTGAATCTTATGCATTTAGTTTTCTTCTCATTTAATACCAAATTATTTATAGTAAACCAATTATGGACCTTGAACATAGCGTTATTTACGTCGTCAAGCTCCGTGCATGTCTATTTACTTTAAAAATCAGTGATGTGTCATCAGCAAATAACACCATTTGTGGTCGATTTTTCAGTAGTTGAGGTAAATCATTTATATATACTAAGAAGAAGAATGGACCCAATATCGAGCCCTGTGGTACACCCATTCTAACTTTTAAACCCAATGAGTTCACACCGTTTATTTGAACTTGCTGCATTCTATCATTCAAATATGATTTTACTAAGCTAAGCGCAAGTTTACCCAGTCCGTAATGCTCAAGTTTCAAGAGCAGCGTTTCGTGATTTACGCAATCAAAAGCCTTAGATAGTTCTCTCTCTTATTAGTTTCATTGTTAATAATTTTTCAAACTGTCTTTATTTTATTGTCTGCTGATTTAACCTTGTTGCTAATGAAAGAAGCTTTTGCTGCTTTGCACACTATTTTAAAAGTTTTAGAGTAAGTAGCAACATATTTAATAAAAGTTTCGTGTTAATATACGGCTTAAGGCCATACAGTTCAAATAATCTTTCCCTACTTTTCCTGATGCCTTTAGTTGCCCAGTCACTGAATAAAAACTTAGGGCAAATAGTTTTCTTTTTTTTCTTAAAAGAGTTATTAAACTCTATTTGCACTAATGAAAAGAATTCTTCATACAAAATATTACCATTGTTTATATTTAGGCCCTGAGTACTTAACTTACTAATTTAAGTGCTATTAAACCTATTTAAATTACCCGATGTTATTGGTCTAGTTTGTATCTGCACTTTTTGAAGTGGTGTGTTGGACTCAAAATTAACGGTTTGACCGCTGTGATCAGAAGGGAGATAATTTACAATGGCTTTATCTAAATAGTCGCAGCTACAAAAAACATTATCAATACATGTAGCAGTAGTCGTAGTAATTCGCGTTGGTTCCAAAAACACATTTGACATATGGAATGATTTGAAGAGACTTAATAATCTACTGCTATTTGAATTATTTTCCAAAATATTAATATTAAAGTCACCACAAATGATTACTGATTTATTACCCGTTGCAAGTTTTGCCAAAACATCTTCCATTACTGACTCAAATATAGAGTAGTTTTGATAATTAGGAGGTCGGTATACGCACACTATATAATGCTTATCTAGCTCAACACAGGACAGTTCAATGCTATGTTCCACCGATAGTTCAACTATGTCTTTACGTCGTTTTGCATATTTTTTATTTTATTTTGAATTACTTTATAACAACTATTATTATGTTTCAATAAAGAATCATCAGTAAGGTCTATTGTTACTAAAGAATGAGGGTTGCAATTAGTGTTAAATAATTCACCATGTAAGTGATTAGTTTCCTTAGCCCGAGTACAATCTTTTTGTTTTTGTAACTTAGAAATTTGTACATTTGCATGAATTAGTTCTTCTTCTAGGTCCCTAACCTTACACAAAGCCTCCTCATATAAGTTACTGCAGTTACTAAAACCATCCGTGACCAGCCGCAGTTTGTGCCGTTCAAAAAAAAAAAAAACTCAAAGCATTTATTTCAATTAAACCATTTACAGGCACTTTTGAATTGTCGGAAGTCAGGAGTCGGTCAGTCAGAAATATGAAGCTAGTTGCCCATTCCAAAGCGTAGTAGGTACCTATGGAGAAGAACGGGCAAGAAACTCCACGGACACTCTTTTAAATCAAAATATTGTTACAAAATATTGGTTACATCAATTATACATGTGAGAACAATGTAGAAAGCACGTTAAAAGCGTCCGCAATTATAACAAACAAATCAAAAATTAAAATAAGCCATGGCAGCTAAGAGATGACCAGTCACAACTGACGGCGCCCGTTCACGAACATGACGCATGGATCAGCACCATTCAGCTCAACCATTTTGAAGGGAGCTAAATGATCCAACACACGCGCCACCATCAGCGAGACATTTGAGTGAGCATGACATTCCCAGCCGCCAGGGCACATTCAAGTCAATTAAGACAAATTACCCGGTAAATGGCTCTATAGTACATAGTACTCACACCTGTGCTATGCAGTTATATAATACAAAGGAAATTGAGTTAATACAATGCAAAGATGGTCTTACAATCTTCAGCAGCTCCAACATTATTTTCGAATGTTAATTAGTTAGTTGTGGTTGTGGAGCAGGACCAGCATTAAGCCAAGCATTTTTATCAGAAATGTAATCCTCCAACTTATAATATGCCTGCCTGCATAGTGTGCGTTTTATACAAGTTTTGAATTTCGTCTCGTTCAGTTGAAGTATGTGGGGAGGAATTTTATTGTAACATTTTAAACAGTACCCCATGAAAGATGAGTCTACTTTAGCCAGTCTGAAACCTGGTTGAACTAATAGGTCCCTATTTCTAGTATTATAGTTATGTCTATCACCTCTTTTACTAAAAAGATGTAAATTTTTTCTTACATCATCAATAACATCCAGGTATTGTTGGTGTAGGTTTACTAGCTCCTGCTTTAAGCTTGTATTTTTGTAAACGACCTTCTCGACTTCCTTCTCACTATCATCTATTTCTTGTAACAGCTGTTCACATTTACTGTTTGAAGCCTTAAGATCCTGAATGGTCGTTCTCAACTTAAGCTCCAACTCCTGAGCAGCAGCTTTACGGGTCATTACAGGCATGGTTTCAGGAATTAGTACTGAAAGTAGAATTAAAGGAACGGTGAGAACTAATTAAGACAGACAAACAAAAAAAAAAGGAAAGCTAGAAAATGAAAAGAAAAAAGAAAATGGGAGAAATCAGTGTTGCTTTATAGAGAAATGAGGTAAGCTGTTGAATCTAATTTAAAAGCAACTAAAATAATTTGATCAAGTACAATATTACATTGATTCTATTGTCTTATAATTTAACTTTTGCATATGTGGGTAGGATGCATAGATAAGAACAAAAAAATCTAGTATTGCATAAAGATTACAATTAAAATGTACATAGTTAATGTTGTTGTTGATGTGTACAATATAACAATAATAGAATTACAGTATTTTGATATTTAGCAATAGGTACTAAGTTTCGTTAGCTTTAAAACAAAGTGACAGACCCAGTGCAGGGCCAAATCAACCAGTAAATGTGTTAATAGGACTCAATTAATATTTTACAGGGTCTAAGAGACGATTTTATGCTAGTTATTGATTAAAAGTAAACAATACTCCCCTTTTAAATCCGCAGGTCGAACATCAGCTGTTCTTGATAGGTTACCGGTAACGGTGAGTAACCAAAAACTATGTTTTTCTTCAAAAATTTGCATAAAAACAATAATCCTGAGTTTTTATACAGTTACTTTGCATTTAGTTATAATGTTACACCTTAATTACACTTAAAAATTAAATAAAACTAACTCAGACCAACAAAAAGGAAAGACAGATCACGCCATACGTCAAAAGTGAAGCCACCTTTTTATCTATGTGTGTGTAAAAAGGGTTGTCAGTTGTTAACGTTTTTCCCTGTAACTTGGGGAATAATATTTTGGGTAGGCTAATATTGTACGAGTAAGATATTGTTGAGTATGGTATTGTATCTCAATTTTTAGGAAGAATTCCGAAACAAAAACATTTTTTTTTACATTGCAAATTAAATAAAAAAACAAATTCAGTACAAAGTGCATTTATGAGATCACCTTTTATGCAAGAATTGCTTGTGTTAGGAGACTCCGCTCTTTCACTTAGAATTATCCATTAATTTTCATTGAGTGTTAAAAAAAAATATATATATTATGTGTATAAATAGGTTAGTAAATTAGCTACTATCCATTTATTTTTATTTTCAGTATAACATGGAAATCTAAAATATTAAATGCATAAAAAACAGATATAATTACTCGAAGTAAAAAATATCGAATGGGGAAATTTGAAATCATATTATGGCAACCCTCGCTCTTTAAATGTCACTGTTTTCGTTCGTTCATTCGTTCAGGTTTTTTGTTCCAAATAACCTAAAATTCATAGTTATCTAAATTAAAAAACGATGTTATTTTAAGTACTTACAAGTGAAAAGTGATTCCGTGAGACTTTTTCTGTAATTTAGTATTGTTTTTACACGTTTTCAATACCACAGGAAGGCATAGTTATATTTGTTTTGGTGATGTTAGCTAGACGACGACTTGTGACGTACTAGGAGCGATGAGCTTGGTTTTAGTGTAGGTGTGTGCGTGAGCCTGTGTGTTTACTTGCAGGAGCTTGGTTTTGTGGCTTCACTTTGGATGTACGGCGTGATCTGTCTTTCCTTTTTTGTTGGTCTGAGAAAACTAATTTAAAAATACGGAACAAAATTTTGACATGTCACTTGGGCAGTGTTGCCAGGAAAAAAAAATAAAAAAATCTCAATCTCAATCTCAATCTCAATCTCAATCTCAATCTCAATCTCAATCTCAATCTCAATCTCAATCTCAATCTCAATCTCAATCTCTATCTCTATCTCTATCTCTATCTCTATCTCTATCTCTATCTCTATCTCTATCTCTATCTCTATCTCTATCTCTATCTCTATCTCTATCTCTATCTCTATCTCTATCTCTATCTCTATCTCTATCTCTATCTCTATCTCTATCTCTATCTCTATCTCTATCTCTATCTCTATCTCTTTCTCTTTCTCTTTCTCTTTCTCTTTCTCTTTCTCTTTCTCTTTCTCTTTCTCTTTCTCTTTCTTTCTCTCTCTTTCTCTTTCCTACTTTTTCTTTCTCTTTCTTTTTCTTTCTCTTTCCTACATTACCAGAAAATAAATGATTAATTTATTTCTTTCTTTCTCTTTCTCTTTCTCTTTCTCTTTCTCTTTCTCTTTCTCTTTCTCTTTCTCTTTCTCTTTCTCTTTCTCTTTCTCTTTCTCTTTCTCTTTCTTTCTCTCTCTTTCTCTTCCTACTTTTCTTTCTCTTTCTTTTTCTTTCTCTTTCCTACATTACCAGAAAATAAATGATTAATTTATTTCTTTCTTTCTCTTTCTCTTTCTCTTTCTCTTTCTCTTTCTCTTTCTCTTTCTCTTTCTCTTTCTCTTTCTCTTTCTCTTTCTCTTTCTCTTTCTCTTTCTCTTTCTCTTTCTCTTTCTCTTTCTCTTTCTCTTTCTCTTTCTCTTTCTCTTTCTCTTTCTCCTCTTTCTCTTTCTCTTTCTCTTCTCTTTCTCTTTCTCTTTCTCTTTCTCTTCTCTATCTTTCTATTTCTTTCTCTTTCTATATAGATCGATACTTATGTTTGTGCGTATACGTATATTTTATGTTTTGAACAGGACATTATTTTTAGCATATATGTGAAGAAAACTTTTTACAAAAAAAAAAAAACAACCGACTTCACAAAAAACAATAAAAAAGTGAAAAATAACTTTCTTTCTCTTTTCTACATTACCAGCAAATAAATGATTTCTTTCTTTCTTTTTCTTTCTTTTTCTTTCTTTTTCTTTTCTTTTTCTTTCTTTTTCTTTCTTTTTTCTTTCTTTTTCTTTCTTTTTCTTTCTTTTTTCTTTCTTTTTCTTTCTTTTTCTTTCTTTTTCTTTCTTTTTCTCTTTCTCTTTCTTTCTTTCTCTCTCTTTCTTTCTCTTTCTTTTTCTTTCTGTCTCTTTCTTCAATTGGGTTTTTCCATCTGAAATAACTCAGTGGTAGCCGGAGTCTGGATTTATGGCCGGTCAAACAGGTAATCCAGACATGTAATATAATACATGGAACTTAATACATAACTGGGGAAATGTGGGTGTACTATAGGTACATCTCTGTCTCACCCTTCGGGGAATAAACGCGTGATGCTTTGTTGATAAATATGTTTGATGAATGACTTATTAAAAACAGAGTAAAATCAGGTATACAGCAGATTTATTTCCTTCTTTCTTTCTTTCTCTTTCTTTCTCTTTCTTTCTCTTACCTACATTACAGCAAAAAAATGATTTATTTATTTACTTCTTTCTCTTTCTCTTTCTTTCTCTCTCTTTCTTTCTCTTTCCTTCTCTTTCTTTCTCTTTCTCTTTCTTTCTCTCTCTTTCTTTCTCATTCCTTCTCTTTCTTTCTCTTTCTTTCTCTTTCTTTCTCTCTCTTTCTTTCTCTTTCTCTTTCTCTTTCTTTTTCTCTTTCTCTTTCTCTTTCTCTTTCTCTTTCTCTTTCTTTCTCTCTCTTTCTTTCTCTTTCTTTTTCTTTCTGTCTCTTTCTTCAATTGGGTTTTTCATTCTGAAATTTTTCAGTGGTAGCTCGGAGTCTGGATTTATGGCCGGTCAAACAGGTAATCCAGACATGTTATATAATACATGGAACTTAAAACATAACTGGCGAAATGTGGGTGTACTATAGGTAAATCTCTGTCTCACCCTTCGGGGAATAAACGCGTGATGTTTTGTTGATAAATATGTTTGATGAATGACTTATTAAAAACAGAGTAAAATCACGTATACAGCAGATTTATTTCCTTCTTTCTTTCTTTCTCTTTCCTAAATTACCAGCAAATAAATGATTTATTTATTTCTCTCTTTCTCTTTCTCTTTCTGTTTCTTTCTTAATCTTTCTTTCTCTTCAAACAGGTAATCCAGACGTAATATAATACATGGAACTTAAAACATAACTGGCGAAATGTGGGTGTACTATAGGTACATCTCTGTCTCATCCTTTGGGGAATAAATGCGTGATGTTTTGTTGATAAATATGTTTGATGAATGACTTATTAAAAACATAGAGTAAAATCACGTATACAGCAGATTTATTTCCTTCTTTCTTTCTTTCTCTTTCTTTCTTTTTTGTTTCTCTTTTTTTTTCTTTCTTTCTCTTTCCTACATTACCAGCCAATAAATGATTTATTTCTTTCTTTCTTTCTTTCTTTCTTTCTTTCTTTCTTTCTTTTTTCTTTCTTTCTCTGTCTCTTTCTCTCTCTTTCTTTCTCTTCAAACAGGTAATCCATATATGTAATATAATACATGGAACTTATAACATAACTGGCGAAATGTGGGTGTACTATAGGTACATCTCTATCTCACCCTTCGGGGAATAAACGCGTGATGTTTTGTTGATAAAAATGTTTGATGAATGACTTATTAAAAACAGAGTAAAATCACGTGTACAGCAGATTTATTTCCTTCTTTCTTTCTTTCTCTTTCTTTCATTGTCTTTCTCTTTCTTTCTCTTTCTTTCTCTTTCTTTCTCTTTCTTTCTCTTTCTTTCTCTTTCTTTCTCTTTCTTTCTCTTTCTTTCTCTTTCTTTCTCTTTCTTTCTCTTTCCTACATTACCAGCAAATAAATGATTTATTTATTTATTTCTATCTCTATCTCTATCTCTGTCTCTGTCTCTGTCTCTGTCTCTCTCTCTGTCTCTGTCTCTGTCTCTGTCTCTGTCTCTGTCTCTGTCTCTGTCTCTGTCTCTGTCTCTGTCTCTGTCTCTGTCTCTGTCTATATCTCTATCTCTATCTCTATCTCTATCTCTATCTCTATCTCTATCTCTATCTCTATCTCTATCTCTATCTCTATCTCTATCTCTATCTCTTTCTCTTTCTCTTTCTCTTTCTCTTTCTCTTTCTCTTTCTCTTTCTTTCTCTTTCTTTCTCTTTCTTTCTCTCTTTCTTTCTCTTTCCTTCCCTTTCTTTCTATTTCTTTCTCTTTCTTTCTCTTTCTTCAATTGGGTTTACCATCTGAAATTTCTCAGTGGTAGCCCGGAGTCTGGATTTATGGCCGGTCAAACAGGTAATCCAACTTAAGGGCCATAGTTTCCTGACTGACCTTGCGCATGTGGGCGGAGCTTAAGTCCCTACTCTAGACACGGGCGGTGGTGCGCTACACTAAAATGTTGATCAAAGAATATGCAGGGGCGCAGACATGCGCACGTAGGTTGCCGTTTTTGCCTACGATTCTTGTGCCTCATTAATGGTGTACTATAGTACACCCACATTTCGCCAGTTATGTTTTAAGTTCCATGTATTATATTACATGTCTGGATTACCTGTTTGATCCAGACTCCGGGCTACCACTGAGAAATTTCAGATGGAAAAACCCAATTGAAGAAAGAGAAAGAAAGAGAAAGAAAGAGAAAGAGAAAGAGAAAGAGAAAAAGAAAGAGAAAGAAAGAAAGAAATAAATCATTTATTTGCTGGTAATGTAGGAAAGAGAAAGAAAGTTATTTTTCACTTTTTTATTGTTTTTTGTGAAGTCAGTTGTTTTTTTTTTTGTAAAAAGTTTTCTTCCACATATATGCTAAAAATAATGTCCTGTTCAAAACATAAAATATACGTATACGCACAAACATAAGTATCGATCTATACAAATATCAGCCTTGCATCTACCATTAATGAGGCACAAGAATCTTAGGCAAAAATGGCGACCTACGTGCGCATGTCTGCGCCCCTGCATATTCTTTGATCAACATTTTAGTGTAGCGCGCCACCGCGCGTGGGTGTACTATAGTACACCCACATTTCCTACATTTCATTTGTACCTTAGTATTTCAAACAGGTAATCCAACTTAAGGGCCATAGATTCCTGACTGACCTTGCGCATGTGGGCGGAGCTTAAGTCCCTACTCTAGACACGCGGTTAGACGGCGCTTTGGTGGCGCGCTACACTAAAATGTTGATCAAAAAATATGCAGGGGCGCGCGCAGACATGCGCACGTAGGTCGCCATTTTTGCTTACGATTCTTGTGCCTCATTAATGGTAGATGCAAGGCTGATATTTGTATAGATCGATACTTATGTTTGTGCGTATACGTATATTTTATGTTTTGAACAGGACATTATTTTTAGCATATATGTGGAAGAAAACTTTTTACAAAAAAAAAAAACAACTGACTTCACAAAAAACAATAAAAAAGTGAAAAATAACTTTAGTTTCGGAAGTCGGTGTCTTTGCTGGTGTATTTTCATAATTGACGGAGTAATCGCGTAACATACATACCAAAAAAAAAACATACAGTCGAATTGAGAACCTCCTGCTTTTTGAAGAAGTCGGTTAAAAATATATTTACAAGGCATGTGCTCGAAAAGAGCGTTTTCCGGGCAGCCAAATTGTGCGGAAAGAGACACTTTTTCGCAATGGTGCTTTTTACTTTTCAGTTTTTAGTGTTCCGTAGTCAACAAGGAACCCTTATAGTTTCGCCATATCGGCCGTCTGTCTCTCCGCGGCTTAGCTCAGAGACTCTTAGTACTGGAAAACTGTAATTTGGTATGGGTATACAAATAAATCACGCCGACAAAATGGTAAACCAAAATGAAAAAAAAATTTGTTTATGGTGTCTATGCCGATAGTGACATTAAAATGTAAATCCGGGACGGCGGCTGGGAAAATTTTGTTTTGTTTTAAATCGTACGTGAGAAGGAACTACGTTCCTGACGGGGGTCCCCCGACCGCACACGTTGATGTTATTACCTACTTTCGACATAATGTGATCTAGATTTTCTAGAACAATTCGTAATTATTTAACTTCAAATATGAAAAAATGGGAATACACAATCGCTCACCAGATGATTACAATAGTACATTACTATTACTGTCGCAGCCTGCAACTGACGCATTGATGGACGATCGTGAAAATGTGGACCGAGGCACACATAAGTGAGGTGCTCATCAATGCTTGGTTGCGGCCAAGACTTAAATAGTACTTTTCTCAAATATGCGTAGAAATTCAAACAGAGTAAATTATTAATTCCAGAATCAATGTCGGACCATGATAATTTTTCACGCGCCAATATGTTCACTTGTTTATTCTTTTAGGGAAGGTGCGTATTTACGCGACCAGGTTTTTTACACCATCAGGGCTAACATGACAAGCGCGAGAACGCTCTTTTTCTCTTTTTGTCGAAATTTGTCGTCGATTATGACGTCATTCTAATCCCTAACATGACCGTTATGCACGAGTATAATCGAAAAAGGCACTTTGACACTTCTCTATCTCGTGACGAGATACCGATGTAGCAAATTATTAAAAACTAATCATTTTTATGATAGCAACATCAGCTTAAGGTTCGGTTTCATTCATTTGATTTTACGCATAGAATTAGTATGTACTATATTAATTTTACGTCCACCTCTTTTGTAACCGACTTTTTTGATTAAAATTAAATATTTTTCTTTGGCATGCCGAAATTAAAATACAAAATGACGGAAATGAAAATTAGTGGCACAATATAAGTTTAAATATCATTTCTTTTTCGATAAGTATTGTTGTCATAAATGAAAAAGAATAGATTACGATACGGTTAGAATACGTGGATAATAATGCCAATGAATTAAATTTCAGCCTGTATACTCACAAAATAATCACCACAAATGACAAAGGGGCCGATGATCGCCATTTGATAAAGCGTAGGTTGATATTGTAACAATCACCATAAAACCCGTGTTATTGCAATGTTAATCACCACACTTGCCAAAAGGACTGATGTTCAGTAAAATATACAGCTGGAGTTGATTTCGCTATTATAACCACAAAATACTAAACGTAGTTAATCACCATCCTATTATGTTGCGAAGGTATGATACTGCCATACAGCCATAATCCCTAGACTTCACTAATCACCATAATTGCCAAAGTGACTGGTTATTACTGAAAGTGATGCTCATCTACTTAATAGTGGTCCACTACGCCACAGTTTCTCTTGTGGCTGCTAAAAGGAACTTTCGTTCCAATATAGGTAGATAGTAGTTTAAAACTAAGTTTTTTCATTATTATATATTACATATTATATTGCAAAATAAAATTATGACTAAAATAAGTACAATTTAAGAAACTGCCATGTTATTATGCAGATTTTTTTTTTTGGTTTAATCATTTTGTCTACTCATGTCGTCGTAAAAATCGACGACGAGTAAATGACAGAAGAATCGGAGATTATCTCGTGTTTAATTGTCAAAAGTCGAGATATCTTGCGTGTCATGTTAGGGTTTGTAGAGAAAACATCAAGTTTGACAGAACGAGTCGAGTATTTTGTATGGCAGCGCTGTCAGAAAACGAGAAAAGTGACGAAATAGACAAAAATTACTCACTCTCGCGTGAGTAGTTGTCGCGTGTGTCATGTTAGGCCTGCAGGTTTTCACTTGTACTTACGCCGACCAAGTGCCGACCCGAAATACTCGCAAGACTTCAAAGTATTTTGCTCCGTCGACTCTCGACGCGATTTTGCTCCTTATTTATATTACGTTACGAATCAATGTTCTATGCAAGTATTCTTTCTTCCGTACATTACTGTCGCGGCCTGCAACTGGGCTATTGATGGACGATCGTGAAAATGTGGGCCGAGGCAAAACCGAGGCACACATACGTGAGTCCATCAATGCCTGGTTGCGGCCAAGTCTTGTATAGAACTTTTCTCAATCTCACAATGCGCGGAATTTCAAACTAAGTAAATTAATTATAATTTCCAGAATTAATGACGAACAAGGATAATGTTTCACGCGCCAATATGTTCATTTGTTTCTTATTTATTTTAAACGGGTTATTCCCAAAGTACCCCATTCTTTTGATCTAAAAAGATAAAAATCTCATACATTACTTCCCAAGTTACTCCAAGGAATTTGTATTATTAAAAAATACTTACCTATTATTTTATTACTGCTCCATAGGTATCTTGAATTATTCTCAAAGTACTCCACCGATTACGAACTGCTCCATAAATAGCTCTATTTGCAAAACAAATCGAAATTTAAATAAAATCTTTTCTCAAACATGCTTGGAAATTCTAGCATTATTTTGATAAACTTCTTCGAGATAAATCAAAATTGCTGTACTGGTCAAAAACAAGTGACGATGCGGTCAGTGATAATCTGTTGTGTTGTGTTATTTGAAAATGGAACGAACTTTTTACTTCAACGCGCAACGCATCAAAGATTTTTAATCAATGGGACTCACGTTACTCTTTCACAAATGCGATCATGATCCTTATTGGTAAGGTTGCACGGAACAATTTCCTATGAAAGTATTTTTTTACGTTTAGGTTTAGAAGTTTTTTTTGTAAACGCTATTGTAATCTTTATTTCTATAGAGTTGAGGATCAATGCAAGTATTTTTCTTCCACCAAGTCTTGGTTGGAAGTTGGACGTAACCTTTTTTGCATACGCGATTACTCCTTATTTGTATGACTTTACAGATCTATTTTCAATGCAGAAAGAAAACACTTGAAAGTATTTCGAGCCCTGGTTTTTGGCACTGGTGTCTAAAGGTGGCTTGGCCCTGGTACCTACTCGATTTTACATAATAAAATAATTAATTTGTCTTTTCTTTCAACTTCATAGTAATTTTATCTTATCATTAATGCACTGTTTTTAGGGTTCCGTACCCAAAGGGTAAAACGGGACCCTATTACTAAGGCTTCGTTGTCTATCGGTCGGTCTGTCGGTCGGTCGGTCGGTCGGTCTGTCGGTCGGTCGTTCGGTCGGTCTGTCGGTCCATCGGTCGGTCGGTTGGTCGGTTGCCTACACCACCTACCTACCTACACTCCCTACCTACCCACCCTACTTACCCTACCTACCCTACCTACCCTACCTACCCTACTTACCCTACCTACCCTACCTACCCTACCTACCTAGTATGGACCATACCATAGTTGGGAAAAGGCTAGGCAGATGATGAGCTACATAAAAACCATATAAACAAAAACAGTATGTACGTAGAAACCGCAGCACTAATAAAGCATCCACGCGAACAAGACTCTCTGCAGCGAGCTAGTCTAGACACGCAAACTATTGTAATTTGTTCGTGATTATTTGCACTAACATACACAAACGTACGTAGTCGGTCAATAGCCGGCGCGGAGCAGCGAGCGACACAGCCGTCCCGTCTCAATGCTAACGCGCGACTGCCGCGCGCGCCCGCGCAGAGCGCCTCTGAACCTGTATCTCTAAGAGGGGTAATTAAAAAAAAAAAATTGTTTAATTTACATTTCTGCTCAATACAATCTATAGTACTTCTAACCATCAATTTTTCAGTATAAAAATATTTCCAAACATCAAAGCCGTTTAGAAGTAGTAGGGAAATATTAGCCAAAAATTGCATTTTGTTAAATATTTTTTAAGGCAAAAGTATTAGTCATACGAAAAAATTGCTCAATACAAAATGTTGTACATGAATCTATGGCAAACATATATTTTTTTCAGATCTTTTAACCAAGCCGTTAATGAGGAGTAGGCTTTTTAAAGTGACCGTGTTACGGTACTAAACGGAACTAAGCGCCTTAAAGAAGGTTTAAAAAATAACATAAACAATTTTGCTTATGCAGATTCGAGATGGAATACGACACAGGACTAAAGCCTGGTGGCCAGTCGAATCTAACAGCTGAACAGCCGACCAGAGAGATACCTCCCGGTTACTATGACACTGGAGACGGCTTCTACGACCCCAGGACGAAAGTCATTTATAAGTATGAGGACATGGCAGCTATTATGAGGTAAGTTTCTACAATAAGTGGTGATTGGGCTTAACATTCGACTGCATAAATGGTTGTCGCAATACGCGTAAGGACATCGGATTGGCTACTTTTTTACCGACTTCAAAAAAGGAGGAGGTACTACGTTCGGATGATTGTTTTTTTTTTTTTTTTTTTTATGTATGTTCACCGATTACTCCGCCGTTTGTGAATCGATTTTGAAAATTCTTTTTTAGTTCGAAAGGGTATACTCCCGAGATGGTCCCATATAAATTTTATTAAGTTTGCTTGCGTAGTTTTTGAGCTAGCTTCAATATTACGTATTTTTCCCACAGTCTATGTAGACGATATAATTATTAGACTCCTTCACTGTTATTTACATAGCAGGTAGTAACTTGTGTGGTGGTAACACATATATGGTGGTTTATGGTGGTAACACCACTAAAAAGTGAAAAATTAAAACTTTTTACAAAAAAAACAACCGACTTCAAAAAAAACACTAAAAAAGTGAAAAATAACTTTAATTTCGGAAGTCGGTGGCAAAAAACGAAAATTAAAAAGCAAAGACACCGACTTCCGAAATTAAAGTTATTTTTCACTTTTTTAGTGTTTTTTTTGAAGTCGGTTGTTTTTTTTTGTAAAAAGTTTTTTGCTCAATCGTTATTTTAATTCAATAGACGGGAAAGTGTGTACAGTCAAACTAAGTCAATCATGACCTACTTTGACGATAAATCGTTTGAAGCCGCCAAAATAACAAAGGTGGCAGATGACAAGTTCATTACCATGGAAATGTATGTTTACGCGAATGTCGACCTAATTGTATTTGAATGTCTGTAAGAAAATAAGCTTATGGTGGGTTGGAATTCAATTTTTTCGACTATACATACCGACAAGAATTGAAGGGCACAGGGGAAAAATATGCAATGTCACAAAGACAATGAACTGAGAAATTGCTAAATTAATATTTTGATCTTTGAAAAAAGGTACAATAAAGTTTCAAATAGAAGGAAAATATATTTATTTATAAAGAAAATATATTTGTTTCTGTTGTGTAGTAAAAAAAAAAGCTTATTTTTCTCCTGTACGAGTTGGACATTGATTGTTATTGCACTGTATCAATATTTTACTATGAATATTACTCAGTGACTATGCATGTTACTGCAAAGTGTGTTTTGGCGTTTCGTTCTACCAAATTTATACTTCACAATGGCATTGCCAGTTCAAAAAACATAAAAATGTGACATAGCATGTTTTTCCCCTGTACCCTTCAATTATATAAACTGCATTGGGTTTTATGACTTAGCCGAAAGATGTCCGCTGCTGGACCTCCACTAAGCCTATGCTTTGGGGAGGAAAAGCGCAGGATCAGTCGCTGTGGCGATCCACAGCTACTGATCCTGCGCTTTCCGTTTCCAGCTTATTTTAGCGATTTTTTTCATGGTGACAACACTGTTGAAAATACTAAAACTAAATTGAAGGCGCGCTTTCACGAAAAATCAATAAAGGCGTTATAAGTCAAATAGCATTAAATCTACTACAAACTTATTAAAACATCTTACTGTTTCTGTTAATAGTTTGTCGATGACAGAAACAACATGATGTTTTAAATAAGTTTAGCGCTAAACGCATTATTTCAGTGATTTATGGTGCAAGTGGGCGCATTTTTTTTTTGATGCTGGGTAATCATCCAATGACTTCTCCCACTCTGGGCGGAGCGGAAGGGAGTGTCAGACTATTACTCACTAAAACCCACCCGTGTTCCTTCAGTTGCGTATTGCCAAGGTGCCAGTATCCCTTTCGGACTTTCTCGCAACCCTGGCAGGGTGCAAATGAGCCTAAGAGTTTAAAATCATAGCTAATACTTACAATACAAAAAATAGAACAATAACTTCAAAACCAACCAGCATAGTTTGCACATTGCAAAAATATTAAAGCCCAGAGAGCAATGACCAGGTTATTGCTTGTCGTAACCACAGTTCAGTTGAACCACTAATCATATTGACGTCTGAGCAAATTGCAGAACAATCAAGTCCCAATTATTCATATCGTACTCCATAAACGAGGCACGACTGTATAGCTAGACTGCGATGACGTCATAGGCAATCGTGACTTTATTTATTTTTACAATCACGGAATAGAAGTAGGAGCAAGTTTCCTTGACCCTCTCTTGTATACAGGGTGATTTTTTGAGATGGGACTTCAGAGCGAACACTAAAATTGTAATAAACAAGGTGTAGTGGCCAAAGGCACCATTAGCTCGGTTATAGAAATGCAGTTTTAGTTTTTTACTACCTACATATAACATCATTTTCATTTTTCTTAAAAAGCTCCTAGTTTGCCCAGGTACCAAACCCAACGAAAAATCGAGCAATAAATTAAGTATAATAACCAAATATAATACAAGCACTGACTACACAAATATTACAAACAAACAAATACAACTTTCACTATGGAACCAAACCCAAAATCGGGAAAAAAAAAAAAAAAAATTATCACAAACACAACTATCATTACAGGCAATAATCCTAATGCGGTAGCGTGGTCTTAAGTTAAATCATCAATTACAAATTAATATCAAATATCTGCTGTTCAATACATTTATGATCGCATAGCCCGTCAAACAAACACTGCAAAGATACATTTTGCGTAAAACCATACCAACTGTACTATTCCTCGATAGCCACCCGTATCTTGTACATATTTCTATGATAAGATCTCAGTACGCTTAGATGAACATTTGAATTGCAAACCAAATTGTATTGGAAACTGCGAAAACAAAATCCTATTGGAATACAGTCGGTAGGAAATACGAAGCACTGTCTGGAACGAATGTCTGCATTTCTGCAAGTTTCAGGACTCACTAGATTCTTAATTGCCTCAGCCAGAATGCAAAATATCGCAAAATAAGGCAACAAAAAAAAAAGAAAAATGAAAAAATATTTATTGGCATAAAACTATTTTTACAATCTAGGATAGAATTCTTTGACTAGCTAGTTAAAACTGTGTTGCAGGAGCAAATTACAGTCATGAATTAAATTATCATAATAACAAGCAATTCAATTGAAGTTTTCTACTTGGCACGTTATTCTTAGTTATTTTCGATAAAAAAGGAAACCGGTCATTGTGTTATTGCCAGACACACATGTTTTTCATTCAAACCAATTTCCTTTTGTATTTAATTTAAAGAATTATATCACATAATTTGGTATAATATTCATTCACAATTATTATTGTGACGAGTAATTAAAGCTTTTAATTCTGGAGTCACCCTAAATAAAATAGTTGTTGTTTATATGTATTCTAACAGAAGAATGGCTTACGATGAAATTATTGCCGAACAATATGACAGCAATTGATTGTAACTTGTAAGTGCCAAATCAGATTCCAATATCACCAATAAATAATATCCAAATTCAATATTTCATAAAGTCAAATACCGCACAGGCTCGACAGTACACGACTGTAATTAGTGATCCGTCGAAACGCACCTTAATTGGTGTGTTAATTGACTCGCTGATTGGTGGCCCCTGCTTTCAACTCCTGCGAATAATTCACGGTTATTGGCTACAGAAAATAGTAAAATAAGCACTCAATCATGTAGGATATATGTAGTGCTTGAGTTTTATCTAAATGTTCATAGTGTGAAACGTAATGGCATCATTATACTCATGATTTTTAGCTAGTTCAAGGTAGCTAGTATCGATTTGTCTGCGACAGGTGTATATGCTTAGCATGCTTATTGCTAGGAAAGAGAACAGCTGCAGAGCATGCCAGTTTTATTTTAAGCATGCTTACAAGCATGCTTTCTATAAGTGTGTCAGTACTAGTAGTTATATGCCAAGTATAGGTAAAGTAATAAAGATCTAAATTGGCAAACTGCCGAGGCAATTCCATTGTGAGCATCACAATAAAGTTTGATTTAGGTAGTCTACTAGTTACTACATATCTTAGTACCTACATTCTGTTTAGGTACAGTCAGGCTAAGTGAATCATGACCCACTTTGACGATAAATAGTTTGAAACCGTCAAAATAACAAAGATGGCAGATGACAAGTTCGTTACCAAGGAAATGTATGTTTACGCGATTGAATGTCTATAAGAAAATAAGCTTATGGTGGGTCAGAATTCAATTTTTTCGACTGTATATTTATGTCTGAGTGTGCCACATTTATTATCACTACAATCTTTGTTATTTTTCTACAAAGCAACGAAAGTATCGTGACAAAAACAACCATTTATCCCAAAACCTTTTTACTTTAACTTTAGATTGCTCAATTTTGATCAATTACTCTAAAAGCTAGCAAAGAAAAGCATCACAAGTACACGTTGCTTTTATTTCCACGTCAGTAACAAAAAGCAAAAGAAAACAAAATTCATAAAAACGAACCGTTTTGCTTAGACGTAGAAATATTTATGCAGCTTATGCCGTTATTGCTCTCCCTTTGTTTAGCCTTTCTTCCGTTGTAATTCTTCGAATAAACAACTCTGAGAAACAGAAATGTTTTCGTACTTACGGTTCTTTTTCGCTTATCATTTGTACCCATAGATATAAGAAAGGAGTTTGTACCCATTTTGGGCTAGTTCACATTTCTCACTATAGTCTGTACCAAAAGTATCTGATTAAAATGTAAACAATTGGATCTGAAAATGGACGAGTGAATATCAATTTGTAGCGCTACTTACAAATAGAGTGCTTTGACTTGATTATTTAAACCCTAAATTTGTTTAAGTTTATTTGATAAATTCATCCCAACTACGGAACCCTTCATTGTGCGTGGTTCGACACGCACTTGACCGGTTTTTTATTTCAATTAAATTTTATTATTGTTATTCTAACAATAATTGTTTAAAAAATTGGTAAGATATAAGTTGAAACGTTCTAAATACAGATAAATGTGCCCTTTATTGAGTTATTGCGTAAAAAATTAACCTGAACAGGGTTTGTTTACACTTTCCTAAGATACTATTGGAACAGACCATTAGATCTTACCTATTTAGGAAAAACATTTGGAAGTGCTGAAGCTTTTACGTTCCACAAGGTATTATCCTGGGACCAATTTTTTCGTGAAAATGAGACGAGAGTAATGTAGCGGGCGTGTCGTTTGCGACAATTACTTCATCGTGGGACACATTACATGTCATGCCGCTGTTGTGCGGACACTGAATAGATAATAATTAGTAATTAACTCGCCTTGTGGGTGTATTATAGGTACACCTCTGCCCAACCCTTCATGGAAACAAGGTGTGATTTTCTGTTATGTTATAACTGATCTTGTTGTCTGTGACAATACACAAGTATCACAAGACAATAAATGTAACAATGGATAGCCACGAATTTCGATTAATTACTAAATATATTTCCAAAAGAATGTCCATGTTTTCGATTGAGAATTTCTTATAAGCATAGACCTGCTAGGTTTTTGATACTTTTAGGCTCTTTCACAGCTGAGCTTTCTTAGAACAATTATGAATTTTATCAGTGCCACATCAGCATCAGCTTATTTATTTGGAACAAGAACAAACTGAAAAACTAAAATCCTATCCTAACTAATATTATAAACTAGCTGCGCCCCGCGGTTTCACCCGCGTAAGTCTCGATCCCGTGGGATTATCGTTAGGATGCAAAAGTATGTCTGTTGGTCCGCTTTCACGCTAAAACGGCCGAACGGAATTGGATGAAATTTGGCACACCTGTAGACCATGACCCGTAGAAGGACAGAGGTTACTTCTTATCCTGGATCGTAGACGAAGTCGCGCGCAACAGTTAGTTGTTAATAAACTCAACACATAAATTGCACACACAATGTAAATTTTAAGAAAAATATATGGAAGAAAGTATCGAGGAAGAAAACAAGACACAAAACTATAACTAGAGCATTCCAACTATTTCCAGAGCCCCAACAACTCTAGAGCAGCAATGGATAGTAAAGAACTGTCGTGTCAACCCCGAGAAGCCTTTAGGGCCTTGTTCAGACCTATACGAGGAATATACAGAGCCTGTAATAAAGCCAGAAACGCCGCCACCACCAGCCGCTGCAGTTAAGTGCCTGATGGCATCGTTTAGAACACAGTCGATGTATGAGGACTTTGATTTTGTAAGTATTACCTATTTGTTGCTAAATATTTTCACGTTTGGCCAAATTGTGTCTCATAACCAACGAAGCTGCTTCTTAAACACGGGTTTTTATCATCGCCATCATCTTAGCATCTTCTAGTCTATTTTTGCTCTTGTTAAAATCCTGAGAATAAAGGGTTGGTATTAGGTAGGTACCTAATAACTAATAGGAATTTTAAAGAAGATGCATTTTTCATACTAACATGTTCTTAATTTATACAGGGTGTTAGGGTTAACACCGTTATCCTTGCAACCAGTGGTTTGGTTTCATTTATAGAACGTAAAATCAATGGAAAATTACAACTTTTTTTTTAATTTTTTAAAATCTATCTTTTACCACAAGAGACGCAAGTTCGTTGCCCTATGCGCTAGGGCATCGAACTTGCGTCTCAACACGGGCTGGGGGTGCTGGATGTGACCTGATCGGCCACGAGCGCGACATCTCCCTCAGTCAGTCAGCTGTTTCGCTAGCGAGCACGGTGTCGGATAGAAACTTTTAATAAAAATAACGTTTTTTTGTTGTTGTGTTCGGTTATTTATTTTTATAATTAAATCAACTACCCATGGTTTGAATGACAAGAGTGTTTACCCTTACAGCCTGTATAACAACCTAGAACACTAATGTTTTAAAACTTTTATGCACTAATGTTTAAAAACTAAGATAACTTATGCCACTTAAATTAAGCGACAAAAATAAGTTTTGGCTAAGTTAAAAAAAAAAAATGGTAATTTCTGCTAACAAAATCAAGGTATTTTTTTATGCTTAGAAAACTATAAGTAATAAGGTTTTTTTACTATTGGGAATTGCCTATGATGGTCATTATTCGATATAATACCAAGCAATTGATGAATATTTGAAATTATAGAAGTGTCGAGGTTGTCTATTTGTGAGAAAAAACGCCAAATTCATAGGTGGGGACCCAATATTTATTTATCACGTCGGACTCCACCAACTCGGCTCCTTTTGCTACCATCAGTCGAGTGTGCAGGGTATATTTACACATGCTTATAACTTAGATTTTATACGGAGATGAAATCAGTAATCAATTAGGCAGTGTACAATGCGATTTCAGAATTACGCCATAAACACCAGGGGGCTTAAAACAGCCACATTTGCAGAATCATAATAGGAAAATATTATGAATCATCGTAAAATGTCACAAACTGACAATTCATAGTATAATCTGCGTGCAATTCATATTACGAAATAATTCAATTGTTTGATAGTTTTCTATGGAGATTCGTAAAATGGTACACATATTATGAATTGCTTTTGTGTCAAATTAGAGGTATTGCTAATCACAGCTGGTAATTCAGGAAATGTATTGCTTTTAGGGGAATTGCTAGTATGGCCGTTTTAGGCCCCCAGTAATTGCTAGCTTCATTTCACCGTCTGACAAATTCATCATAAGTTTTAAGTTCTTAGATCACAGTCATGAAGACGGTTATTATCTCTTGTCTTCAGAACAAAGGATTCAATTTCTTTGATTTCGACGGCTCTATGTCGGATTCCTCGAGCTGCTTTAGCGACACTTAACCACCTCTTATTGTTAATCATGTCAAGAGCACCTACTTTATGTTTAAATAACCTTTTGTTTTCGTTTACATATAAGAGATTTTTTATTTTACCTGTAGTTATAATTCGCACTAATACTTATTATTAATAATCTGATTAAACATTACGATTAACTTTAAATAGTCTTTCATTTACAAGTTGTCTTAACAGAATCACAGTATAGACAAGTAACAGTATTATTTCTTTATAGAAAACGGCCGAAACAACGCGCTTCAAAATCTCAGTGTATACACGCGCGTATAGTGTGTGTGTACGCAACAGTATCGAGCACGCGCAAGTTATTCACAGACGCGGAAAATTTATCTACCGAGAGGCCGTAGGTAATTATTTCAACGTCACTGCAGATCCATAATACTGTTAATTTATTATACTGTGACAGAACTTTCTTTATCGTCACGTAAAATACCTAATTTTACATCCAAAGCACGTTGTTATGGTAATTGATGTTCTGAATGTTTATCTTTAATTACATCATTTATTTTTCTTTTTCTGTAGGTTTTATTTTAAGTTATGTCGTTTTAATTTACAGTGTACGGATCCATCCACTCTCTACAATGCTTCACAAGAATGGGTGACACATGAAAATGGATTTGAAAAGTCGTCAATTAGTATTGCATTCAGTGACGCAGCTGTCCAACCAGAATCTAGTGAGATAAACAAACAATCAGAAGCTGCCGTGTTTATAAGTGACGAATTGGAAGCTGCAAATCGTTTTAGTGACCTTTCATTAGCTGCAGAGCTTCCTAGTGACCTGACTGCAGAAGTCACTTTTTCAAACTTTAAGCCAACGCAACATTACCAAGAAAGTAATAAAATTAATTCCTGGCATTTTTTTTCAAAATAGGTGAAGTTAAACTATTGTCTACATTCGCCTCGTCAGAATATTCCGAGTGGATTCTGAGGATTTTCCTAAATCCCTTAAAAATAACTACCCTAAAAGAAAAATAAATGAGTTTTCTCCGCAAACGCCTTTTGCTTCCGTATCCTTTAAAAAAGTACATTACTTCTGTATTACCCTTTAACAATAACATTCAGGTTTTTAATTAATAGGGGTTAAGTACTCGTAAACAGCCAATCGATCAAGGCAACCCAATGCGTAACACACAATGGCAATGCCTTTCATTTTGACAGTTCTACAACATTCATTGCGTTATTTACGTTGTTGAGTGGACGAATTTTTTTAACCTATGAATGGATTAGGAGATTCTTTTCTGATTGTGATTGGAAGTGTGTTATTCAAATATTGTGCAGGTCACCTATTTATCGTCATCAGTCCTATCTAGGGACGGTCACAGGGAAAACACCGGTTTTAAAGAGAGAAGTTGTGGGAATTGCAGAGGATGATCAAGAGCCGCTACGATCATATGGCGGCTGATATTATCATATTATCACCCATGGCTTTGGATTTAATAGAATGGATAATCTTTTTGATCTCTCCCGAGTCGAATGAAGTGAAGACAAAGAGGTTAATATTGGGACGCGTTAGACCAGCAAGGAAGTTGAGGGTTTGACATTTGGTTAGACTATCTAGAGTAGGAACAGTGGGGAGAAATGGGGATTTAGATCGTCCAAACCAATTGTGTTAGGAAGGTCCGAATGTCGCAATTTACCGTTGCCCAAAGTTCCAAGGAACTTCTCTCCTTCTCCTGCCTCTGATATTTTTCCCGCACATAAATGATTTCAAGACTTACTAAAATAGCGCAGAAAAACGGCGGTCCAACTCTGCTCGCAACAACCCGTTGAAGAAAGTTTCGCAACAAAAAAGTACCTACCTAATATGATTGATTGCCGTCTGCATGTGGGATACTCAAATTTAGAACGACAATTCTGATTTACAATTTATAGTGTCATTTTGACAAATGGCGGAGCGAATCATTCCTAATATTCTTTTTATTTCTGTACAATTTTAATATATTTTTATTTATTTACTAAATAGTTTTTAGAAAGTTTTAAAGAATTTGCTATACATTTATGCAGAAAAATCGTAGAAAAACTGCAGTTAGAATTTATACTAACGAACAAGGTAAACGCACTTTTACACTTTTTTGTATTCATATTTTGATATATATTCGGGCTGTATAATCCTAATAAAGCCTTGCAAATTTATTAAATCATTTATTCACCAACAAGTTACACCGTGGTTAGGGCGATATTTTTTTTTTCTTTTTTCGATTGAGATTATTCCCTGAACACATGTCAATTTTAGCTTTATCACTAAGAGACGAGTAAAGCCATGGGAAGAGCGTTGAGGAAGTATTCGGAAAAATACAAAATAACATTCAAGGTGTAAAATAGTTTTTCTTACTCGCCGTGTATTTGTGGTAGTGGAAAGGACATCGTGTAAAAAACTTTGTCCCTTCCTCTGAGTATTGTAATAGTCATGGTTTGAAACCAAGTCTGCAACAAATTCATGTCCATTCCATGTCCGGTTCGCGTTAGGGGCGGGATTTCAACACGAAACACAAAGTTACCGGTATACAGGGATATTGGTAAAATACCAACAACCTCTTAAGGAGTCACTGTACTCATCATTATGAACAACTTTTACTATGGAAACAAATATGAAATCGCGAAAAGAAAACAGCTGTTCTGTACATTTATGTTCGCATAACTCGTCAAAATGCACGGAACAGCTGTTACAATGACTCCTTAAGAGGTTGTTGGTGTTTTACCAAAAACCCTGTATAAAGTATATTGGCTTTTACATAAAACTCGAACATACAGTTCACAAACACCATAGTTTTATGTCGCTCCCGCCCTAACAAGAACATACCTACTTCTTCTTCTTATTCAGTATAAGAGTAGTGAAAACAAGACTAATTATATCTCGAAAATTCTATTACTAACCTTTTATTTAACAGCAGGTTTGCGGCACACCTGGCAACCCCTGGATCGGAATGTCATCATAGCCTTTGAACAGTTTTTAAACAGTATACAGGGTGTTAGTGTAAACACCGTTATCCTTGAGACCAGTGGTTTGGTTTCATTTATAGAACGTAAAGTCAATGGAAAAATACAACTTTTTTTTTTTAAAGTAAACCTACTTTTTTCCACAAGAATATTTCACCCGGGGGCCGGGGCGGGCGAGGCGCGCGGGACGTAACATGACCGGCCGTCAGCTGTTTCGCAGCTCTCTCGAACACGTATCCATGAGTATCGGGACAATGACGGATATTTACTTTTTAAAATCTTTTAATGAAAATAAGGTTTTTTTTTGTTGTTACTGGGTCATTTATTTTTATATTTAAGTCCCATGGTTTGAGTGACAACGGTGTTTACCCTTGCATACTGTATGTTTAATATGCAGTGATTTTTTATTTGTTTGATTGGTAACCAAAGTTTTCCCGCAGAGTTGAAGAGACGCCGCTATCTCCACTAAAACACTTCCCAACAGGCTGCTCGTATGGCGGTGCGTTCGGCGGCATGAGAGTGGCTACGGACGGAAATACACATTAGGTAAAAATGGCTCCACTTTTAGTAGCATAGTAGATAGTATGACTTTTTTCTAACGACTGACAAGATGCTTTTGTCTTGTATTAACAAAAAAAAAATATGCTGTTTCACAACAACGTGATACGACGAAAAGTAAAGTAAGGTAGTAGGTAGTGTTAAGGTAGTAAGTGATTGTGCTTTAAAACTAAATAAAATAGTCTACGATTTACTACAAACCAACGTAACAGAAGCACATTTTCTGTCCCTTTTTCTCATTTTGATAAAACAAATGTAAACTGAATACCTACACAAAACCGAAGTTACAAGGTTAGGGACCCAAAAGTTATACAAACCCGCAGGAACATTTTCCAAATTGAATGTGAAATTAGATTATAATCTAGGAGTCGTTTTAGTCCGCATTGTCTGCGGATTTACTCTGTGCATTCCCGTTCGAACACCGTTGCCAAGTATCCTTCAAGTTAATAAAGTTTGAGAAACATTCACGTGATTTGGTAGCAAAATATGTACTAAGTATTATTCTTGATTTTCAGAAAGAGATTGATTGCCAACACTTGCAACTAAAAATGTATTTTTGAAGTGAAAACTTCTTTGGGCACGTTGAGCACTTTTTGGGTGAACACAAATCATGGAACTCGCGTCATCGTCACCACCATGCTTGAAGAAATGTTTTTAGCGCCATCTACCGTCTATCGTTTGAATTACGTTGAGGTTACGCATTGTTGCATAGTTTTCACTTATATCCCCAAAGACTGCCCCGTATGTTTTTTATTTATATTTGAACAGCGTCGGTCAACAACAATTTCCTCTCTTATTGTAGCTATAGATAACCAATGTACGTGCACTGGTTATTGTTGATTAGTACATCCACGGTGACCTATGTCACTTGGCTGCATGAAATTCCTAGCTGTAGGTAAATCATGGTAACTATTTATTGTTTTCTAAGCTCATTTAGCAAGAAACTGCATCATGTACTTTAAAACAACATTTTTCATTCGCGAGGTAAACGATATTAGCGCAGAATTACATCTCATCACGTTGGAAAGTACAAAAATGGCGGCTGTGAATTTCGCGCCAAAAACATTTCCCGCGTATTTTTTGCTTTAACTCACAGTAATCGCCTATCATAACGATTTGTTTTACTTATACGGATTTTTACCTCAAAAAAGCGTTTATTCTAATGATGATAAATTATGAAACCTGTTTTGTAGCATTACTTAATTCTGTACCCAAACAGGGATGCGTGATTTATTCACGCATCCCTGTGATGTGATGGTAAGCATTATGTGCGATTATCAAACGCTTCATCTCAAATATTTTCATGACGCTACTAAAAATCCAGTGTGTTTTTGTAATTGCAACTTGCTTCATCGTTCTGACCACAGAACAGATAAAAGAGGTTAGAAAGGAAATAGTCCCTGATTTGTATTAGAACGCGTGTCGCCGCTTGTTTCCCACTCTTTAATTCCACTACAATCAAGAGACCAATACGTACGCGCATTACGCACACAAAGAAACCACTCACACTTAGATCAGTAGTTTGCTATTGGTTGTCACACTAACGCAAACACTGCGTTTGACGTACACTCACACACGCTCAAAAGCAATTTATTTCTCATACATGTTACGGCGACCAAAAGGTCGATTAATTATATCGATAAAATTGCTGTAATTTTTAAGTTGGAAATTTTTCGCTATAATTTTGGGAAGGGGGACAATTAGCGTGGACTTACTAAATATATATAAATAATAATGTACAATTAAGGGGGAACATTCGATAAAGCCGCGAAATTCAAATTTTCTTTAGTTTTTTGCTAATTGTAGCTCTGTTTTACATAATTCATGCCTTGGGCTTCAGCTAGTAAGTAAGAAAATTACACAAGTAAAAAATACAAGAATATTTTAATATTGAACAATAATATTTATTTATGAAATTGTTGGGTATTAAAACAAAATTATGGGGTATTAAAACACGAATATCGCTGTTTTCATTATACACGGCTAACCTCAAACACACATATACTTAGTATCGACATTGTGTACAACTTGGTACAACACTATCGATAAGCATGGATTTCGCCGAATTTCAGCTTTGGCTCGTTCGCAGTGAACGCAAATACATTGCGCAATCACTCATCTAGTACAAGATGGTACCCATGCATTGAAAGCAATGTATAATTTTGAATCTGTTTGCGATTATATCGTTTTTGTCTTTAAACTACATAATATTATTGTAATAATTACAAATATCACTTGTATTTAATGGTTTTTGGACTTACCGGTGAAAAGAAATCCCTTCCCGGGCAACACTACACACCTGGCTTCTTTTCCGACACGTAATAATAAAACAAGACGGCATAATTCTTTTTTTTTCGCGGAGCGTCACACGTTGTCACAATATGAGCGCGACTGTTGACCGGTGAACCAAATTTCGGTTGACTTATGAGCGTTTGCTCATAAGTGCGGCGCGCTTGTCCCGCCCACAAGGCCCTTCTAACCTCTTTTATCTGTTCTGTGGTTCTGACTGACTGACTTATTTGAAAAGTTACAAATTTTTCAGCTTTGAGTTTGAGTTTGAGATATCATAGATCCTTCAATTACATACTCGCACAAAATATTCTTTTGTTCTATTACAGGGTAATCTTGTACAAAATTAATAATATAATTCCAATAATTAGATACACATGGCTACACATCAAGCTAAGCAATAAGCAGTTTAAGCTGACCTCGCATTGTACGGAAATCCTATACAATGCGAGATCAGCTTATACTGGAAATGTACAGTAATGTACATTAATGTACATTTCAGTTTTATAGAATTTTCCAAGCTTTTTTTAAAGAACAATAAAATTTCGGTCCAAACAATATTCTATTCTAATAAGTAAGCTGCTGCTGGGCTGCAGATACTTCGATACGTCATCGTACATGACAATCGAAATTTTAACGTTGTTATTTTTTACAGTTGATTCTAATCTACAAGATGAAGTCATGCAGGAACTGTAGTTCTGGACCTAGGTACGTAAGTTTGAAATTATTTAAGCGCTGACCATGACGTCATTATTGTTCTGCGTGAGCTTTTTCATTAACACTAGGCGACACCTAAATGCATTTTTATTCTCGCACAACAAACAACAAACAAACTTTCATCTTGCGTCAAAAAAAACGTACCACTTCAGTTAAGGCTCTTACACACTGGGGCGATTTGCCACGCGACGCGAATTTTAACAAAGTAATTTCTCAGAAATTGTTTTGTTAAAATTCGCGTCGCGCGGCGAATCGTCCCAGTGTGTAAGAGCCTTTATGAGGAAGTAGCGTTGAAACCACTAGAGCTTTGGTTTCCTAAGAAAGCGGTGAACGGTCACACAATGTGCGCTGTAATTTCTAACGTGACGATAGTATCAAGATAATACAGGGAAGTGAAATGTATGGAAATAAAAAGTTTATTGATTCTTAATATACAAGTGTGACAATATTTAGGTATGACACTAGCGTAATTTGAACTCTGGTACTCAAAGTAAGATCTAACTAACTTGTGTTATGAGTACCAGTGTTCCAACAAAAGTTATTACACAAAGGTACACAGGTTCCCACAAGGGACAGCAGGGGCATTAGTGCAGTTTCATTGTCACAGAGAAATGAAGTAAAAATATAAAACAGTAAAAATTATACAGAAAATAAAGTGGACAACGTATGTAAGTGTGTGAGGGTGAGTGTATGTTTAGGGATGTGTAATGTATGTAAATGTAATTTATGTATGTGTAGTGTATGTATGTGTAATGTCGTAAGTTTAAAAATAGAAAACGCTTTTAAATTTCCGTCCACAATAAAGTTATAACGTGCACGTATTTTCATCGTGGACGTCCACGATCATTTTATTGTATCGAAAAAAAAAACAGCAGAAGCGGGTCAAAAATTTTTTATACGAATCCAAATCCATAGATTCGGATTTCCACATACTGCTAAATAAAAAATAAACACTCTGTACCTATAAAGTTCTGGCTCTAAATAATTTCATTATAATTATGCTTTCAGCACTAAACATTCAAGCACAAGTCAATGGATTAACCTTATGAGGACATTCAATGAAAAACATGAAGTAAAATGCAAGTTAGTGTTGAGAATTTTTACTGAGATGTTTACCTAAATTATTTAGTATCATTTACTACATTAACTGCATAAACCCAATGTTCTTATTATAATGTGATAGTTTGTAGATTACCGATTAGTGATGCCTTCCTGAATCTTTAGTAGGCAATAAAAAAATAAATAAATAAAATACTGTACTATACTGAAAATATTTCACAAATTACACAAATTCAGCCTTTCTTCTCTCTTACCTATAATATGTTTAAGGTTTAACCAATCACAACGGGCCACATGCATTTAACAGGAAGAAGATTTTTTAGAAGTCGCTCGGGGTATTGGTTGGTATAATAATTATCTAAATGTTGGTTTCTATGATTTTCTCGCAGTATCAAGAAATTACCGGAACCTGCATCCAAAACTTATGAATTCTTGACAGGCTCCTCTTATAAAGGCGGGTGGCAGGAAGAGTGCGGCATGCATGGATACGGAGTGTACACGTTTAAAAATGGTATTACAATGTGTCCACTTACAGTAGTCAGCAGTTTCATTTGCTTCTCTCGTAAACGTATCTCATGTTCGTTGGTAGCGTTGCTGACTGAACTTGATGCGCCGGCCGAACGCTTAGTATCGCCACTCGTGAACATTACTTTATTTAGAAATAAGCAGCACTACACTAAATCACTCTAGCAATAGGTAATGTAATAAGAATGAAAGGGACAGGACTAAGCAACGAGAGAGTCTACAATCCAAGTTCCGCTGTCCATCAGATATTTAGCCTTTTCACTAGCAGGCCTTTTACTCAGAGGAGAGCATACCTAAACCTTCCCTTGTTTGGTTTATCTTCCCTGTTTTGCACCAACTGTGTCCGACTTAAGAATGTTTGGAATAGATTTGATTTGTGAATTTTGTTTCTTAGGTCAAAAAAACGAATCCATAACTATTGCAGGTGCCTACATCAACAGCATGTAATATAACAAAAGCTTCACAATTTTCCATAAATCTCTTGTTATTTATAGGAGTCATCTACGAAGGCGAGTTCTTTGACGGCGAGTTTCACGGTAAGGGCGAGCTGCGATACGAAACACCTGCCGGCAAGGCGACTATATACGGCCAGTGGAACAAAGGCGTGATGACGGAGAGGAAGATCCTCTTTGACGACGCTGTGGAGTACGATTCTGAAAATTGGCAGTACTGCAAGATGCCTGATAGAAGGTACCTTCGATTTAATTTTCTGTTATAGTTGAAAAAAAGTGTGAATAAAGTGTGAATAATAAAAACCAAAAGTCAAATAAAAAGGTATATTACAGATAGACAAATTAAAAGTCCGGAGTCAAACGTAATCTGTTTGATTCATGCCCTTTAGACGTGTGAATCCGGATTTTTAATTGGTCTGTCTGTAATGTCTTGTTTTTAGTTGACTTTTGGTTGTAGTTCGGTTTTAGTTTTATAACTTTTATTTTTGTTAAATTTGTTTTGGAGTTATAATATTTATTTTTTGAAATGTGCTAGGTAATTAAGCCAAAAGGGCTTTGATACCCAACATGGCCCCTTTATTTTTTTAACCTATAACCACCGGATGATCAATACGCTTCCAACGATACCTCATTTGTCAAATTGTGATAAGTAGTTTAGAAGACATGAGGGAACAGATGAACATACATCCATACATACTATTCAAAATCATAACCCCCCCTTTATTTTTTTAACCTATAACCAGCGGATGATCGATACGCTTCCAACGATACCTCATTTGTCAAATTGTGATAAGTAGTTTAGAAGACATGAGGGAACAGATGAACATACATCCATACATACTATTCAAAATCATAACCCCCCTTTTTGCTTCGTCGTAGTCGGGTAAAAGGTAGGCCTATTTTGTGTGATTTTCAAGTACCCAATAAATTAAAGAGACTCTTCTACTATGGTTAAACTGTTTGTTTGACTATTGCTACGGCTACCTACAACAAGCACCATAGCAGCCTATAAGCTGTGCAGACCAATTTCAATTTGTATAAGTACTTTCGTTTTAATTTTAATCTCCTGTTACCCTTTTCAACTCGTACAAAATTCTTATATAATTCTGTGTGAACAGATTTTTGAGAGAATACGCCGATGATGTGCAGCGTAGTGGCGAGTCATTCATGACGTTAGAGGTTCCTGAAGAATACGTTGAAACCGGGGACGGCTTCTTCGATCCTTTACGGAAAGTAATTTACGGACATGATGACAACACAAAGATCTTAAGGTAAGCTTGATCACCGACAGGTCATCACTTATCACATTTATGTGCATAAACACAATCGTGATCACTAGCTGGAGTATAGGTGAGAAGAGAGAGAGGACAGCAACGGAAATCCGTAAATAAAAATACTTTACAAATTATTCCATTCACTCTGGTAGGTATTTCAAGATTTAATTCAAAATAAGTCTACTTTAAAATTAATATCTATTCCATTAGTTAATATTTTGAAACTGAAGTGTTACCAGACTTTCGTTGCTGGCTGTTCTTAGGCGATCGAAATCGTTCGATTAGAATTATGATATAGATATATAGCACTTTTCCAGCGACTCATCATCCACTCTTTATTCCCCATCCCGTTGGAATTTCGAAAAACCTCATTCCTTGTCTAAATATAAAAGAGAACCTCTGTGCAAAATTTCAGCTTTCAAGGTGCAAGGGTTTGTGCTGAGCGTTGATGAGTCAGTCATCAGACTCTACTTTTTATATGTGAGAAAAGACATTAATAATCCGAGCGTTTGCAGGAGCCCAGGACTTCGTGAGCAAAAGTGGATACTAGAAAACTGTCGCACGGGAAAAAAGGATAATATAATTATAGGGCCTCGCCAAAACTTGTACGAGAAATTTATTGAGCCAACAGTGCTCCTAGAACCAGTGCCACCGCCACTAGCCAAGTTCATTGCCCCCGTTAAGAAACAGTCGACATGGGAAATATACAAGGACCTGGTAAGCATTTCCTCATTGTTTCCAACTTTTCCTAGGAATTGAAGGGAAAATTCTGACTTTACTTCTAATCGACCCAACCCAATGACGACAGACGTATCCAAACGCTTAATGATGTGTTAATCGACGCTATCCTTAGAGTAAGTATAACACTGGAGAAGGCATGAGCACAATATTTCGATTAAAAAACGAAGAAATATTTACATATATGTATACAACATTATTTTTTGTTTATGGTAAACCCGAACAGGGGTTACTGTACTCATCATTTTGAACAACTTTTTCTATGGGACCAACCTTGAAATCGTGAAAAAGTATCAGTTATTCCGTACATTTTGTCGATTTAAGTGAAAACAAATGTATGGAACAGCAGATTTTTTTTCGCGATTTCATTGTGTTTGGTTACAATACTGTTCTATGGTATTCTGATTCCAAAACAGGTATTGTATTTAGAGCAAGTTAGTAGAGCAGTTTTTTTTATTAGGTATTATAATTATACACAAAATGTATAGACACGCTTTTACTTTTCTTCTGTTGTTATTTTTTATAATTTAAGGTATTTTGTTTCACTTTACAGAAAGATACGCCATCATTCTACAACGCTTCAAAATTTGGGACAGATGCAGGGTTTGTTCATTCGTTCATTCAAATTACTTAGACAAGAAAGTTAGCGATATATTATTACCAAGCAAGATAACAACAAAGCCAAAAACTAACCTATCAAAGCCCCAAATTCCCTCAGTCTTTTCAGAAAAATGATAGGCAAGTAAGTAAGTAAGCAGGGGCAAAACACACCATTTCCTTTGACTTGTATGGCTCTCAGCCATCCTAACTAATATTATAAATGCGAAAACATGTTTGTTTGTTTGTTTGTTACGCTTTCACGCTAAAACGGCTGAACGGGTTTGGATGTAATTTAACACACAGTGACCATGACCTGTGGTAGGGGACCGCAGAGGGTTTTTGAACAAGCATTATACAGTTGAAATGAAAAGACCATAATATACTTCTCATCAGAAGTGAATTATATGAGAAGTGTATTATACAGACATTATACAGTTGAAAACTCTAATGAAAATTTGTGTTTTTCACAGGCTGCCAGAACGAAAATTCAAGCCTAGCCCCATACCTACTGTCCCTACTGGGCATAAATAGAATAATGTATACCTATTATTATTTAAGCACTTATCTACTTATTTGAATTATTTTAAATTAAGATAATACAATAGTTAATAAAGATGTAATGTTTAGAATTTAGACGATTATTATAAAATCTTTCTGCAATATTTTGTTTTTTTTTTAGCGTCACAGACTTTTGAATATTGCATCGTGACTCACACTATCAGTAGGTACCTATCACGGACCCTCCACCATTATTGGATAAAGGTACTCTACGAGCTCTTACATACTGGCGCGATTCGTCGCGCGACGCGAATTTTAACAAAACAATTTCTGAGAAAACTTCACGGCGAACAATGCGGCGGCGTCGCGTCGCGCGACGAATCGTGCCAGTATGTAAGAGCCTTAATTAGATAACGTACTCTACGAGAGGGGCTTGTGGCTAAGTAATAACAGCCGCACGGGTCCATAGATCAGGATAAGCTACGCTTGCTAGGGTTGGTCCGTGGATGGGTGACCATCTTTACATACCAAGACGAGGGGTCTGCCGTGCCTCGGAAAGCACGTCCCGCTGTCATTTGAATTCATGGTCTTTTATTTGTGACACTAACGCACACATGTTATTTAGCCAAAAATAATCCTTATGAATTGATGAAGATTTTTCGATCGGTATGATAAAGATGAAGATTTTTCGATCGGTATGATAAAGCTACAGGAAGATAATTTTTCTCATATAACGGGTTCGATTCCTGGTTCAACCATGTAATTATTTAAATTTCTATGAATGCAGTTTAAATGGTTTTTTAAATTCAAATAATGTCTTCTTTCAGTAAAATGTTTCATCTACAATATTCAAGGTACTTTCCCTCCATGTGGCATATCCGTGGGACGCCCTGTATATACATACACCTTTTAGAAGTTATAAGTCAAAAACTGAAAATGCTCAAAAATTTCGAGGTTTTTCGAGCATCACGCAGTCAGTATAGGTCTTTCGAAGCTGCAAAGGCTATGTTTTGTGACCTAAACCTAACACGATTTTTGTGGCCACGGTGCCTGCATGCACCGTGGCCACAAAAATCGTGTTTTGCGTGTAAGTTGTTGATAACTGAGTAGGCCTTTTTTTAAAGACAAGGCTGAATAATCTGCTTTTAACTTAATTTAAATGAAAACGCCTTCGATCCTTCAATGACAAACACACAAAAATATTCTGTCAAATTGACAAAGTTTCTATCACAGAGTAATTTTTTACAAAAATAATATTAAATTCCAATAATTTTAGGTACATTTCAATTTTAGAGAATCTTCCAAGTTATTTTAAAGAACAATACAAATACGGTCCCAAATAATATTCTATTCTAATAAGTAAGCTGCTGCTGGGCTGCAGATACTTCGATACGTCATCGTCCATGACAACCGAAATGTTAACGTTGTTATTTTTTACAGTTGATTCTCATCTACAAGATGTCGTCGTGCAGGAAACGTAGTTCTGGACCTAGGTATGTAAGTTTGAAGATTAATTAAAAGCTGCCGCTGACCATGACATCATTATTGTCCTGCGTGAGGTTCTTCACTAACACTATGCGACACCTAAATGCATTGAGTTAATTATATTTTAAGACGACCGACAAGTTCTATGAAGCTAGACTATATATAGAGGAATAAACATTCATCTCACGTCAAAAAAACGTACCACTTCAGTTATGAGGACGTAGCTTTGAAACCACTAAAGCTTTGGTTTCCTAAGAAAGCGGTGAAAGGTCACACAATCTGCGCTTTTGCAATTTCTAGTGACGATATTATCGTGGACGTTTACGGCATCACGATAACACAGGGAAGTGAAATGTATGTAAATATAATATGAAGACGCTTTTTTTCCATCCACAATAACGTTATAACGTGCACGTATACATATTATGGACGTGAACGTCCACGATAAACTGACCTGCCGCATGCGACTGTGCGACCAGTCGCTGCCACTCCTCCTTTTTTTTTTTTGAGGTTGGTTAATCTTTCAATGCCTTCTCCCGCTCTGGGCGGAGCGGAAGGGCGTGTCAGACTTTAACTGACTAAAACCCACCCGTGTTCCTTCAGTTGCCTGTTACAGTTGCCAAGGACCCGGTATCCCTTTCGGACTAACCCGCAACCCTGGCAGGCTGCAACTCCCCCTAGCCTGTCGTTGCGACTTTGGAATTCGACACCGACGCCAGGAGTGCGGAGTTTTGAACAAAATATATGAAAATCGTCGACTGCAGCCTGTTGTTGCGTCTAGTCGCCGAACTGTCACAGTCACACGTCATTGTTGTTACTCCGATGCGCTAGCTTCAAATCTAGTAAATACTGAAAAATAAAATTAACTGGCAATGTTTTTGGAACGAAATTCTTTATAACGCGGCTTGCAAACTGGCAAAAATCGTCACGCTAAAAAGTGTTAATACTTACGACTGTCTTCTAATTCAAAGATAAATAGAGAGGATAACGGTGGCAGAAAAAAAAATAAAAGAAAAGAGTAAAGTGACGTTGGATAAAATTGTACACATCGGCCCGAGTTCACTGCATACCGGAGAAAGTTTGAATTTGGTCAAAATGAAAATCCAAGATGGCGGCTCTCAAACTTTTCAATTTCACCGTGGATATCGTTTTCATGGTTTTCGAGGGTAAAATGTACTAATTCAAATGTATGGATGTACATTGATGATGGCGGCTGCAAAAATTTTTCGTCATGGGTGACGTTTTCATAGTTTTTGAGGGTGCTAAAGCCATTAGTAAAGTCAAATTATGTCTTCGAAAACACAGCCACAATAATGATTAAGCACTCCATATAATTCTTTGAAATAAACGAGAATATCCCCCTAATTATTCTTATTTCTGGCACTGGAGGGCGCCGTTAGTACTCTACAGTTATATGTTTTCTATGTTTTGTAAAATTATTGTGTGTCTCCTTGAAAATCCGAATCCTTATGCAATACGATGCGAACTGTCTTAAAAACCATTAGCTCTTTTGTCATGTCAACAATCTTGGAATACTTTTTTTTATCCGAAGTGTGAGTTGCCCATAACACGAGTAAAATTGACCATTTTTTTTCTGCATTTCTTCGCTGTTTCATTTAAGAAACATTTCATTGTATTGGAAAAAATCTGAACAGCACAAGTGGGTCAGTAATTTTTCATACGAATCCAAATCCATAGATTCGGATTTCCCATACTACCCAGTAAAAAATCAACACTCTGTACCTTCATAATTCTAGCTGTAAATAATTTCATTATTATTATTAATTCATTTATTTCAGATAATTATAATCCATACACAATACATCTAATTATATTAAATTAAAATCAATATTTTACACTAACACATCAATAAATAACATACACTAATTATCATAATAATGAAATGAAATTGTTTATTCTGTAAATAGGATATTGGAATCACTTTTACACGTCATATTAAAAAGTTGTAAAAATAAGCTAGATGAGGTCGGCGTTTCCTATCTGACTACTCTGAGAAGAAAGGCCGAAACAAACTCAGAGGTCACCGTCTCCTTTAAAGTCCAGACATAATCTTGGTCAGGCCATATGAGGACCATGTAGATTAGTCTGAAATGGTCTTTTGAGGAAAGAACCACACAGATTTGAGTGGACCTGTCCAGTCAGTGCAAGCATTTGTCAGTAATAGTGGAGCTCAACTCAGAACTTAAGGAGCTCAACGACTCGACGAACAGTACCAAAGAAAGGACATTTGAGTAGGTCGCATAAAGTTCTCAAATTGCCAGACTTTCGCTAAAACTAACAGAACGAAAAATAAATATCCACATAGTCCTCACATTCACATTAAAACAATACTTTACAAGTAATCATCATGTCATTTTTCATATAATATTCAATAATGTCAATTTGTATATAAAACTGGTAGATATATTTTTATGGTTTTCCATAATATTCAAAATGTCACAATGCTTAGCAGAGCGAGCAGCTCAATCCCATGCATTTTTGTCTTCTAAATAATCTGAGATTTTATAGTACCCTTTTTTACAAAGTTTGGTTTTAATACAGCTTTTAAATCGTTAAATGGGTAAGTTTCGAATGTCAATGGGAAGTTTGTTATAAAAGCGTATACATTGACCCATGAACGAGTTGCCTACTCTGTGGAGACGAGTGCATTTAAACTATGAATATCGGACATTTTCTTAAACTTTGATACGTTTTTGTGTACGTACAATAGGTTTTCAAATATATATTGTGAGGCTACAGTCAGAATATCTATTTCTCTGAATTTTTCTCAAAGGGAATCTCTTGGACCTAGGTTGTAAATGGCTCGAACAGCCCTTTTCTGTAAAACAAAGATAGCGTTAATGTCCACACAGGCTCCCCAGAGAAGAATCGCATAAGACAGAAGACTATGAAAATAACTAAAATAAACAATTCTGGCTGTATCTACGTCAGTTATCTGTCTAATTTTTTTAACGGCATAGGCGGCTGAACTAAGCCTACCTGACAATTTTTCTATGTGTGGGCCCCATTGTAATTTACCGTCAATGGTTATTCCAAGAAAAACTGTCGATTCAACGGGGTCCAACTCTATTCCATTAACTTTAACATGGTTAAATAGCTGCCTGCCTAGTTTAGTCTTTTTTTCATTCAAGAGAAGATTATTTACATTAAACCAATGCACAACTTTAGAGAGTGCATCGTTAACTTGTTCAAAGTTGACTAACTGACGTTTGATTTAAAAAATGAGGGATGTGTCATCTGCAAATAATACGATCTTATGATTATCCCTTATGTGGTAAGGCAAGTCATTAATATAAATGAGAAATAAGAAAGGACCTAGAATTGAACCCTGCGGAACGCCCATTGTGACCGAAGATCCTGCAGATCTCTTGCCATTAACATCGACCCTCTGAATTCTGTTGTTCAGATAAGAAGTCAGAAGGTCGAGAGCCTTGTCCCTCATACCATAGTGGTACAGTTTCCTGATGAGAGTATCATGATGTACGCAATCGAAAGCCTTGGACAAGTCGCAGAAAATTCCAAGAGCATCCTGCGACTCTTCCCAGGCCTCGAAAATGCTCTTCAGTAATTCCACGCCCGCATCTGTAATTGAACGACCCTTTGTAAAACCAAACTGTTTTAGATGGAGGAAATTATGTGCATTAAAATGTCCTAACATCTGTTTAAAAATTAATTTTTCAAAGATTTTGCTCAACGTAGGTAAAATCGAAATAGGCCGAAAATTCGAGGGATCAGTTGTGCTGCCAGACTTGAACAGTGGAATGAACACTTACATTACATTAAATTAAATTATAATTATGCTTTCAGCACTAAATATCCATGCACATGTCAATGGCTGTGCCATATGAGGGCTTTCAATGAAAAAAATAAAGAAAAATGCAAGTTAGTTGAATTATTTTTACTTAGGTGCTTACCTTTTTTTTTTTTTGATTGTGGGATATCATCAAATGACTTCTCCCGCTCTGGGCGGAGCGGAAGGGCGTGTCAGACGTTTACTGACTAAAACCCACCCGTGTTCCTTCAGTTGCCTGTTGCCAAAGTCCCGGTATCCCTTTCGGACTTTCCCGCAATTAATTAATATCGTTTACTTTCTACATTAACTTCTTAAACCCAATGTTCTTGTTATAAAGTGATCGTTTGTACTAACGATTAGTGATGACTTGCCTGAATCTTTAATACTGATTCTGTTCTGAAAATAATTAAGAAATTCACTCTTTCTTTTCTCCTACCTATATTTAAAGCAACCACTCACAACGGGCCACATGCAATTAAATAGAAGTCGTTCGGAAGATTGGTTGACAATGTTTGATAATATCTGGTGACGGTAACTATGATTTTCCCGCAGTACCGTGGAAATACCCGGACCTGCATCCAAATCTCATGAATTCTTGACAGGCTCCTATTATGAGGGCGGGTGGCAGGAAGGGTGCGGCATGCATGGCTATGGAGTGTACACGTTTCTTAATGGTAATACAATGGCTCCACTTACAGTAGTCAGCAGTGTCTTTTGCTTCTCTCGTAAACGTGTCTCATGTTCGTTGGTAGCGTTGCTGACTGAACTAGATGCGCCGGTCGAACGCTTAGTATCGCCACTCGTGAACATTACTTTTTTAGAAATAAGCAGCACTAGACTAAATCAGTCTAGCAATAGGTACTGTAATAAGATTGAAAGGGACAGGACTAAGTAACAAGAGAGTCCACAATCTGAGTTCCGCTGTCCATCCGATATTTAGCCTTTTCATTAGCAGGCTTTTTACTCAGTGGAGAGCATACCTAAACCTTCCCTTGTTTGGTTTATCGTCCCTGTTTTGCACCAACCTTGTCCGGCGGCATAAGATTCAAAACATTTGAATAGATTTGATTTGTGACTTTCGTCTCTTAGGTCAAAACGATGAATCCTTAACTAGTGAAGGTGCCTATATCAACAGCATATATTCAAAAGCATCACAATTTTCCATAAATTTCTTAGTTTATAGGAGTCATCTACGAAGGCGAATTTTTTGAAGGCGCGTTTCACGGTAAGGGTGAGCTGCGATACGAAACACCTGCCGGCAAGGCGATCATACGCGGCCAGTGGAACAAAGGCCTGATGACGGAGAGGAAGGTCATCTTTGACGACGCTCTGGAGTACGATGCTAAGAATTGGCAGTACTGCAAGATGCCTGATAGAAGGTACCTTCGATTATATTTTCTGTACAATTGAAAAAACTTACTTACCCTTACTCGTACAAATTCTTACATAATGCTGTGTGAACAGATTTTTGAGGGAATACGCCGACGGTGTACAGCCTAGTGGCAAGTCATTCATGACGGCTTATCAGCCTTACGTAAAGGTACCTGAAGGATACGTTGACACCGGGGACGGCATCTACGATCCTTTAAGGAAAATGATTTACGAACATGATAACAACACGAAGATCTTAAGGTAAGCTTGATCACCGACCAGTACATCACTTATCACATTTATGTGTATAAAGACAATCGTGATCACTAGCTAGAGTATAGGTGAGAAGAGAAGAGAGGACAGCAACGGAAATCCGTAAATAAAAATACTTTACAAATTATTCCATTTACCCAGAGTAAATGGAATAATTTGTAAAGTATTTCAAGGTATTTCAAGATCTAAGTCAAAATTGAGTTTTATTAAAATTTAATATCTGTTCCATTCCATCAAATATTTGTTTTCTTCCTATTTTAAAACTTTATATTTTATTCATTAGCGGTCCAAATCGATTAGAGTTATCATAGATAGCACTTTGCCAGCGACTCATCATCCGACCTATATTCCCCATCCCGTTAGAATTTCGGAAAATCATTGAGCTTTGTTTACAATTTTGGTGTACAATGAAGAATGCTATATCTATTTATCGATAGTACCTACTACCTGTTAATCTACGTCATGTAACTTATAATACGAACAAAAGACATTAATTTCCGATTGCTCCCAGGGGACCAGCACTTCGTGAGCAAAAGTGGATACGAGAAAACTGTCGCATTGGAAAACGGGATTTGACTATAGGGCCTCGTCAAGACTTGTACGAGGATTATTTGGAGCCAACAGCACTCCTAGAACCAGTACCACCGCCACCATCCGATTACATGCCCATCACCAGGAATGAGTCGACAATCGAAATATACAAAGACCTTGTAAGCATGTTTTTCTCTTGACTCGACTGACCCAACCCAACGACGACAGACGTATCCAAATACAAAGATACGCATCGACACTCAAGTGATGCGTTAATCGACGTTGTCAGATGTAAGGCCATTTAGCCATCAATATAGCGTCCACGATACTTAAATTTTCGCTCAGCTCACGCTGCGAGCAGTCAATCTTTGACCAGAGCTAATATTTTTATCATGAACTATTCTTAAATAGTTTGGGGCCTATTATACAAGAGATCAAGAAAACCACCGTCTCAGTCTGGGATCTGCCTGGATGGTAATTTAAAAAAAGAAAGAAAACCAAGCTTCGTATTAGGTACTAGCTGCGCCCCGCGGTTTCACCCGCGTAAGTCTCGATCCCATAAGAATATCGGGATAAAAAGTATCCTATGTGTTAATCCAGGTTATAAACTATCTGTTTGCCAAACTTCATCCAAATCCATTCAGCCGTTTTTGCGTGATTAAGTAACAGACATCCAAACACACAAACTTTCACATTTATAATATTAGTAGGATTATTATCGTATTTATAATTTCTACTGCCAAAGATCATTGTACGGTGCTTTCATCGATCTATATCCATACCTATAGTATTTCAGGATATAGCCTGCTATATGCTATATAAATCATAATATATGATTTCAGGCATATTGAGAATAATAGTCCCGACGAATGTGATGAATTGATGATCGATCCTGAACATTGTGACGTCACCAGTTTTGGTACAATACTGTGCTATGGTATTCTGATTCCAAAATAGTTATTATATTTAGAGCAAGTTGCATTTTTGTATTATTATTATACTTAAACACAAAATGTATAGACACGCTTTTACTTTGCTTCTGTTGTTATTTTTTATAATTTAATGTATTTTGTTTCACTTTACAGGGAGATGCACTGGCATTCTACGACGCTTCAAAATTTGGGACAGATGCAGGGTTTGTTCATTCAAATTACTTAAACAAGAAAGTTAGCGTCAGATATATTATTACCAAGCAAGATAATAACAAAACCAAAAAATAGAAAATAGCACTGACGTAAAAAAGCCCTAAATTCCCTCAACCTTTTTAGAAAAAACATAGGCAAGTTAGTAGAAGCAAAAAAACCTTTTCTTTTGACTTACTATGTATGTAATTAACCTTTCAGCCATACTCACTATCCTAACTAATATAAGACATAGGATACTTTTTATCTTGGTAGTACTTTCCCGCGGTCGATGCCGTGTGCAAAATCTAGTCGTCAATAATTGCCAAAAAATGTCCTAGTACACGCTTCTTCTCCCGCTCTGGGCAGAGCGGGAGAAGAAGCGTGTCAGACTTTTATTGACTAAAACCCACCCGTGTTCCTTCAGTTGCCTGTTGCCAAGGTCCCGGTATCCCTTTCGAACTTTCCCGCAACCCTGCCAGGAGTAGAAAGTAGCCCTAAAAGGCAATCCAATGGGAATTGCTTTTTTATAAAAACAAAAACATAACATCACGCCTGTATTCCCCAAAGGGTTATGCAGAGGTGTACTTATAGTACACCCACAAAAAAAAACAAAAATGTCTGCTTTTTTCTTTACTCCCGTCCATAATCATCATCTTCCTGCCCTTATCCCATGTTACTTGAGGTCGGCGCTACACGTTTTCTTTTTCCACTCTCCCCTGTCAAACGTCACGCTATCATTCACTCCCTTCTCTTTCATATCATTCCTCACACAATCCATCCATCTTTTCTTTGGCCTTCTCTCCCGCTCCATCCATCAACATTTATATTCATCACTTTTTTAGTCACATGCGTCTCGTCCCTCCTCATCACATGCCCATACCAGGCCAAACAATTACCTTTCAAATTGTCTGTCACTGGCGCCACTTTTGAACTTTCCGTTATATACACATTTCTTACTTTATCCATTTTCGTCACTCCACACATCCATCTCAACATTCTCATCTCCGCTACATGCATTCTTTTTTCATCCGTCTTCTTCCCGGCCCAGCATTCCGATCCATACAGTACGACAGGCCTTATCACGGACTTATAGATTTTCCCCTTTAACTTGAGGGGCATCCGTGGGTCGCAAGTTGTTCCTGTGACCTGTCGTCATTTCATCCATCCCAAGTTGATCCGGCACGTTACGTCTCGGTCTACTCCGCCATCCCCTTGGACAAGCGACCCGAGGTACCGAAAATCGGAGCAGATCGGTAAGGGCGTTCCGTCGAAAAATATGGGCATAGGACTGGAGAGACCACCAAAGTCACAGAACATATACGCTGTTTTGGTCCGACTTAGTCTCAGGCCAGCGGTCTCCAGTCATTCCCACCACACCTCCAATCTGCTCGTCCATAATCCATACTATAATATTGTAAATTCGAAAGTAACTCTGCTTGTCTGTCTGTATGTTACCTTTTCACGCCTAAACCACTGAACGGGTTTCGACAAAATTTGGCAAGGAGATAGATAGCATCCTGGGGAAGCACATAGGTTACTTTTTGTTTCAAAAATAATCCTATAGGGGTGTTATAGGGGATGAAAGTTTGCATAGAAAACCCACCATTTCTTAAGTATCCCGGTAGTACGTTCCCGTGTGACAATATCAAAATCTTGTATAATTACATTTTGGCCATGACGCTATTAAGTCGTAACTTTATGAAGCCAGCTATTTAAAGCTAGAAGTATCCCGAGACTTTTCACCTCCTTTGAAACCTTAATGAAAACTTGTATTTTTCACAGGCTGCCAGAACGAAAATTCAAGCCTAGCCCCATACCTACTGTCCCTACTGGGCATGAATAGAATAATGTATACCTATTATTATTTAAGCACCTATTAGAATTATTTTAAATTAAGTCATTAGTGGTTCATACTTAATAATTATAATGTAGATGTAATATTTAGAATTTAGTCGATTATTATAAAATCTGTCTGCAATATTTTGTTTTTATTTTTTTCACGCCCTGTCGCCTCTGTACTAAAATCCGCCGAAGAAGAAAAAATGAGGAAATAATCAAAAGCTTGAGAAATGCAACATGCGACATTCAGGGGGAGGAGGTTACGGGTTCTTCGCCCCACAAATGTCTACCTTCGTAAAACATCTTTGAACTGCAATCGCTGACCCCTGTAATAGGCCTATGAGCGTAGTGATGGGTTGGCTAAGTTAGATCGGCGCAACACGTTTTCTCTTTCCATTCTCCCCTGTCAACCGTCACGCTATCATTCACTCCCTTCTCTTTCACATCACTACGCCTCACACAGTCTATAAATCTTTTCTTTCGCCTCCCTCTCTCTTTACACCCATCCAGATTCATATTCATCACTCTTTTATTCAATTGCTTTTCCTATTTAATTATTGCCCACTTAATTGAGATCATAAAATTATTGTACTTATTTTGTCACAGAGTACATTTATACAAACACTTACAAGCACTATTTTGCTGTTAGCTAATTATTATTGTTTATAACTATAACACTGAATCTAAATTTTTCAAAAAACACGATACCACTTCTATAACTTTAAATACCTTGGTCACTAGGTTACAGAGGATGGCACTGATAACTTGTATCGTATCTTTGTTATATTGATCCGGCGCCCGTAGCGGGCGTCTCCACTCATTCGCAATATGGCCGCCACAATGGATGGGATAAGGAGAGCGAGCACAGGGCATCAACATGCTGGTTTGAAAAGTGAGACTATAAAGTCAAGATAACACTGTTTAGGGCATAATGCCAGGCTTTATATGCCTACAGTTTGTGGACCAGATACACGCAAAAATTGCAATACAACAACGCTTATATGATATTGCTGTCGCTGCCACGTTTCTGTAGCACGTCAGGAATGTTCGCAGCAGCGCGTACAGATGACTTCTTTGCGATCATACGTAAATGATTCACGTCACTACTGCGCCGGATGCGAGGCAGCGACAACAGTCTCCTGAGTTTTGTCGCTAGTAAGAGTGAAAGCCACCTGATGGGGTACCTACCTGTGCGCAGTTAAGTCATGTATAGCTGCCAGGTGTCTCCAAAAGGTGGACAATTTCCAGAATTTCGAGGTTTTTCGAGCACCACGTAGTCAGCACAGGTCTTTCGAAGCTGCAAGGTTGGTTTTACACCATTGGTATCTATCCCACCAACATCCCAAAAAATCTGTGTAGTGCAATTTTTAGAAACCTGACACGTGGCCACAGTGACTGGCCTGCAAGCTCGCCGTAGGTGAGTATATGTTCCTTGCCTGCAAGTCTTACGCTAAAAAACACAGGCAGATTTTAACTCACTTTTTCGACAACTTTTTTGACATAATTTAAAAACAAAACGCCATCGATCCTTCAATGACATACACAATAAAATATTCTGTCATATTGACAAAGTTTACAGGAGGTTTACAGCATAATTTTGTACAAAATTAATATAATTCCAATAATTAGGTAGGTACATTTCAGTTTTATAGAATCTTCGAAGTTATTTCTAAAGAACAATAAAAATACGGTCCCAACAGAAAACAATATTCTATTCTACTTCGATGCGTGATCGTCCATGACACTCAGACCATGAGAATAGAAATTTTAACGTTGTTATTTTTTTACAGTTGATTCTAATCTACAAGATGACGACGTGCAGGAAACGTAGTTCTGGACCTAGGTGTGTACGTTTGAAATGATTTTATCTTTTTTATACGTCACGGCTTCGCTCGCGTGGATATCGGTTATTATACACTAAAACCTCCCTCGAGAACCACTCTATCCATTGGTGAAAACAGCATGAAAATCGGTGCAGTCGTTTTTGAGTTTATCGCGAACAAACACTAGGCAACACCTAAATGAATTATTAGATAGTCTCACGTGAAAAACACGTTCCACTAAAGCTTTGGTTTCCTAAGAAAGCGGAGAACGGTCACACAATGTGCGCTTTTACCATTTCTAACGTGACGATATTATGCGAATAAACCTTTTTTTTTTTTACTTGCATAATATTGCATAATGCAATATTGTAATCTGTCTTAGAAACCATCAGCTCGTTTTTCATGAAAACAAGTTTGGAAAACTTTTTTTGTCCTAAATGTGAGTTGCCCATAAAAGGAGTAAAATTGACCATTTTTTACTGCAGTTCTCCGCTGTTTCATGTAAGGATCATATCATTGTATCGGAAAAAACATCTGAACAGCAGAAGTGGGTCAATAATTTTTATACGAATCCAAATCCATAAATTCGGATTTCCCCATACTACCCAGTAAAAAAATCAACACTCTGTACTTATAAAGTTCTGGCTGTAAATAATTTCATTATAATTATGCTTTCAGCACTAAATATCCATGCACATGTCAATGGCTGTGCCTTATGAGGGCATTCAATGAAAAACAAAAAGAAAAATGCAAGTTAGTGTTGAGATATTTTTACTGAGATGCTTACCTAAATTACTTAGTATCGTTTACATTAACTTCTTAAATCTAATGTTCTTGTTATAAAGCGATCGTTTTACTTATCGATTAGTGATGACTTTCTACTATATACTATAACTATTTTTTTTTTACTGTGCTGTACTTGAAATAATTAACAAATTCACCCTTTCTTTTCTCTTACCTATATTAAAGGCAACCAAACACAACGGGCCACATGCAATTTGATTGATAATATCTAATGTTAATAACTACATATGATTTTCCTGCAGTACCGTGGAAACACCCGGACCTGCATCCAAATATCATGAATTCTTGACAGGCTCCTCTTATGAGGGCGGGTGGGAGGAAGGGTGCGGCATGCATGGCTATGGAGTGTACACGTTTCTTAATGGTAATACAATGGCTCCACTTACAGTAGTCAGAAGTGTCTTTTGCTTCTCTCGTAAACATGTCTCATGTTCGTTGGTAGCGTTGCTGACTGAACTAGATGCGCCGGCCGAACGCCTAGTATCGCCACTCGTGAACATTATTTAGAAATAAGCAGCACTAGACTGAATCACTCTAGCAATAGGTAATGTAATAAGATTGAAAGGGCCAGGACTAGTAAGTAACTAAGTAAGTTCATTTATTTGTATAAACATGGTGTACATACATTGCATGCAAGATATTAAATACAGAAATGTTCTATCATGTTCAGCCGCGTATCGTGACATACAAATTGGTAGGAAGAGATGGTGCACAAACCGCGACTATATTTATCTAAATTTAATTGTATAAAATTACTTATTTAGTCATAATTACTTATTATACGATAATAATTATTATAATTAAATGTCCATACTTATTATTAATTAAGTCATTGCAAACATCAACAAAGCAATACATTTATAATATGGAGTGATTTTATTACACAGTGGCAAATAACATTTAATAAAACACAACATCATCATTTCCAAAACGAAGAAAATTGTCCTCGTTCATAAACACCGAAATACTATTATAAGTTCTTTCAATTAATAAATTCCTTAATTTGCATTTAAGAGCAGATATACTCAATGTTCTCCATGATTTGGGCAATTTATTAAATATGGTTGGAGCCATGTAAAAGATGCTTTTGCGCATTAGAGTTGTTTTAGTGCCGTGAACAGAGTTTGGAATTATCACGTCTATTCCCTGGGGACAGCATCAGACAAACGCTGAAATAAGTTAGGATGAGTCTTAATGAACATAATTGTTTCCAAAATGTATAATGAGGGTAATGTCAATATATTATACTTTTTAAAATAAGATTTACAGCTATCTGTTGTTTGCAGTCTAAACATCGATCTAATGCATCTTTTCTGGGCCCTTAACGCTATTTCACTGTCTGTGCTATTCCCCCAGAAAATAACTCCGTATCGAAGAATTGATTCAGCTAATCCATAGTAAGCAGTAATCAGTGCATCTTTATTGAGAACCGCTGCGATTTGTTTTAGAGCGTAGGCTGCACTGCAAAATTTTTTGCTAAGTGCTTCTATTTGAGGTTTCCAATTCAACTTATCATCTATAATCAGTCCCAGAAATTTTGTTGTGTCAGTTTTATTAATATTAATATTATTAAGTTGAACATTAGGATTTTTAGCTGTATTTGTACGTTGTCTGAAATGCATTACATTAGTCTTTTTTAAATTAATTATTAAATTATTATTATTTAACCAGTTTACGATAGATATAAGGGAATTATTAATGTCATGTTCATATGTGTCATTGTCATTACAGGCTATTGTCACAGTGCAATCGTCAGCAAAAAGTGTCATCGGTTGGTCAGTTGCTTTAGGCAAGTCATTAATATATAAAGTGAATAACGGAGGCCCCAGCACACTGCCTTGAGGTACTCCGTATCTTACTTCTCGTTCCTCGGATCTTGAAATTACCTCACGTTTCCCATTAATTTTACTGATTTCGGTTACTTGTTTACGGTTATGAAGATATGATTTAATGAGTTCTAATACGTTACCCCTAAAACCATAAGCTTCAAGTTTCTCTGCTAGGGAATTATAATGGACACAGTCGAAGGCCTGTGTCATGTCGCAGAAAATGGCACAAACGGGTGTCCTCTTATCTACATTTAACATGACATTATGTAAAAACTCATAAATAGCCAAATTTATACTTTTGTTTTTCCGAAATCCCTTTTGTTCGTCAGCTATTATATGATATTTTTCTAAATAGGTATTCATTTTACGATATATATAATTTTCAAACACCTTAGATATGACTGGTATAAGCGCGATCGGTCTGTAGTTTGCCATCAATTCGTGATTCTCTTTCTTATATAGCGGTTTTACTATAGATTTTTTTAATGCATCAGGAAACATGCCTGCACTTATAAAAGTATTAATAAGGAAACACAAGTGAGTAGATATTACAGATGCAACTGCTTTCAATATTTTTGTGGCGATGCCATCATAGCCAACGCTGTTCGTGTTTTTTAGCTTCATTATAATGTTGAATATATCATGCGGTGTAGACGGAGCCATAAAAATAGACTGTACTCTGCCAGGGATTAGTGACGTTGACTTCGTTCCTGCGCTAATTGTTGGTTGGATTTTATCTACAAAATAATTATTAAATGCATTGGCTATGTCCTTTGGGTGTGTAATATTTTTATTTTCTGAGTTGATGCAAGTAATTGAAGTTTTCAGGGCATTAAATCTAGATTTATTAATTATTTGCTATGTGGTTTTAGATTTATTATTAGAGTTTTTAATATTATAATTGTTTTGTGCCTTTTGAGTAATTTTGAATATTTTTTAAATTTATCTCTACTAGCTTGACATGGTTTTAATCTACTAGCTTGTCATGGTTTTAACGAGATCGCAGGCTTTTTACTCAGTGGAGAGCATACCTAAACCTTCCCTTGCTTGGTTTATCTTACGGTTTATCTTTGCACAAACCGTGTCCGGCCTAAGATTCAAAACATTTGAATAGATTTGACTAGTGAATAACTTCGTTTCTTAGGTCAAAACGACGAATCCATAACTAGTAAAGGTGCCTACATCAACAGCATATAATATTCAAAAGCTTCATAATTTTCCATAAATCTCTTGTTATATAAACAGGGTGTAAAAATAACCATCACATAGCCGTCAACTACGCATTCTGTAGATCAAATTAAGGAACTTTGCACAAAAATAATTGCTGGGAAATCACTTATTTTTAGCGTGAAAAAGTACGCAAAAAAATATGTTTATGGGTGCATGCAACGGTTCAGGGTTTTTTGGGGTATGTAAAATTAAGCTAACATTTAAAACTTGCTTTCTTTAAAAAACGTGTAAAAAAGTTGGAACTTTGACCTTCAATATCTCCGTAACCAGAAGGTTCCCAGCATTGCGATTCTGGAACCATCTCACCCTGAAAACTTAGGCGTGGAGTGAGCTGTCCTTTTCATCGATACCTACTGATTTTAAGGCAGTGACAGTTCACTTCAAGCTCACTTCAAGTAAGTTTTCACGGTGAGATTTTTACAGAATAGCACAACAGGTATAGTCCAACACAAAAAAATGATCACAGTGGCGGGAATAACAAGTGACTTTCGACTTCATTAAGCGTCTTTTTACACCCGTTAGGAGTCATCTACGAAGGCGAGTTCTTTGAAGGCACGTTTCACGGTAAAGGTGAGCTGCGATACCAAACACCTGTCGGCAAGGCGGTCATACGCGGCCAGTGGAATAAAGGACTGCTGACGAAGAGGACGATCGTCTTTGACGACGCTCTGGAGCACGATCCTAAGAATTGGCAGTACTGCCAGATGCCTGATAGAAGGTACCTTCGATTATATATTCTGTTATAGAACAACTCGTGTGAACAAAAAGGTAGGCATTTTTTGTGATTCTCAAGTATCCAATAAATTAAAGAGGACTCTTCTACCTTGGTTAAACTGTTTGTTTGACTTTGATTGCTACGGCTACCTACAACAAGCATCATAGCAGCATATAAACTGGGCAGACCGATTCCCATTTGCATAAGTACTTTCGTTTTAATTTTATTCTCCTGTTACACTTTTCAACTTGTAGAAAATTCTTATATAATTCTGTGTGAACAGATTTTTGAGAGAATACGCCGATGATATGCAGCCCAGCGGCAAGTCATTCATGACGGCTTATCAGCCTTACGTGAAGGTACCTGAAGGATACGTTGACACCGGGGACGGCTTCTACGATCCTTTAAGTAAAGTGATTTACGAACATGATGACAACACAAAGATCTTAAGGTAAGTTTCATCACCGACAGTTCATCACTTATCAATTTATGTGTATAAACACAATCGTGATCACTAGCTAGACTGTAGGTGAGAAGAGAAGAGCGGACAGCAACGGAAATCCGTAAAATACTTTACAAACTATTCCTTATTCCGATTTTCAGTAGGTATTTCAAGATCTAAGTCAAAATAAGTTTTGTTTTAAAATTAATATCTATTCCATTTCTCAAATAAATATTAGTTAATATTTTGAAACTGAAGCGTTACCAGACTTTCATTGCTGACTGTTCTAACGCGATCGAAATCGTTCGATTAGAATTATAATATGTAGCACTTTGCCAGCGACTCATCATCCACCCTATATTCCCCATCCCGTTGGAATTTCGAAAAACCTCATTCCTTGTCTACATATAATAACAAAGGGAACCTCTGTGCAAAATTTCAGCTTTCAAGGTGCAAGGGTTTGGGCTGAGCGTTGATGAATTAGTCATCAGACTTTACTTTTATATGTATTGATTGAGCTTTGTTTAGGATTCTGGTATGCAATAAAAAACAGTACAATATCTATCTAGCAATAGTGCTTATTATTCTACATAAATTATATCTTATACCAAGAACTAAAGACATTAATTTCCGATTGCTCGCAGGGGACCAGCACTTCGTGAGCGAAAGTGGATAGAAGGAAACTGTCGCATTGGAAAACGGGATTTGACTATAGGGCCTCGTCAAGACTTGTACGAGAAATATACGGAGCCAACAGTGCTCCTAGAACCAGTGCCACCGCCACCAGCCAAGTTCATTGCCCCCAATAAGAAACAGTCGACATGGGAACTATACAAGGACCTTGTAAGCATAATTTCCTCATTGTTTCCAACTTTTCCTAAGAATTGAAGGGAAACTTCTGACTTTAATCGACCCAACCCAATGACGACAGACGTATCGAAATAGGTACCCATCTACGCAATAATGTTAATTTCTATTTTAAATTTATTTTTAAGACAGTTGTCCCGCCACCAGCCATTAACGTGTAGCGAGTAGAGCTAGCAACTGAAAACGAGTTGGTGTGCAGCGAGTGTGTAGTAGTAGTAGCAGCAAGAGTATTATCTCTGATAGCTTTTGTCGCTCAGCGATAAACTAGTGGAGCGGATACTCGCTGGCGGTGCGAACAGTCGGCGATCGACTATTAATATATGCATCCTGTTTACACGGAATGTATATCTATTGTACGTTTCTTGAGCGAGAAAATACCCGATAGTTAGTCGCTTCCTCGCGGGCGGTGGGACAACTACCTAACTACTTAATTCACAGAGATGTTCAACTATAAGATATAAAAGGCACAATATTGTATTTCTTCAGTTAAACTCATGTTTTGAAGATTCCTCAGTTCAGACTGAGGGACCCAGTGAAACCGCTATAAATCTGTAATGTCATATTCTAGCGAGTTGGAAAGGACATTGATCATCCATATATGGGAGTTGGACCAAGAGCTGCCTAGAATGGACACATAGTGCATTATGTTCCTAGGGCTTATACTAGTCTGTACACCAAAGCTCAATAAAATGTATCTGCGGAGTTTTGAGAAAAACTATTTTTGTTGAGTATTTTTTATTGATAAATACCACCCAACCGGTGGCGCATTTGATTAAAAATAATGACAGTAACTACGTTAAACTACACATTATTATTTCATTTGTATGCATATCATTTACATGTTAAATATTTTTTACCGACCATCCATATATGGGAGCTGGGCCAAGTGCTGCCCAGAATGGACACATAGTGCATTATATTCCTTGGGTTTGTACTAGTCTGTACACCAAAGCTCAATAAAATCTATTCGAGGAGTTTTGAGAAAAACGAATTTATGTTGAGCATTTTTTATTTATGAACACCAACCAACCAATGGCGCATTTAATTTAATAATGACAGTAATTATGTTAAACAACACATTCTTATTCCATTTTTATGCATATCATTTACATTGTAGTGTAAAGCACTTGTCAATGCATATTCAACGAGTCCAAACACGATGGTGCTGTCTTGTTTGGTTGAGGAGTTCCTATGGGTACTTTCCGGCTCCATCACCAGACTTTGGATACTACCTTGGACTATACTAAGTACTTGTCACGACAAAGCCAACGAGTCCAAACCCGACGGTGCTGTCTTGTATGGTTGAGGAGTTCCTATCGGTACCTTCCGGCTCCATCACCAGACCCTGGATACAACCTTGGGCTATACTAGGTACTTTTCAAGACAAAACCAATGAGTACAAATACGATTGTGCTATCTTGTTTGGTTGAGGAGTTCCTATAGACACCTTCCGGCTCCATCATCAGACCCTGGACACTGCCTAGTGTAAAGCATTTGTCAATGCATATTCAACGAGTCCAAACTCGATGGTGCTGTCTTGTTTGGTTGAGGAGTTACTAGGGTTACCTGCCGACTCCGTATAAAGGCAATATTTTTTTAATCCTGGGACCGATTTTTTTTTTTAATTTTTGTTAAATTGATGCAAGGAACCATTTGGAAGCACTCCCATGGCTGGGCAGCATTTGGTCCAAATTGGTCAATATCCTTTCTTAAAAGATTTAATGAAATCTTAACTAATTTCTAAAATCAAAGTTATGTACACAGAGGTAGTACTTTCTTAGATTTATGCTATGCCACTTTATGCAAGCGTGTCATGTCATTTGTTCCTAACAGTTTTAATTATCGGTTAAGAAATTTATGGATTTTTGCTTAAAATTTTTAATAATTTTAACTAATTTCCCTACTAAATCCTAAATACATTAAAAAATAAAATCCTATTAAATAGTTTCTAAGATATTTAGATTATAAGACAAAGCAATGCTCAACGGATTACACACATCGTTGCAAAAGATACCATTTTCTACCTTTGGAAAACGCCATGCTAATGATATCACTTTTCTGTTAAATATTGCCAATAGTTCCATCGATTGTTCCCAACTTCTCTCCAAAATATCACTCAGAACCCATCACGTAGGTTTCAAGCAGCGACCACTTCTTCACATTCCATTCGCATCTAACAACTACCGATGGAATGCCTTTTTCTTACGTAGCGCAGCAAGCTTTAATAATATGCCCTCTCATTTAGATGTTGATCTTTTTAGAACCAGCCCTAGTACATTAAGACGTACCATAAATAAAGAACACTTTGTTATAGACCGCAATGAGTAGCATTACTCATTTACAATTATACTGTCACATTATTATACTAATTACGATCCATAAATTCCAAGATCTTTTATGTTTTATTTCAAATAAGAATTTATTTTGTTTTTAGTTTTAATCTTAAAAATCTCTTAAGTATGTTTCTTTTCTATTTAAAATTTTAGGTACATCGTTTTTAATTTATGGAAGCTTGTAAATGGCAATTGTAAGCGCTATTGTACATAACCTATTTTAAAGATATTAGACTGTAAGCTTTCTGAAGAATAAATAAATAAATAAATTATTCTCAATTGGTTTCGCAAGAAAAAAAAACGAACCGTTTTGAAACTAGTGACGTCACAAAGACCACCTTCTCAGTCTGGATGGTGATTTCTACCAAAGATCATTGTGAGGTGCTTTCATCGATCTATATCCATCAGTATATATCATTTCAGGCATATCAATCCTGAACATTGTGACGTTACCAGTTTCAAAAACTGGTTCGGATATAATACTGTTCTATAGTATTCTGATTCCAAAATAGGTGTTGTATTTAAAGCAAGTTGGTAGTGCATTTTTTAATTAGGTATACACAAAATGTATGGACACGCTTTTACGTTTCTTCTGTTGTTATTTTTATAATTAAAGGTATTTTGTTTCATTTTACAGGAAGATAAGCCAGCATTCTACGACGCTTCAAGAGGGACAGATGCAGGGTTTGTTCATTCGTTCATTCAAATTAGGTACTTAATGCAAGAAAGTCAGCGTCAGATATATTATTACCAAACAGAATAATAACAAAGCCAGAAAATATAAAATAGTACTGACGTACCAAAGCCCCAAATTCCCTCAGTCTTTAAAAAAAATGATAGGCAAGTAAGTAAGTAGGGGCAAAACACACCATTTCCTTTGACTTACTATGTATGTAATTCACGTTTTTAAAAGCCCTTTCAGACATCCTAACTAATATAATATTATCCTATATTTTTTTTAATATTATTAATGTAATTATGTCGTAACTTGATGAAGCCAGTTATGCAAAGCTAGAAGTATCCCGAGACTTTTCACCCTCTTTGAAATCTTAATGAAAACTTGTATTTTTCACAGGCTGCCTGCCAGAACGAAAATTCAACCCTAGCCTCATAGCTACTGTTTCTACTGGACATAAATAGAATAATTTATAATTATTATTATTTATTATTAATTTAGAATAATTTAAATAAGTGCCTTTTTGATATCTTTTAAATTAAGTTATTATATAGTTTTTCATACTTAGTATAGATACAATAGTATTAAAATGTATTTTTAATGTTGAGATTTTTGTTATTTTAATAAAAACTTTATCAATACTTAATAATAGTATTTAACAATATTTAATGATAATATACTAGGCGTTCATACTTAACTTATATCATAGTTTTAAATGTTATGTGTAATGTTTAGAATTTAGTCGATTATTATTATATCTTTCTGCAATATTTTGTTTTTTTTTCTATAACACACACTTTAGATTATTGCATCGTGACTATCACACTATGAGAACCTATCACAGAGTGTCCACATTATTTGATAAAGATAATTAGTTATAGTAGTTTGGGTGACTTTTATCCCTGTCTTTAAAAATAACAATGCGAAAAAGGAATATTTTCAATATTTTAGACTATGAAAAAGTTCGTTCCGTTCTTAGTTATACCATCTTTAGCAACACCAAATAACCGATCGGTTTCTCGAACCCAGTCTCCACACAATCTTACATATACAGTATGTTAACTAACAAAGAGCGTTCCCGTTAACCTGCAATAGTATAGCGTGTATACCTACATGCTAAAAAAAATATTACCATAAAAAATAAATGTTTGTTTTTGTTTTTGTATAGTAAAATATTCACAAAAAGTATTAAATTGTTACGGAAAATAAACTCTCTGTACACGCCCACTTGTCACACTTGTTTTTCTACGTTGAAATACAAGTGTGCGTGTACAGAGTGTTTCTTTAACGTTTAAATTTAATCGTTTTGTGAACATTTCACGACACAATTTTTTTTTTTTTTTTTGAGTTATTTTTTTTTAGCCTGTATACACGCTATACTATTGCAGGTTAACGGGAACGCCCTTTGTTAGTTAACATACTGTATATAGCTCTCATAATTAGTGCGCATTTGTGCATTAATTACGTTTTCAAAAAAACATTGTACAAAGTTAAAAATAACTTTTTCATTTCTCATACCGACTTGGAAAGTTCGTAAGTTACCTGATCAGAGGGATAGAAACAGTAGTTTTCGACCCCGGGGTCAACTTGTCTGAAAACGTCATAATTCAAATAAGAATCCTGAAAATTTTCCGTAGCGTATGAATACTTAATTCCTAAAGATATTAAAGCTTTTCTGTTTACTATTATTCTGGTTTACTCTATAATACCTACAACCCTGTTATAATAGGCCGCTCAGGGAACTGCTCATTCCTTTGCAACTTCAAAAATTTAATCGTATTTGAAAACCTAACGCTTTGGATCTTTAACTCCGAACTGAATTTTTCATACGAATCCAAATCCATAAATTCGTTGTAAAATCCATAGTCTTGTAGAGTGCGTTTCTTCCTTCCTAGCTTCTATGCCGTTATGTTGGCTACACTGTTTGTAGGAATAATACGAATACGCTAGAGTGCGTATCATCAAATAGTTCCTGTGCTGTAATGTTGGCTTCACTGTTGCAGAACCAATACGATAAACCGGTACAGCGCTACCTAATAACTCCGTTTTTTTTTATTTAACAGTGCAGCCTACATTTCGGCAAAGGAACTATTTGATGAAACGCATTCTACGCGCCGGTTCGGCATCACCTTATTAGGTCCGTTTTAAAAATGTAACAGTAAAACCAACGGTATGCCTCATTTACATTCAGCCGAGGTGAGCAGGGAAGTGGGCAGGACGAGTGTGTAGACACGATACTTCTCATGCCACTGCCATTGCCACTCGCGCTGCCCGGCGCTCCCCAAAATGGCGGTTTTTTGTGCGGAAGTCAAAGGACCGGCAGCGCGAGCAGCAGTGTGTGTTTACATTCTGCTCCGTCGCTCGGGAACTATGGATAGATATCATCCAACATCGTCTACAACGAACTTTCTTTTTTTTGTATTCGATATCTTTTTAAATATCAAACATAATTATGTATCGCAAAAAGATACAGCGTGACCGCTGTAATTATTTCGACGTCTGCCATTGCCGTAACTTGAAAGCGAAGTGAGTGTATAACGATAGGGCAGTATGTAAACACACACTCCTCTCGATCCCGCTGCAGCAGTATTTAAGGAATTATTGCCGGCAGCGCGAGGGGCAGCAGCAGGGGCTGTATGTAAATGAGGCATTACAGCAAAGGAACTATTTGGTGAAACGCACTCTAATCTGCTTTTGACTTTATTTAAAATCAAAATGCCTTCGATCCTTCAATGACATACTCACTTAAATATTCTGTCATATTGACAAAGTTTCTATAGGTTTTTAACAGAGAGTTATTTTATACAAAAATAATATTATAATTCCATAACTAGGTAGGTATATTTCCGTTTAATATAATCTTCCAAGTTATTTTATAGAACAATACAAATACGGTCCCAAACAATATTCTATTCTATTTCATGAAATTCATTTTTGCAAGAATTTGTAGTACCTACATTACAGATGGTCGGGTTTTTTAATAGTTTCTAAAACTATTCGCTAAGTATGACGTGATCGTTCATGACAACCGAAATTTTAACATTTTTTTTTTTTACAGTTGTTTCTAATCTACAAGATGAAGTCATGCAGGAACCGGAGTTCTGGACCTAGGTATGTAAGTTTGAAATTATTTAAACGCTGACCATGACGTCATTATTGTCTTGCGTGAGCTATATCAAGAAGAAAATAAATTTTGGAATACTTTTTTTGTCCCAAGTGTGAGTTGCTCATAAAACCAGCAAAATTGACCATTTTTTTCTGCAGATCTTCGCTGTTTCACGTAAGCATCATTTAATTGTATCGTAAAAAAAAATTTGAACAGCACAAGTGGGTCAATAATTTGTCATACGAATCGAAATCCATAGAGTTGGATTTCCCCATACTGCCCAGTAAAAAATAAGTTCTGGCTGTAAATAATTTCATTATAATTATGCTTCCAGCACTAAATATCCATGCACATGTCAGTGGCTGTGCCTTATGAGGGCATTCAATGAAAAGTTAGTGTTGAGATATTTTTTACTGAGATGCTTACCTAAATTACTTAGTATCGTTTACATTAACTTCTACCCAATGTTCTTGTTTTCACTTCCGACTTATCGATTAGTGATGAGTCTTTAATACTAATCTTTTATGTTTTACTGTACTGTACTGAAAATAATTAACAAATTCACCCTTTCTTTTCTCTTACCTATGTTTAAGGCAACCAATTACAACGGGCCACATGCAATTTAATAGAAGTTTCTCGGCGGATTGGTTGATATATCTAATGTTGGTAACTATGATTTTCCCGCAGAACCGTGGAAGCACCCGGACCTACATACAAAACTCATGAATTCTTGACAGGCTCCTCTTATGAGGGCGGGTGGGAGGAAGGGTGCGGCATGCATGGCTATGGAGTGTACACGTTTCTTAATGGTAATACAATGGCTCCACTAGCGTTGGTAGTGTCGCCACTCGTGAACATTACTTTATTTAGAGATAAGCAGCACTAGACTGAATCACTCTAGCAATAGGTACTGTAATAAGATTGAAAGGGCCAGGACTAAGTAACGAGAGAGTCCACAATCCGAGTTCCGCTGTCCATCAGATATTTAGCCTTTTCATTAGCAGGCCTTTTACTGAGTGGAGAGCATACCTAAACCTTCCCTTGCTTGGATTATCTTCCCTGTTTTGAACCAACTTTGAGGGTTATTCCGTTTGTTCACTCCAAAGAATCCACCCTCATGTAGATACTCGGAAACGTATGTGCTAGAATCCACCCTAGTAGGCCTAGTTGGATATACGGAATTTATAGACTTAGGGTGGATTCTCGGACATACGTTTCCGAGTATCCACCTTAGGCCGGATTTTTTGGGGTCGATAAACGTAATAACCTAACCTTGTCAGTTGCTGGAAGATAACATTACATTAACTAACATAACATAACATTTGAATAGATTTTATTTGCGAATTTCGTCTCTTAGGTCAAAACGATGAATCCATAACTAGTGAAGGTGCCTACATCAACAGCATATAATATTCAAAAGCTTCATAATTTTCCATAAATCTCTTGTTATTTATACAGGGTGTAAAGAGACCCATGACATAGCCGTCAACTACGCATTCTGTACATCAAACTTAAGTAACATTGCACAAAAATAATTGCTGGGAATCATTTTATTTTTACCCAACTGCCCCAGAAGGAGGGTAATGTTTTTCGAGAGTATGTATGTTTGTATGTAGGTTTGTATATCTATTTTTTTGGCACGCTCTCTAAACGGCTAAACGGCTTGATGGATTTTAACATACGAGGTGTCGTTAGGTTCGTCTTAATTGTGGGAGTGACATAGGCGGGGACAAACCAATAGCCTGAAATATGGTGTAACTTTTGTTTGTCGCCTGCAATACCTTACAAAAAACAAAGTTCAATGCTTTTCTCTTTTCGGTTATACGTCTTTTCAGTCGGGTTTTTTTAAATAATTTGTTTTTGGTGTGAAAAATCGCTGTTTACGGCAGGGCGCAACGTAACGCACGCAAAATATTGTGTTAATGAGTACAAGGTTTCAGTTCAGGTTACGTGCCAAATCTATAAAAACGGCAAAAAAATCAGGTTTATTGTATAGGGCTCCAATACAACAAACTTGATTTTTTTGCCGTTAAATAATATTTTATTCTGTTTTTTAGTATTTGTTGTTATAGCGGCAACAGGAATACATCATCTGTGAAAATTTCAACTGTCTAACTATCATGGTTCATGAGATACAGCCTGGTGACAGACGGACAGACAGACAGACAGCGGAGCCTTAGTCCCGTTAGGGTCCCGTTTTACCCTTTTGGTACGGAACCCTAATGATCACAGTGACGGGAATAACAAGTGACTTTCGGCTTCGTTTTACACCCGTTAGGAGTCATCTACGAGGGCGAGTTCTTTGAAGGCACGTTTCACGGTAAAGGTGAGCTGCGATACCAAACACCTGTCGGCAAGGCGGTCATACGCGGCCAGTGGAATAAAGGACTGCTGACGAAGAGGACGATCGTCTTTGACGACGCTCTGGAGCACGAACCGAAGAATTGGCAGTACTGCCAGATGCCTGATAGAAGGTACCTTTGATTATATTTTCTGTTTATTATAGTAATTATAGCAAGTCGTGTGAACAAAAAGGTAGTCATTTTATGTGATTCTCAAGTATCCAATAAATTAAAGAGGACTCTTATAGCAAGTCGTGTGAACAAAAAGGTAGTCATTTTATGTGATTCTCAAGTATCCAATAAATTAAAGAGGACTCTTCTACCTTGGTTAAACTGTTTGTTTGACTATTGCTACGGCTACCTACAACAGCTGTGAAGACCGATTCTCATTTATATAAGTACTTTCGTTTTCGTATAAAATTCTTATATAATTCTGTATGAACAGATTTCTGATAGAATACGCCGACGATGTGCAGCCTAGTGGCAAGTCATTCATGACGGCTTATCAGCCTTACGTGGAGGTACCTGAAGGATACGTTGACACCGGGGACGGCTTCTTCGATCCTTTAAGGAAAATGGTTTACGCACATGATGACAACGCAAAGATCTTACGGTAAGCTCGATCACCGACAGTTCCTCACTTATCACATTTATGAGTATAAACACAATCGCGATCACTATCTAGACTGTAGGTGAGAAGAGAAGAGCGGAAAGCAACGGAAATCCGACGACGAACGAAAATAAAAATACTTTACAAATTATTCTATACTCTGATTTTAAGTAGGTATTTCTAGATCTAAGGCCTCATTCATGGAGACGCAGGGCATCCCGCGTCGCGTGCAGCGTGGCGTCTCGCCGCGCGTCGGACGTTTTTTTCTATTAAAGGTGCGGCGGCGCGTGCACTTATCATCGCACCCGTAAATACAAACATATAGCAATATACGATGTTGTTCGTAAAAATGCGAGGGAAGAGTGGCGGTACCCGCCGCTGCGCCCGCCGCGAATCCTCAAGCGTGTAGCGAAGCACGCAGCGGGGCATCGCTGCGGCGCACGCGGTGTACTCAACCAAACCGACATTTCCTCAAACAAACCGAATTTTCTTCTATAAGACTGGCAGTAGGTTCCACCGTGGGAATCGCTTCATAGAGAATTGCCGATGCGTGAACCGCCGCGATAAATGCGTGAGATGCGTCGATGCGATCCGCGGGCTTGGCCGCAAAAAACACTCCATTTCAAACAAACGCGTGTAAAATCGCTTCTCTATAAACGCACGCATACAACGCTATATATTTGAATTCAGTGCAGGCCGCACCACCCATCGCAATGCGCAATGCCCCGCGTCGCGGTAAATGAGGCCTATGTCAAAATAAGTTTTATTTTAAAATTAATTATCTAAGTATTCCATTTCTCAAATAAATATTAGTTAATATTTGGAAACTGAAGTGTTACCAGACTTTCGTTGCTGACTGTTCTTACGCGATCGTCGTTCGATTAGAATTATCTGATACTAGCACTTTGCCAGCGACTCATCATCCACTCTATATTCCCCATCCCGTCTCATTCCTTGTCTACATAAGAAAGGGACCCTCTGTGCAAAATTTCAGTTTTCAAGGTGCAAGGGTTTGGGCTGAGCGTTGATGAGTTTGTCATCAGACTTTACTTTTTACACGAGTATGTGTTGATTGAGCTTTGTTTAGAATTTTGGTGTGCAATAGAGAACAGTACAATAGCTATGTATCGATAGTACCTACTACCTAGTAATCTACATAAATATATATATTATAACACGAACAAAAGACATTAATAATCCGGTCATCCGCAGGGGACCAGCACTTCGTGAGCGAAAGTGGATACTAGATAACTGTCGCATTGGAAAAAAGCATTTGACTATAGGGCCTCGTCAAGACATGTACGAGAAATATACGGAACCAACAGTGCTCCTAGAACCAGTGCCACCGCCACCAGCCAAGTTCATTGCCCCCACTAAGAAACAGTCGACATGGGAACTATACAACGACCTTGTAAGCATGATTTCCTCATTGTTTCCAACTCTTCTTAAGAATTGAAGGGAAACTTCTGACTTTAATCGACCCAACCCAATGTCGACAGACGTACCTATCCAAATCGGCACCCATCTACGCAATAATGTTAATCAACGCTTTCCTTAGAGTAGGTAGATACCTGTATAACACTAGAGAAATGAGCCCAATATTCCGATCAAAAATCAAAAACGAAGAAATATTTGCATATATGGTGTATCTTTTCATACACGAAATCTCTTAAGGCGTCATTGTACTCATCATTATGAACAACTATGGGACAAAAACTGAAAACCCGAAAAAAATATCTGTTGTCCCTACATTTTGACTAGCTATGCTAACATAAATGTAAGGAACAGCTGAATTTTTGTCGCGATTTCATGGTTGATCCCATATTGAAAGTTGTTTATAATGATGAGCACAATGAGCCCTTAAGAGATTTCATGTAATAAAAATATACCCTATACAACCTTATTTTTTGTTTATGCTAAAACGAGTACTCATCATTTGAACAACTTTTTCTATGGGACCAACGCTGAAATCGCGAAAAAAAAATCAGCTGTTTCATACATTTCGTCGATTTAAGTGAACACAAATGTGTGGAACAGCTGATTTTTTTTTAATACTCGCTGGAAGGCGCGGTGCGAACAGTAGGCGATCAACTATAAATATAATATGCATTTCTTTTATTTACACGGAATGTACTACTATTGTACGTTCCTTGAACGAGAAAACAGCCGATAGTTAGTCGCTTCCTCGCAGGCGGTGGGACAACTACCGAACTCCTTAATTCACAGAGATGTTCAACCTATAAGATATAGGTATAAGGCACACTATTGTATTTCTACAGTTAAACTCATGTTTCGAAACCGCCATAAATCTGTAATGTCATATTCTAGCGATTTGGAAATTTCTTAATTTAAGAAAATCTTTACTAATTTCTAAAATAAAAATTATTTTCACAGAGATAGGATTTTCTGAGATTTATGCTATGCCCTTTATGCAAGCGTGTGGATTGAGAGACCATGTCATTTGTTCATAACAGTTTTAATTAACAAGAAATGTATGGACCTTTGCTTTAAGTTTTTAATATTTTTACAAGAGAACAAAGACCACCGTCTCGGTCTGGATGGTGATTTCTACCAAAGATCATTGTGCCGTGCTTTCATCGATCTATATCCATCAGTATTTTAGGCATATCGATCCTGAACATTGTGACGTTACCTGTTTCAAAAACTGGTTCGGTTACAATACTGTTCTATGATAATCTCATTCCAAAATAGGTGTTGTATTTAGAGCAAGTTGGTATTGCATTTTTTTTTATTAGGTATTTTAATTGTACACAAAATGTATAGACACGCTTTTATTTTTCTTCTGTTGATATTTTTTATAATTTAAGGTATTTTGTTTCACTTTACAGAAAGACGCGACATCATTCTACAATGCTTCAAAATTTGGGAAAGATGCAGGGTTTGTTCAATCGTTCATTCAAATTACTTAGACAAGAAAGTTAGCATCAGATATATTATTACCAAGAAAAGGCCACGCTGATTAGAAACATTTACCCAGTATATACAGACGAATTGATAACCTCCTTTTTATAGAAGTCGGTTAAACTGGCACTTTAGGCAACGGTGTTATAGTACACCCACAAAAAAAACAAATGTCTGCTTTTTACTTTATGTCGGATCATATTATAATTAGGTTTTGGCCATGACGCCATTATGTCGTAACTTGATGAAGCCAGCTATGGAAAGCTAGAAGTATGCCGAGACTTTTCACCCTCTTTGAAATCTTAATGAAAACTTGTATTTTTCACAGGCCGCGAGAGCGAAAATTCAAGCCTAATCCCATACGTACTGTCTCTACTGGAAATGAATAGAATAATTTATACCTATTTTATTTATAAATATTTATTATTAATTTTAAATAATTTACATAAGTGCCTTTGATATATTTTAAATTAAGTTATTAGTTGTTCATACTTATAGATACAATAGTATTAAAATGTATTTTTAATGTTGAGATTTTTGTTATTTTAATAAAAACTTTATCTATATTTAATAATAGTATTTATCAATATTTAATGATAATATACTAGGCGTTCATACTTATATAATAGTTTTAAATGTTATTTGTAATGTTTAGGATTTAGTCAATTATTATTATATCTTTCTGCAATATTTGTTTTTTTTTTGTATCATACACTTTTGATGCTGTGGCGGTATCTACATCGCCACATGCGAACTACGAATTAAAGACCTGACGTCAAAAATCCTGACGTCACAAAAATCCTGTACCGTGCGATGAACATATATACAAGAAAACCAACATCAGTCGTTGGGCAGTTGCCCGCCAGACACAACACCCGTCTAGTAGGAGGATCCTTCCTTTTCTATGGTGGATGAGTGAACTTTACACCCTGTTCCTCATACCCATAAAATGCATCACATTTTCATCGTGACTACCACACTATCAGTACCTATTGCAGACCGTCCACACGCGTATACTTAAATTGCCTTTCGACTTACTTGTAGAGTACGTACTCTACAATTAAGTCGAAAGGCAAGTTAAGTAGCAACATGGAGTCATGTACTTCACAAAAACGATTATCCGGGTTATACTCGTACACACTCATTTGCCAAATACGGGTGACTTTATCCCTGTCTGTAAAAATTACAGTACGAAAAACGGTTTAATTCACAGATATAGATCAAAATCAAGAATCATGTCGAATCGAATATCGATTCACAGCCGCACTTGCACTTGCTGGCGTCTGCCGGCGCGGCGGCTCTTGCCAGCGATTTTTGTTGCAGCTTTGCTTGTGGTCTTGTGGCTTTTGTGGCAGCGGGGCTGTGAGAATCCACCATAACAGTGGAACCAACATTACAGCAAAAAAACTATTTGATGAAACGCACTCTAATCTGCTTTTGACTTAATTAAAAATCAAAACGCCTTCGATGCTGCAATGACATACATACTCGCTTAAAATATTCTGTCATATTGACAAATTATGACAAAGTTTTGTATAAGTTTATAACACAGAGTAATTTTGTATAAAATTAATATTATAATTCCAATAATTAGGTACATTTCTGTTTAATAGAATCTTCCAAGTTATTTTAAAGAACAATACAAATAAGGTCCCAAACAATATTCTATTCTATTTATTTTTGCAAGAATTTGTAGTCCCACATTACAGATAGTCGGGTTTTTAAATTGTTTCTAAAACTATTCGCTAAGTACGCTGCTGCTGGGCTGCAGATGCTTCGATGCGTAATCGTCCACGACAGTCGAAATTTTAACATTTATTTTTTTACAGTTGTTTCTAATCTACAAGATGACGACGTGCACGAAACGTGGTTCTGGACGTAGGTTTGTAAGTTTGAAGATTAATTAAAAGCTGCCGCTGACCATGACGTCATTATTGTCTTGCGTGAGCTATTTCACAAACACTAGACGACACCTAAATCATCATTCTCCTGCCCTTATCCCAATTTATTTGTGGTCGGCGCAACATACATGTCCGTTTCTTCAATACTTTTCTATTAGCCGTCATCACCCGCTTTCTAACTATATCATCTTTCACACAGTACATCGTTTCTTTGGTTTAATAGCCTACATTCGTACCCAAAACTTCCTCACGACATTTTCCTCATTCATTCGCATCACGTGCCCATACCATGACAACCGATTTCCGCACAACTTTTCAGTCCCCGGTGCCACTTTCAAACTTTCTCTTATATAGTCATTTCTTATTGTAGCCATTCGTGTAACACCACGCATCCCTCCTAGTATTCTCATCTCAACTGCATGCAATTGCCTTTCATTCATCCCTTTTGTGGCCCAACATTCTGATCCATACAACACAGCAGGCCTAACCTAAATGCATTGAGTTAAACATGTTATAATAATATAGAGGAACGTACATTCATCTCACGTAAAAAAAACGTACCACTTCAGTTAAGAAGACGTAGCTTTGAAGGTTTGGTGTCCTAAGAAAACGGTGAACGGTCACACAATGTGCGCCTTTATAATTTCTAGTTACGACGATATTATAGAAAGAAAAATGTGAGTTGTGTGAAAATGTAATTATGCTTTCAGCACTAAATATCCATGCACATGTCAGTGGCTATGCCTTATGAGGGCATTCAATGAAAAACATAAAGAAAAATGCAAGTTAGTGTTGAGATATTTTTTACTGAGATGCTTACCTAAATTACTTAGTATCGTTTACATTAACTTCTTAAACCCAATGTTCTTGTTATAAAGTGATAGGTTGTACTTACCGATAATTTCCTGATCTTTAGTAAACGTAGGTAAGTACTAAAATATTTTGCTTTTTTTACAGTACTGTACTAAAAATAATTAACAAATCCACCCTTTCTTTTCTCTTACCTATGTTTAAGGCAACCAATCCCAACGGGTCACATGCAATTTAATGAAAGTTCGGGGGATTGGTTTATAATATCGAATGTTGGTAACAACAGTTGGTAATGTTGGTATATTATGATGGTTGGCATATGATGGTAACTATGATTTTCCCGCAGTAACATGAAAGCACCCAGACCTGCATCCAAAACTCATGAATTCTTGACAGGCTCCTCTTATGAGGGCGGGTGGCAGGAAGGGTGCGGCATGCATGGCTATGGAGTGTACACGTTTCTTAATGGTAATACAATGGCTCCACTTACAGTAGTCAGAAGTGTCTTTTGCTTCTCTCGTAGGTAAACATGTCTCATTTTCGTTGGTAGCGTTGCTGACTGAACTAGATGCGCCGGCCGAACGCTTAGTGCCGTACTCGTGAACATTATTTTATTTAAAAACAAGCAGCACTACACTGAATCACTCTAGCAATAGGTACTGTAATAAAAATGAAAGGGCCAGGACTAAGCAACGAGAGAGTCCACAATCCAAGTTCCGCTGTCTATCAGATATTTAGCCTTTTCACTAGCAGGATTTTTACTCCGTGGAGAACCTAAACCTTTCCTTGTTGGGTTTATCTTCCCTGTTTTGCATCAACCTTGTCCAGCCTAAGAATGTTTTCAATAGATTTGAGTTGTGAATTTCGTCTCTTGGGTCAAAACGACGAATCCATAACTATTGCAGGTGCCTACATCAACAGCATATTAATCGAAAGCTTCAACATTTTCCATAAATCTCTTGTTATTTATAGGAGTCATCTACGAAGGCGAGTTCTTTGAAGGCACGTTTCACGGTAAGGGCGAGCTGCGATACCAAACACCTGCCGGCAAGGCGGTCATACGCGGCAAATGGAACAAAGGGCTGATGACGGAGAGGACGGTCGTTTTTGATGGCGCTCTGGAGCACGATGCTAAGAATTGGCAGTACTGCAAGATGCCTGATAGAAGGTACCTTCGATTATATTTTCATTTATAATGGAAAAAGTCGTGTGAATAAAAAGGTAGGCATTCTGTGTGATTCTCAAGTATCCAATAAATTAAAGAGGACGCTTCTACCTTGGTTACACTGTTTGTTTGACTATTGCTACGGCTACCTACAACAAGCACCATAGCAGCCTATAAGCTATGCAGGCCGATTTTCATTTGTATAAGTAATTTCGTTTTAATTTTATTTTCCTGTAACCCTTTTCAACACTTACAAAATTCTTATTTAATTCTGTGTGAACAGATTTTCGAGAGAATACTCTGACGATATGCAGTCTAGTGGCAAGTCATTCATGACGGCTTATCAGCCTTACGTGGAGGTACCTGAAGGATACGTTGACACCGGGGACGGCTTCTTCGATCTTTTAAGGAAAGTGGTTTACGAACATGATGACTACACAAAGATCTTAAGGTAAGCTTGATCACCGACAGTTCATCACTTTTATAATGATGTATTTATTGGTCCTATTAAAATAGATGGAAAAACTTTTAGAAAAAAATTTGACCACCATAACAAGGAAAATTGTTTTAAAGAAAATAGAAGTTTTTCTATTTTCTTTAAAACAATTTTGTAATGCGTTTGCATTACATAATTGAGGTGAAGTTTTACCAGACTTTCGTTGCTTACTGTTCCTACGCGATCGAAATCGTTCGTTTAAAATTGATACTATACATATAGCTTCAGTTGCCGTACGCGCTGTTAATTTCTTTTCGCTTATTTTCTATTTTTTTTACTTTTGCTCGGCTCTTAGGGGGTCATAGCGTGATTATAATCAACCTTGATTATGAAACTATTTAATTGGATAAGGATTAATGATACGAATATCATCTTTTTCGATTCTACCCGTGTTTTGATTGCCTAATTTGAACAAAAAACGGTTATTGCGACATAAAGCCTCGCGGACTTTTGTACTGTAAACACGTAGTACATTATTTTTTGTATCAGCAATAGTTTTCGCAGCGCACCCCAAATAATAACTTGTACAGCCAATTTAAAAAAAAAAACCCATTCCTTGTCTACATAATAAAATTCCAGCTTTCTAGGTCCGATCAGACTTTACTTTTTAGCCGGACTGCCAAGGAAGGGTTATGTCTTTTATATGTAGGTATTGATTGAGCTTTTTTTACAATTTTGGTGTGCAATAAAGAATACTCTTCGATAGTAGTACTACCTATTAATCTACATAAATAATTTATGATATCATTATAGCACGAAAATGGCATTAATTTCCGACCGTTCGCAGGGGCGTATCAGAATCCGTTCGTAGGGGCCCAGCACGTCCTGAGCAAAAGTGGATACTAGAAAACTGTCGCACGGGCGAAAAGGATATGATTATAGGGCCTCGTCAAGACTTGTACGAGAAATTTATTGAGCCAACAGTGCTCCTAGAACCAGTGCCACCACCACCAGCCAAGTTCATTGCCCCCACCAGGAACTTGTCGACATGGGAAATATACAGCGACCTTGTAAGCATGATTTCCTCATTGTTTTCAACTTTTCTTAAGAATTTAATGGAAACCTTTGACTACTCTAATCGACCCAACCCAACGACGAAAGACGTATCCTGATACATAGATAACCATCGACAATAAAATTATGTGCTAATCGACGCACGAAAGTAAGGTCCACGCTGTTGGATTTACAACACTCGCCTCAGCGCCGAGGATTGAAAATACAACAGTGCAAAAGAACAGTTGACTGTTAGTTTTGATGAAGAAACTGGGCGTTAGTCTGGATAGTGATTTCTACCAAAGATCGTTGTGAGGTGCTTTCATCGGTCTATATCCATCAGTATTCCAGGATGATTTCAAGCATATTGACAATGATAGTCCTGTCATTGATGAATGTGATGAATTGATGATATATCACCGTAAACATTGTGACGTTACCATTTTCGAAAACTGGTTCGGGCAATACTGTTCTATACAATTGTGATTCCGAAATAGGTGATACATTTAGAGCAAGTAATAGTGATTTTTTTATTATTTTTATAATATAATATATACACAAAATGTGTAGACACGCAGTTTTACTTTGCTTAATTATGTATTTTTTATTTTTATTTAATGAATTTGTGTCACTTTACAGAAAAATGCGCCATCATTCTACAACTCTTCAAAATATAGGACATTAAATAAAGGGTTTGTTTATTCGTTCATTCAAAGTTAGACAAGAAAGTTAGCGTTAAATATATTATTAGTAGATAACGTATTTTATGCATTTGCATATGCAAATGCATATAGCTCTGTAATTACGACGTTAATGGATATTAAGCCTTTTTTCCCAATCGCGCATATTTCCTTTAGTAGTGGAAGGTACGTATAGGGAGCCTACATCAACACAGGCACAAGTTATAGGTACCCTGGCTAAACAGGTATCTCCAGAAGAAGACCCCAATTTAAAATTTTGTCCAATGACGTCAGTTGACGTCCAGATGTCGTTTTCAGCGTAAAAATTAATGCTGGGTGACAAATTTCACAAATTTGCGCTCGAAAATTTGGAAAAATACTTAATTTTACAAAAACTAAGCATAATTTAAGAATATTTCGCTGTTTTTGTACCCTCTTTATAAAAATAAAAATGGTTTTTTGATTTTGCCTTGTGCATATTTCGGCAATAGACTCTCGCCCCCTATTACATGGGACTTAAACATAACTGGCGAAATGTGGGTGTACATACTACAAGTACACTTCTGCCTACAATGCGGCGGCGTCGCGTCGCACGACGAATCTCGCCAGTATGTAAGAGCCTTTAACTCTTCGGGGAAAACAGGTGTGATTTTATGTTTTGTGAAACCTTAAGGGGGAGTAGTTTGACAGCAAAAAATCATATTTCACCCGCGCAACCCTTACCTACCCCTCTCATTAAACACGACGAAAACAAAACACAATGCCTTCCCGCCAGCAGAAACTTTTCGTCTGGCGTTTATAGAATTCGAATTTCAATCTTCTGTAGTTTATTTTGCTTATACGATACGCTAAGCTTGAATTCAGAACTATAGATCATGTTCATGTTTTGGAACTAGAAACTCAATGTTGACGTGAAAAAGTTCAAATTTAAATGTTACCAAATTTTATTTAGGACCTTGTACAATTTGTACCTAATGACGTCTTTGTGGAAAACTGTGTTACCAAGTAATAAATATAATGCTATATCGTGGATTTCTCTCTTTGGAGGAACGTGCAAAGTGATACCCAAGTAAAAAATAATATTCGTATAATGAATTTTGCACTGCATTGTGCAACGAATATGGCATGTGTCATGAAAACCTTTCCTGCGCCAAACGCGAACGATCCCCTTCGGAAACATTTGAAACATGTGAAAAAGAGGCCGAGTTCTGTACAAAAGAAATAAATGTAGGATTGTCAGCTGCACCACTAAAAGAATTGACATCTATTCATCTATGTAAATGGGTGCCAAAGTACCAAAGGGACTAATTATAACAAAGGCCCGAGGTACGCGCTCAGTACCTGCGCTGTGTTTTGGGCGCGCGCCCGGCGCGTTTCGGACGCTCGTCAAACGCAACAAGATTTCCACATTTTGTTGTAACTTTTGAACCGTGTTTCTTTTAAGTTTATTACTAATGCGGAGAAAATGAAAAGGAAAAATAGTGAAAAAGGAACTCGCGTCCAAGCGTCAAGGGCACGGTTAGGCTTCATTTACGGAGACGCGAGGAGTCGCGCGTGGCTTTGGGCGGCGCGGCTCGCACTGAATTCAAACATATAGCGTTGTATGAGTGCGTTTACGGAGACGCGATTTTACACGCGTTTGTTTGAAATGGAGCGTTTTTTACGGCGGAGCCCGCGAATGGCATAGCCGCGTCATACGCGGCGTTTCATCACGGCGGCGCACGCAGCAGCAATGCCCGCGGCATACCTTCTCCCAGTCTTATTTGTAAATCGCACAACGGAGATGCAAGTTGAGAGTGGCAAGTTGCGACATGTGCAGGCCTAACGGCGCCCGGCATGGGCGCTCGCTTAGACTGCAGCGCTTGATATAATTCGTTACATAGGAATTCATACAATTTTATTGAGCACCCGAAACGCAGCGTACAAAATACGCGTCTCGGGCGCTTGTTATAACTAGTCCCTTAGTAGAAAGTTTAGTATGGTCCCTCTTTGTAACTGTTGAAATTGTAGCTTTGAAAACATGCCAAGTTGCTTTAGGCCTCATTTACGGAGACGCGGGGCGTGGCACGTCGCGTGCAGTGTGGCGTCACGCGGCGCGTCTGACGTTTTTTCTGTTTACGGTGCGGCGGCGCGTGTAGCGGCAGTTATCATCCCACGCGTTAACATAAACATATGGCAATATACGTCTTGATTGTCGCTGCTTTTTTTTGGGGTTATAATATATATTTTTGAAATATGCTAATTAAAACCTTTCATTTGATACCCAACATGGTATGATTAAAAAATATTTTTTGTTGTTCATGATATGTCACCTAGAGGGCGCAATTTTCAATTTAATGTGTCTTCATATAGCCTTTGACCAGCGGACGATCAAGAAGCTTCCAACGATACCTCATTTGTCAAATTGTGATGAGTCTTTTAGAAGATAATATGTGGGAACAGACATAGATAAATACATAGAAACCGGTCAAAATTATGACCCTCCTTTTTGCTTCGCCGTAGTCAGGTAAAAACTAAAACCCAACTGCGACAAAAAAGTCAAGTAAAGAGATATAAACAAGACATCACGGACAGACAAATTAAAAATCCAGAGTCATACGGAATCTGTTCGAATTCGTTCGTTATACCAATAACCGAAGAATAAAGGTATTATTCTAAACAAGTTTTATTTAGGGGCGGTCAGTCGCTCCAATTGTTCGTCTAAGGGTCACCTTACAAGAAGTTTGTCAAAAAAAGTGGGAGTAAACGAATTTGGATCCTGAGTAAATCGCAATAAGATTTAATCTCCAGTGCGAACTTTCAAATGAACGTAGAATAGGCTCGTTGGCTATGTTGTAAATTTTCTCCGCAAGAAAATTCACCACAATACAGAGCAATGGCGCTAGTTTTACCTACTTCTTTCTATACTCCGTGCTACTATACCAGTCAAAAATCTGTCAAATAAAATGTATGTCATCTTGAGTTCTCAAATATCAACATTGAATTTTATATGTTTATTTAGACTCGGTATTTATTTATTTATCAATCAATAACACTTGTAATATTCGTTTTGGAAGTGGTTTTAGTGTTTTTTTCATGTTTTCTATGTCTCAGTTTCTTTTGTGGAATGTGATAAATTACGAAAATATTATTTACGAAAATAAATAATATCTCAGCGCAGCTAAAAATTTGAGCGTAGTCCTCTCGTCTCAACAGAGCGACGCCGACTGATTTGTGAAACAAAAATATGCTTGAAGTTCCCGTAATGTGCGACGGAAGATGGCTTCTTCCACGAACTAAGAACGTCGTAAGTCCTACAAGCTTTGATTCGTAATAAAACCAAAAATAAAAGGAATAAAAAAAAAAGCCTACACAATTTTTTTTGCCTTGTTTTAATACATATAATCATCTAATTTTTATTATAATAGGCATTAGCATTTTAAGTACAAATCGAAAATACGTGAAAATTAGAGGTAACTTCGTGATATTTTTTTATCGAGAAAATTTTAATATTTTGTGTTTCTGTTCCACAAAAAGTTTGGAAATATCATGTAGTTACTCATACTATTTTTATTTTACACCTAAGTCTTATCAATTTCATGAAAAATCAAATTGAAGACAGGCAATTTTGCTTACTACCCGCCCTTAATGAAAATTTGTTTTTCACAGGCCGCCAGAACGAAAATTCAAGCCTATACCTACTGTCCCTACTGGGCATGAATAGAATAATTATTTATACCTATTATTATTATCCACCTATTTGAATTATTCAAAATGAAGTCATTCGCTATTGTACTCTAGGTGTTCATAAATAATTTATAATTGTTTTAAAATGTATTTTTAATGTTGAGATTTATTGTTATTTTAATAAAAACTTTATAAATAGTAGGTTCTTTGAAAAACTTAATTTTAAATAATTCATATTATACAAAATTAAGGTTTTCAAACATATACTAGGTGTTTATATTTAATTTATTATAGTTTTAAAATGTATTTTTAATGTTGTGATTTTTTGTTTAGGTTCTTAAAACTTTATCAATGTTATAGCGTGTAACAAAAACCCTGTCCGATCCGCGAGGTTGTTGTTAAAAATCATATTGAGAGTCTTTACAACGTTTAACGTTAAATGAGCAAAACCTCAGACACCCCTACTGATTTTTAATTCAATTGACCTATTTCAGAGAGAGAAAAAAAGGTTTTTTGAAAAATGTCACCTATTTAAAAAGTGTTTCAATTGATTCTGATCGTTATTCTGATCAAACTATTTTCAGGTTTTACGCATTTAACGTTACACGTTGTATAAGACGTGGTAATTTTCCGGAAAAAAGAAAAAAAATCGCCATATTTTTTTGCAATGAGGAGTTTTACCGGGATAATTATTGGCGCGGGTGTCTACAAGTGATAACTTATGACCTCTGTAGAAAATTTGCTAATTTATAATGAAATTGGGGTAATTATGCTAGTAGCATAATTACCCCAATTTCATTATAAAACGTCAATTTTAAATAGCAATAACTTTATATTTTATGTTTTTATGACTATTTGGTAATGTTATTGCGGTACCTATGCGTCCCATTTCGGATCGGACAGGGTTTTTGTTACATGCTGTATAGTATTTTGAGAAACTTAATTTTGAATAATTCATATTATACAAAATTAAGGTTTTCAAAATTATAGTAGGCGTTCGTACTTTTTTTTTTTTATGTTAGCAGTTTGCCTGTACTGTCCCACTGCTGAGCTTTTATAATTTATTATAATTATGCTTATGTTGTTATTATTTAAAATAGTTTCAAAATGTATTTTTAATATTGTGTTTTTTTTTGTTATTTTAATAAAAACTTTAGTTTTTGAAAAACTTAATTTTAAATAATTCATAAATCTTATATCTACTTATCTAATAAGTATTTTGTTTATTATTTTTGATCATTGTTTCGATCGCATCGTGACTATTAGTGACTGTGGACGTTCTGCAACACTGATAGTGTTCTGCAACGCTATTAGAAGGTATCATAGACCGTCCACATTATTTTGATAAAGTTAATTAGTCTTATTCCAAATTCAAAGATGATGCCCATTTTGGTTACCTACTCCAATAATAGTCAAGTGTATATCGTTGGAGTGTTCGTTACGTCACCGTAGGTGAGTTAATAAGTATATTCCTTGGTCTGTTACTCCAGCAAGAAAATCTCTTCTAGAATTAATTGAGTTCAACGAATAATAAGAGCGTAATCTGCTAAAAACTCAGGCTAAAAATATAGATGCGCCAAATAAAAAAAACTCGCTGAATACGGTATTCGGTTTTTCTTGATATACTATAGGTACTTACTACCTAATTATTTAAGTTTCTTTCCAATAAATCTTAAAAGCAAAAACATTTTTACGAAGTAAAACTAAACTTGTACCTACCATCGACACATTCTAAACTCAACCATACAAAAATAAAACAATAAGTAGTCGCAAGTAGATAAGAAATATTCCCGCAGAGTAGGATACGTAGCGTAGGCATCAAATACTCGTAATACTTACAAGATGATTTTGTGAATGACACTACGTGCAGGCGAGCGCTGGCGTCGCGTCACCGGGTACTATCTGATAATCAGCCGATTCGACGAGTCTCCTCAAGCTTTATATTATGCATATATACTTACTTAACTACCGAGAATAATTTAATTTTAATTATTTTAAGGAATAAAACGTAGGTTACCTACTTCATTCTTACAATATAATTATAATTTAATCTGCATTCTTGCTGCAGAAGTACTCCGTCCAATCGAAGTATTCTTTTGATTTTTTCCGAATTATTGCAAATACTACCGATTGCAACACTCCTGGCACAGCTCCTTTTTTATATTTACACCTACGACCAACAATACAGCCGGAACACGTCCCGCTTCCTTAGTGCAGACGATCTTGCCCTAACCGCCCAAGCCACCACGTTTGAGCAGGTCGTGGTCCACTTGTCAGATGCTCTTGATGACCTAGCCCCGTAAGACCTCACTAACTATCAATCAAACCAAATCCGAGTAAAACCCAGTCTTGCATATTTCATCTCCAAAATAGAGAGAGACGGACGAGCACAGCAACTCCCTTAACTAAATCTAAATATCCTGGTGTTACTCTGGACAGATCTTTAACATTCAGAAAAAAATGCAAGAGCAGCAAGCAAAAGGTGCACACTCGCATCAGTCTTCTTCAGCGACTAGTCTCATAGAAATGGCTTCGCCTGACGTTAGAAGACTACTGGGATAGTGTCATAGGCTATCTTTTTCTGCGAGAGAATTTGGTTGCCCCGAGTTGTTATTTCGAACGATCAAAGAAAGACTAAAGCTGAGGCGACGTAGTACTTCCTTAGCCACACCATTCGTTCCACCTGCTAAAAAACCTCCCATCTAGACGCGAGTTGCCTAGGCTAGGCTAACCTGAAAGCCTTTAAACAGACTTCGGACCCAGGTTGGCTGAAGCAAAGAAAACCTGTTCATTGGAGATTCACAGACGACTCCTCCTTGGAGTGAACATGTGATGCTGTTTCTCATACGATGGGACTATATTATCATGTGCGGCGTGTCCTGTCGTCTGCACTTAACAGGAACAGATGGATGCTAGTGATGGCGCCAATCACGTGGCCGAATTCTGGGCCGAGTAGGTACATTTAGATACACATATGCAAAACCAACCATTTCGCTGGCAGGGGGAATGGTTGGTTTGACTCTAATAAAAGTTAGCACTTTATAGCTTTATATTTCGCAAACGGATCCCTGAATCCAAAAATGGTTTTCACAAACTTCATTTAAACGAAAAAAATTTAAACGACCTTTCCCACACCATGGGATTGACGAGAAAAAAAAACATCACCACGTGACGTGTAGGGGAGGTACCCGTACTAACTCTGATCAAAGCCACAGACGGACATGTCCGTGACATAACGAAACTATAAGTATTCCTTGTTGACTACGGAACCATATTTTTCTGATATTCCGCTTTTTGGCTCAAACGTAAAACGAAACGTTCCTATCAATTCATTTTGACATTGACATTGTACAGACAGCTATCATAGTGCTGCCAGGAAATACCATTGACGGAAATACAAATACAAATGATTTTTGACAAGAACAAAAAAATAATTTTATTATAACCAAAAGAAGAAATATTTGTGTAGCTATAACTACTCGGATGATAGATTTTTAAAGTAATATTTTTCCTTAGTAAACCACTGCCAACTGCCAATTTTATTATTGAAATCATTTTCAATAAAGGTTAAAGTTCTACAGAGTACAACAGACTGTAGCTTTCTAGCTTTCAAAGTATGACAACACTATTCAGAAAAAAACAAATCGGAAACACATCGGAAAGAAGCATGGACGTCGTGTCTGTTCGCTGAAATCTTCAAAATAGATCGATATTATTTTTCTGCAAAAACCATTTGAATAAGGGTGCAAAGTTCCTTTTTTAGTTCGCTAGACTAGTAGAAACATTAATTTTTAATTTCCCTTTCAATCCTTCGGAGCTACTTTAAGGTTTTTTGTAGTTCAGGTTAAAATATACGAGGCTGTGAAAAAATATTGTGAAAGTGAGCGTAGAATGGTAATAAAATGAAGTGCCACTACGAAGTTTTGTGTTTGCCCAAAGAAGCGTCGGCCTCTGAAATAAAAAAGGCTTATCGGCGCCTTGCGCTCCAATGGCATCCCGACAAAAACTTAGAGAATTTGATAGAGGCGAAAGAACAGTTTCAGCTTGTGCAGAATGCATATGAAGTGCTTTCTGACCCACAAGAGAGAGCTTGGTAAGTCCTCATGAAAATCGTATCATTGTTGATTTGGCATTCAAAAACTGCATTTATAAGTGGTCTTCAACCCATCCTATTTTTCTAGGTATGACAACCACAGGGAGCAGCTATTACGCGGAGCCGGCAGTTCTTATAATGATGACAGTCTTGATGTTTACCCTTACTTTAGTCCGTCCTGTTATAAAGGTTTTGGTGATGACCCACAAGGATTCTATGGAATATACAATGAGGTAAAACTGACCTTCCTGTAAAATGTTTATGTATTTAGTGATATAATTTTATTATAATGTCAACTTATTATTTTACAGGTTTTCTCCAAACTGATAACCGAGGAAACTGACTTCCTTGACGACCCAGAGGAGGTTACTAAAATACCTGCATTTGGCAACTCTACAACTCCATATGAAGAAGTTAATGAGTTCTATGCTTATTGGATGGCATTTTCAACTAATAAAAGTAACTAATTTCTCAAAAAACTATCATAAAACAAATGAATTTTATAGTACTTTATTTAGAATTGCAAAGGAAAATAATATATTTCACATCTGTTTCACAACTTTCCAGGTTATGTGTGGCTGGACCAGTATGAAATCTCACAGGGTGATAACAGGAGAGTTATTAAATTGATGGAGAAAGAAAATAATAAAATTAGGCAGAAAGCTCGCAAAGAGAGGAATGAGGAGATCAGGAGACTTGTAAGCTTTGTCCGCAGGAAGGACAAGAGAGTTATAGAGCACACAAAACTGTTGCAGGAGAAAGCTGAAGAAAATAAACGAAAGGTATGTTGTGGTAAACATGTGTTATCTATTAATCTAGCATTTCCTAGAGTCCAGGAACCTAGGACTAAGTCTAGGACCTAAACTTTTCCAAGTATTAATTTATGTATTAATATGAATTTTACATACCAAGTAGGAATGATGATAATTGTAAATATAGGTCTATCTACACACCATGATGATTATGACTATTTCCATGATATCAGTAACACAGACTGTGTACTAGAATGGAATGGAAATATTAGTATTAAACAGTAATTAAATACTTAACATCACCTCTAAAACGTTATTTTGGTAATTTTTAACAAGATTGCTATGTTTGTTTTTTCAGGCTGAACAATTAAGAAGAGAAAGAATAATACAGAGGCAGAAAGAAATTGAAGAAGCTAAGAAAAAAGAAGGTGAAAGTTCCTTCTTACAGAGTGAAGACTATCAGAAGAAGTTGAGTGAGATTGAGTCTCTCCTGGCTGAAGAGTTTGGTCTGTCTTCTGATGATGACACCATTAGTGAAGGGGGAATGGAAAGCAGTAATGAAGAAAGTTCTAAGACTGAAGAGGTCAGCATAACTTACCATCCTCCTTTCATTTATTTATTCCTATCAATTTCATTTGAATTTATCAAAAACAAAAGAAAGATTTTGATCTGCTCTACTGATACTTTTTTTCTAAAATGACTTACAAATGAAATATTTTTGGGAAAGCTAACATGGATTTCAACTTTAGCTAACCAATCAAAATCCAAGAAATGAATATTTACTAAAACATTTTTATCATGAGTGGCATGTCATGTTTCAAAAGAAACAACAACTTTCTTGTTGTAAATTCCACCTACAGAAATACAATGTTGTTGCTACAAAACAGTTGGGGGGGAACTAAGATAATTTAGTATGTATTAATGCGTCAGTATGACCCTGACCATGACTCCTGCTAATGCACTTATAATGGCAATTTTATGCTAAAAGCAGCTTAAAAAAAATACTTAAAATTAATTATATGTTTTATAATTTCAGGCTAGTGAAGCATCAAAGGCGACAGCGAAATCTTCGACGAAATCTAAACCACCACTCCGAAATCTTTACTGCTCAGCTTGCAACAAAATGTTTAAAAATATTAAATCATTTGAAAATCACGAGAACAGTAAGAAACACAAAGAAAATGTAGCTAACATGACATTAGATGATGACATTGATATATCAGATAACAATCATGAAGATGCTGATGTTCACGAAGCTCCAGTGAATGAGGAAAAAGGTGAAGGTGATAAAGTAAATGGTCAGACTAAGGAAGGAGAAGAAGAAATGGAAAACTCAACTTCAGATATTGAAGACAATGAAGATAATGATTTCAGAGAAACACTGAGTGACGATTCTGATAAAGTTCAGGTAAGTGGCTACTGTCCTTTTAACTGTATGAGTTAGGGTTGATTGCAACACGCCTGTGACTAAAGCATAGATTAAAAGGCCCCAAGTCAGGTAGAGCAATGATCTACATAGGGCGGCTGGTTGCTGCTGATTGAGTAGCCAAAAACTGAATATCATGTTGCATGGTGTGCAATTGGAGAGGCTTCTGTCCAACTCTGGACTGCTGCTGATGATGATTCAAACTAAAAATGTCTACTTGATAATGAGCCATATTTTAGCTCATCTAAAATATGGCTCATTATCAAGTACATATTTTTAGTTTGATTTTAGTGTGTCTTTAACCTATCTTAAATGTTGCTCCAACATGCATTTTAAATATTAAAAAAAATTACAGGCTTTACCCAAGAGTCATAAAAAGAAGAAGAACAAAAAAAAGTTTATACCAATGCCAGAAAGTGAAGGCAATGACAGTCATGATGAGATGAGTTTCAATGAAATTGAAGGACCAGCACGCAGCAGAAAAGCTAAGAAATTCAATATGCTCAAGAGTCAGATACAAGCTAAGAAAGAAGCTAACTTAAAGAAAGGGTCACAATCACAGACTTCAACAGAGAATCTGTATGAAGTATCCAGTACTACACCTACTGACGATGCGTTGGGTGAGGCAGCTTTGCCAAAAGATAGGCCTGCATTACCCAAGACTCAGAGGAATATCAAACCAAAAAAAATGGTAGAAAGAAAACCAGTAAGGACTAAAACTAGTGAAACGGAAGATTCAAGCACAGCGTTGACCCTCAGGTGTGCAGTTTGTGAAACAGACTTTCCATCAAAGAATAAATTGTTTGAACACTTAAAAAAGACAGGGCACTCTGTACCTCTCCCGCAGACTAGCTTTACGCCACAGACTAGGAAAGGTAAAAGAGCTAATAGGTAAACATGTGCAATTTAGATAGGATGGAAGTATTAACTAATCATTGAGAATCAATTGATTTTCTTTAAAATCTCTACAAGTTGTAAAAGTGACTTTATCAATCTATTTATTAAAATTATGATCACTGTCATTAAAAAATATACCTAAATGGATTTTTGGTTTTATTTTATGGAACCCCAAATAAAATATCCGTTGTATTATTAATGTTTTTGTATTCATATAGAGAAACACAAAACATGGTACTAATACGAAAGCTATCATTAGGACTAAATTATTATATAAAATCACATTTATACATAGATATCATTATCATGCACTTATTACATTAAGGCGAAAGCTTCAAATTCTTGAGTTTTTTGCTTTTTACAGGTCAGTATCAGGTTGTATGTTAATCTAAATAAGATTCGCGGCCGTATCAAATATTTATTTATAGAATTACTAGCTGATGAGATGGATTGGTTATTTACTAAAACCTTAATCAAGAACCACTCTACCCATTGTTCAAAACAGCATGAAAATCGGTGCAGTAGTTCTTGAGTTTATTGAGAACAGGACGATAGATAGATGCGGTGGAGGACTTTGTTTTATAATATATGTAACGATAATCATAAAATAATCATCGGGTATCATATTACCCAGTTACTGGGTTGTGGAGGTCAGATAGGCAGTCGCTCCATGTAAAATACTGGTATTCAGCTGCATCCGGTTAGACTGAAAGCCGACCCCAACATAGTTGGGAAAAGGCTAGGCAGATTGAATCATAAAAAAATCAATACAACTCTGTTCATAAAATCCTATTGAATGACTATTTCATGAAATCATGTCATTCGAAGATTATATTGCTGAATCTTTATAATTTTGTAAAGCCAGCAGGGCACTGACTTGCAAATTGGAAAAATCGTAAGAAACGCGGGCTACCTTTGCGCATCCCCCTTAAGTCTACTGGCACACAATCAAATTAAGAATATAATAATTAATACTAATCTAAATCACTTCTAGTTTTATGTGTTAGAGACAATTTATTATTATGAACTACTCTATTCTCTCTATACTATAAAATTATATACAAGGAATTAAAAGTTTATATGTATTGACTATTATGCAATGCACAAAAATAAATAAAATGTATAGAAAACAACCTCTAAACAATAACAAACAGTTCTATTGAACAACAATATTCAAGACTATTCAAACTCTGGAATGTCAGCAAAACTGTAACCAGGATATTCCTTAAAGGCATAATATGCTATCCTAATATGATAAGCTCCTGGCAAGAACATAATACAGCCTAAAACTATCATAGGCCACAAACGGTCAGAATACTTTGTATCTATGTGACCAGTAACAATTAAACTTCCTACAATAAGTAATGCTGTACCCACAACAAATAAGAACGCCGCAAGAGATATTGCTTTCCAGGGTATTTTAGGCGGTGGTCCTTCAAACTGTGCATCCGAAAACCCGCTGTCATCATTCGATACTAGACGATACCCATCATGCTGTCGTCCAAAGCGGAATCTGGACATCTTCAAGTTTTTCAGTTGTTCTGTGCAAAGAAATAGGTTATTGTTAAAACTCATAAAATAATTGAAACCAAAACAATAATCCGAGTAATAACTACGGGTTTGCTAAGAAAATGAATACTTTAAAATTTTGTTGAAAAACAGTGTCGCAACATACATACAAAAGCGTCCAAAGTGCAGTTATTACACAAGGCTAAAAACTACTTTCGGAATACGATGAAAATGTGCTGTTTATCATTTACAAAATTATTTTCACAAGAAATGTACCGATATCAACCACAACCATAACAATTTTGACATCTGAAATGATCTGAAGGTGAAGAAGTTGAGTTTAAGGAAGAACTGTCAATGTCATTCTGAATGTAACTCATTAGCTGTCACCGGCATTAGGTGGCATGGCGTGACCTCAGGCATTTTGGCTCAGAATCATAAGAGAATTGAGAATAAATATGCATCATTGTTTATAGATATTGCGATAACAATTTATTGTAATCGAACAAAAACGCCTGTAGCTCTACTTCAAAAGTGATTTCACGAGAGCAATGACGTGATTAGATGATTTGTTAGTAATGGGTACAGTCACGAGCAAAAATATGACATGTATACACTCAGCAAAATTCAATAACGATTTTCTCGTGGAATAACGATTGCAACTTTGAGATGATATGTATTTCATAATAATATGGGTTCCAAAATACTATATTCCTTAAAATATAAAATTACAATCAATACAGTAGGAGAAAATCACGTCTAAAAGTTGCTAAGTGTATACATATTGGTGCTCGTGACCCCATAGAGTGCGTTTCATCAAATAGTTCCTCTGCCGTAATGTTGGTTCCTCTGTTAAATTTTAATAACGGGCCTTTTAGGTAGCGCCATCAAGGCGTAGCGTACTCATTTATTGGTCCTACACCTACAACAGTAGAGTCAACATTACGGCATAGGAACAATTTGATGAAACGCACTCTACTGGCTTATATACCTATGTTTAAGTCTCTAAAGTAATAATTTTTGTTTGCTCACCTTTGATTTGTTGCAGAAAAAGCGTCATTTATTTGAATTTTTCTTTATCTAAAAGTTGTAAATCTTAACCTTTGGTAGGGATAGAGGTAGGTGGAAGGCTGTTATGCAATGACCAACAATCCATTATGCTTCTTATTCTTTTTGACGCTCAATCCTAGCAGCAAAAGATTCTCCATCTGTAAAAAAAACGGAAAATATTATTTCTTGATGCCTTGAGTACCTAGGTAAACAGGCTGAAATTGAATTCATGGGCTAAACGTAAGAAAAACGGTTGCAAAAAACGTAAGAAAATTACGCTGACGCTTTCGCCTTAAGGATCATTGTACTCATCATTACGAACAACTTGCACTACGGGACAAAACTTAAAATCACGAAAAAAAAATCTGCTGTTCCTCCTATGCATACCTATTACCTATTTTTTATTTTATTTTTATTTTATTTTATTTGGAACAACAAACAGATATACAATATTTAATATATGGAATTACAATAAGACAGTTTTACTAATGTAGGTATATCCAACTACGTTATTCACAGAATATCTAATCCTTAAAACTACGTCATGCTGGTTTTGTATCATTATCTACTATAACTATAATTATCAGTTAAAAACAAAATTAACATGGCAATCAAAAAGGAGTAGAAAATACAAGAAAAAAACAAAACATACCTACATTGGTTAACTTTTGAGTTAAATAAAATATTAATGATGTTAGGTAAATTCAGGGGGATTCTATGGAGACTATTATTTCTATTACATGTTTTCTAAATGTCCTAGCAGAATCGGCAAACAAGTCAAGATTCTTAAAATACGTATTTAAAATTACTTGTAAGTCGTCGCAATGGCGCACGTAGTCCTGCATTTGTCTTACATGACGATACGGCAAATACAGGTCGTTCACGTACACCTATGTTCGCATAGCTCGTCAAACCGTAGGGAGGTTATTTTTGGTATATGCACAGACAGCCTCAAAACGATGTAGGCCTAGGTACCTAGGTATTAGGTATAGGTACCTACGTCGCAAGAATTCATTAGATTGTCTACAATTTGTGTGTCATAATATCATCTGCCAGTCTTTTCTCAACGATGTTAGGGTCGGCTTCCAGTTTACTTGGATGCAGCTGAAATGACTAAGTAAATACCATTTGTTTGTGTTCCATAATAAACGTATACTCTAAAGGTTTAGGTAGTTAAAAAAAGGTAAACAAATCGTAAAAAGGGTTTTTTTATAGTTGACACTTTCTTGTTTAAAAATAATTACAATGTTAAAAGACACGATGGTGTTGACATATCATCTATTTAGATAAAAATCCCAAAACAACTAAAGAGGAAAAAAAGAAGCTGACGGTACGGTAATATACTGTCTGTTATACCTATACCTTTTTCATTCCTGGGTGTCGTTGCTAGACGGTCGACAACTTTGTACAACACAAAAACAGGTATTACTGATCAGTTAATGACAACCAAAACAATCCATTAACTACCCTATGTGAGTTGACTCACACCAACTCCGCGAAAATGAGTCATTGAAAAACCCCGTCTGAGGATTACCATGTTTTCACCACCCTTTCAAATCCCTATAGCCTAAGTAGGTACACGTAATTAGTTTAAAAACGAATACAATCAAGATTAGCTTGATCTCGAACTGAATGCTAGCAGTAGGTATGAACGCACCTTTATAAGAAAATATAAGACCAAAAAAAAACCTTGTAGGGTACCTTTACGAATTCAGAAACTCAACTTGGCAGCGTACGAGAGTCCGCAGACGTGCTTTTGCTTATTTCGTGATGAAAAGTATGGCCTATTTCTATAAAATGGACAAGAATGAATGCCAAGCTTAGATGCCAAGATTCGAATTAAAATATCTAACATAGTAATTACCTACCGAGATATAAACCGACGAGCAGAGAGAGAGTCCTGTCAGGCTATAATGAATTTCTTTTTTTTAATTTTCGTGTCTTCTAAATGCTCTAATTCCGGAAATAATTTTCTCTTCAGGAAAGGTAATCTTAGTTAAGTAGGTACCTAAGATTAAATTGAAATGGGCTAAGCAGTACTGATTAGGTACTTAGTCCATGTTTGTTTGACATGAGGGTGCAGAGCAGCGTAATCTACAAACATTGTTTTAGTCAACAAACACTACACTACCCCGGAAATACTATAAATTAGAGATGGGCCGACTAGTCGCCGACTGGTCGAGAAAGCCGACTTCATCATTTGTAGTTGGCGACTAGTCGGCGACTATTCGGCAAAATATGCCGATTATAATCGGCGCTTATCCAATGAAATAAAATAAATAATTTGTACTTGTTTTATAATTTGATCATTTCTAAACATTACTTTCTTAGCCGTCCCCCGACACGACTATGCTTGGATCAAAATATTACTAACCTACAACTTATATTAAACCAACTTATATTAATTCAACTTATTTTTAAATTTTTAGTTTAACTTTTGCTTCCTGCTTTTTAAATTTTACATTATACTAACTTCCGCCCGCGGCTTCGCCCGCGTGGTATGTCGATAAAAGTAGCTTTTCTCAAGCTCTAGGCTATCTGTGTACCAAATTTCATTTAAATCGGTTCAGTAGTTTTGGCGTGAAAGTGCGACAGACAGACAGAGTTACTTTCGCATTTATAATATTAGTAAAGGAAGTAAGGATTACTAGTAGACACTCTACGATCGACACGTGTCTCGCCGAAATCTGCGTAGCTGTACCTATATGTTTGCCACAGTGCAGCTAGTTACTAATTTAGTCTCATTTCTCTTTCCTACTCCATGATCAGACCCTGATCACCATCCATCTGTAACCTATTTTTTGAGACCATTTCAATGAGCCCAACGCGACACTTGTAAGTCTGCTGTAAGTTAATGAGGGAGTTGGGTATCCTGCAATACCAGGTGATGCTGCAGCATCAGTTCAAGGTTACTATATTCTTCTCATATCATTGAAGTAACAGAATTCTAAATTTCGAATCGATTAGACCTATAGAAGATGCTCACATCCATTCATCAACTTGAAAAGAGCTGATAATCTTCAAACGGCTGAACCGATGTTCTTGAATCTTATTCTTATCTTGATTTAGATCTTCATCATATTAACACCCTACAAAAAAAAATAAAAAAAACACCCTACAAACAAAACAAAAAAATCAAAATGGGTTCCGCCGTTTGGCAGCTACGAGGGAACAGACAGACACACCGATACATAGATACACAGATACACAAGTTCAACTTATAACACCCCTCTTTTTCCGTCGGGGGTTAAAAATTTAAACAAATACGTCACAATATGCTTAGCGGCCGCGCGATGACTAAGCCGAGTAATGACGAAAAAGCCCGAACACCTCTGACAATCAGCAATGCCGATCATTCTAATACCTACTATTAGAATAATCGGCATTGCCGATTAGTCGGCCGATAAATCGGCAGTTTGAAAACCGATTAGTCAGCTAGTCGGCTAGTCGGCAAATACTAAAGTCGACCCATCACTACTATAAATTAATTTGTGCAGGGATGTCAGGGATCAACCCGCCCTGCCAAGGTTTCGGGAACGTCCGAAAGGGATACCGGGACCTTGGCAACAGGCAACTGAAGGAACACGGGTGGGTTTTAGTCAGTACAAGTCTGACACGCCCTTCCGCTCCGCCCAGAGCGGGAGAAGCCATTTGATGATGTCCTCAAAAAAAAAGAAAAAAAGGGATGAACCCGCGACCCTGAGAACAGCAAGTTTTAAAAGGCGGCAATGCGACGTAACGCAGAAAGCACGTAATGTCCGGTGTCCGCACTGTCTGATTAAATACAGTGTCTAGGAAGGGTTACCATCCGTCAGGACCGTCGTTCGGACTTTTATGTGTGTCTGGAATTTTCAAAAAAAGTTTTTTTTATGTTATAGAAGTTAAATGATTACTGACAAAGAACACACCGACAGCTCACAACAACAACATGGAACATGTCCGGACTTTTTATAATATGTCTTGCCTTTTTTCTGGTATTTTCAAATTTAGAAATGGTAGGATACCTAACTAGCTCTAGCTAGCTAGCTTGATAGCTCTAGGGAACAAAGCCTCTTATCCGTACTGCCACATTCAAACGATCTCGACAGGTCGATAACAAGCACGCTTTGATTACACGCGTTCAACCCTCATGGAACTGCTCATGCATGCATCAGGAAGTAAATGGTTTACTAGCTCAGTCCACAATTCCACCCGTATGTATTACATACTTTTAATTTTCTAGGCCTTTAATATCCGTCCATCCATACTATGCGATTGTGGGTAACTTTGCCTGTCTGTATGTTAGTCTGTCTATATCTTACGTTTTCATGCCTTGCTCAGCTCACACCCCGGCACTACCTACTCACATAAAATATTCTAAGAAAAATCTTCCAAATTCGAGGTCAATAACAATTTCCAGCGAAAAACTAAGGTATGATTTCCACCATCGATTTCGTATTCAGCACGCCCAAGTGATTTCATTTGGGGTCCAATTTCACTAGTAGCCGTAATGGAGAACTAATTTTCAGCCCACGTACACATTGATAGGTTACCTAAGCACCAATTTGCTCTAAATACCAATTAATTAACGGATCGTGATATAATACGTAATTCAGGTAATATATCACCGTAGCCATCGGCTACGCCGTAGCCAGCCGTAGTAAAGTTACGAAATACCAGTCTGTGCTACGAGAAACGCATGTTATTAATTAATTGCTACTAAAATACTATGTAGGACTTCGCTACGAAAATGCGACAGGTATACTTGTTTATTACGTAGACACTCGTAGCAGATGTTACATAACCATTATAATGAACTCGAATCTGTAGGAACAATGTGCTGGTGACAATTAAATTGTTACGTACACATAGGAGACATTACACAATAATCCGCCTACACTTAATGGCTAATAGTATCGAAATGTTACGTACTAACGATACTGGATTTTAATGAGTTTCTGTTTATCAGAACTTGATTTTTAAATGCGTTCAAAATTTTTTTTAAATCTTTCGAATATATTGATTATTGGGGGACCCTTGACCCCAATCATTCACTATATACCTATTATTGGAATGAAGTTCCTAGGCTTGCGGTAGGAGTTGACTGGTAGAAATAGTCACGTAAGGAAAAAGCATTATGCGAATTTCTCTCTCTCTCTCTCCCTCTATCTTTCTATTATATACCAGTGTGTGGGTGCGTCCGACTATCGAGAGTCGAGCAGACGAGCATTGTGCGCGAGCGGTTGTATAACCTCAATACTGAAATAAGTAATATTTGTGGCCTTAATATTTCAAAGCCACAAGTAAATAAAAATCGATCACCATAATTACTAAAAACCAACATAAATAATATTAAAAAATATCAGAACAAAAACATGGATTGATTACCAACACGAGGGGCGACCTTTGCACAAACAACACGAGGGGCGACCTTTGCACCAACAACACGAGGGGCGACCTTTGCACAAACAACACGAGGGGCGACCTTTGCACAAACAACACGAGGGGCGACCTTTGCACAAACAATCAATAAACATGGATTATGCAACCGTGCTCAATTGGCAAGCTCCCATACTTAGTATCCCCATCACTAACACTACATAATATCTATACTAATATTATAAAGCTGAAGAGTTTGTTTGTTTGGAATTGAAAAATTATTTCCGTGTTGGATAGTCCATTTATCGAGGAAGGCTATATAACATCACGCTACGACCAATAGGAGCGGAGCATAAATGAAATATGTTGCATAAACGGGAAAAATTATTCCTTTTTGAGAGCTTTCGTTGCGTGCGCTGCGTAAACGGTTCATGTTACGTAAATATCATGTTTGAAGGAATTGTTCCTCTTTAAAGGTTCTAAGTCCGCGACAGCATAATTATGTCTATCTTTTAAGATTGACTCACTATAACCTTTTTTTATGGTAATCAAATTTATTCGAAATTAATGCATTATTTGCGAAGGAGTTTTATCAACATAATATTAATTCTTATTCAAATAAATAGTTTTAACATCAAGGGTATTTATTCGAATCGGACATTTAATGTCTAAGTTATCACGAGTATAAAAATACAATACGCGAACCGTTCGACGCTGGCGCCGCGACGTTCCCTACTCTAGAGAGGAGAGGATGGGCACACGGGTAGACCATGGCCTGGAATAGGACATAGGATACGTTTTATCCCTATATTCCTACGGGATCGAGACCTACGCGGGTGAAACCGCGGGGCACAGTTAGTTATAAAATAAAGTCCCCCGCCGCGTCTCTCTGTCTGACCGAGATTAACTCAAAAACTACCGAACGGGTTTTCTTACAGTTATCACTTATCACTACTTAACAGATTTTCATACAGTTGTCACCAATGGGCGCAGTGATTCATGAGGAAGATTGAGGTGTATAATTCATTAAGGTTGGGGACGATGATTGTTGAAGATGTTGGAAAAAATCATGCCGACTGGCAGCCTTCAAATACCTTCCGTAGCTAGCACGTCGATTTAATAGAAATACATGGAACCAGTCGTGTCGCGACAACACGTATCGCCTACTGCTGCTGTCTGCCGGCTACGGAATCACGCCACAACCCTTAGGAGCCGAGTAAAAAGACAGAGAGAACGCTAAGTGAAAACGGAGTAACGCGGGCTAAGCGATGCAATGCGGTAAATAACCAGAGGTCAATTTCCGTAATTAAGAACGTTCTCATTCGTAATCTGTCAAAAATACAATCAATTTAACTACATTTAAGACAAGTTTGACAGATTGCGACTTGAATGTGAACGTTCTAAAAGTACGAGAATTGGCCTTCAGATATCTTTTAAATTAAACGGCGGGTAAAACTGCAGGGCACTGCTAGTAAATTATAAACTTAACGGACACCTTGAGACTCAATTCAAACCGACCGGGCGACCCTTGTAAACCAAACGTTACGACTGGGGAGCTGAACTAGCCAGTAACGAAAATACCAAATGAGTACAATGTTTAATTTGTGGCCACAAATTGATACAATAATATGAAACAAATATTGTAGACAATTATATCAATTCTTTTCGATGTGTTCATCTTTTTGAGGTTGAAACTACTAATCTGTGCCGAAACACAGCTACGACGCTGCTTGGCAACGGCTTATTAAACAATTTGATTGCCGCGATTCTTGATATTTTTCGATATAGGTATGTATAACATATATATATATATATATTTAAAAAAAATCTATCTTTATTTTTTCTTTACTTCATCTTTTTTTCCAACTTTCATTGTTAAGGTATTCTTTTGGACACAAAATAATCATCTTCCTATCACTAATTCAATTCAATTCTAAGTTTCTATTTCATTTTTTTTTTGTACTTTCTGGTTCTCTTATCATTTCATACCGAGAAGGAATGTAGGCTTTCACAATATCACAAAAAAGTTGTCAACTTTTTTTTTACATGCAGGCATGAACATTTTTTATGACGTAACTATTTGAACCATCCTGTCTAGAGTGTTTCCCCGGATGAGTTCCTTTACAACGCTTTGGTAACTACGATATATGCGTGTATATGTTAGTAGTTATGCGCCACGAAGGAGACTGCGGATTTGTGCAATTGTCCTTGACCTGATGCCACCGCCGCCGCCGCAGCGAACACATACGACTCCATTGCTGCTAAAATACTCCGAGCTTATGTATTGGGGGTTTCCGTTCCTAATGCAGTGGAGATCTTTAACTACTTAACTCTGGACATGGTAGGAGTATTCAAGTTTCTAGACTGTTATTTTTTTCTAAAGTTTGAGTTGTAAAAAGTTGCAAAGACAAGTTCTATTCAAAACTTGTAGAGGGGTTGCTAACATTTTCAAGCTCGCATCGGTCGCTCTTGCATTCTGTTAATGGTTAAGCTTTTCTGCATAAGTTGACAAACTTACGAATGTATGAATGTACTAACAAAAATCCTTACATACCTACTTTTATTCTAAAACAAAGTCCTCCGCCGCGTCTGTTTGTCGTCCTGTTCGCGATATACTCAAAAACTACTACACCGATTTTCATGTCGTTTTCACCAATGGATAGAGTGGTTCTTGAGGAAGGTTTTAGTATATAATATCCGACATCAACGCGGGCGAAGCCGCGAGCATCAGCTAGTATAACATTGAGCTCGCTTTGTAGAGCTGAAGATGCTGAAGAAGCTGGTGCCAGAAGGTTGATTTTCAGGGGGGCTATCCCCCTGAAAATCAACCTTCTGCAAAATAAATCAGGAGAATGAGGCAGGCGGACTTCTACTTCTAAAGGGCGGCCGAGACTGCTAGTCTGACTCTCTGTCAGTAGTAGGTACGCAATTTGAGTTATGTAAGTTCTCGATATCAATCAATATGCCTAGCCTTTTCCCAACTATGTTGGGGTCGGCTTCCAGTCCATCCGGATGCATCTAAGTACCAGTATTTTACATGGAGCGACTGCCTGTCTGACCTCCACAACCCAGTAACTGGGCAATAAAATATCCCTTGGTAAGAGTGGCTGTCAGACTTCCGGGCTTCTGACTAGTTCTGACGACCCGTAACGACTGTCAAAGATCCACGAATAACAGCTTTCCGAGACACGGACGACTCTCGGTATGTAAAGATGGTCACCCATCCACAGACCAACCCCGGCAAGCGTAGCTTAACCTGATGGATCGACCCGTGCGGGCACAAAGATAGGAAGGAGTCTTCGAAACTGAAAAAAAAAACTATTCAGCAATTTTTTTGTAGTTATGTTGAAGTTATGAAAAATGCCGCCCAAAGCTTTCAGTGTAACATAGACCATTTTGAGGATAGAAAATTCATGAACTCCGCCATAGCATCAAAGTGACCTCAATTATTTCAGATTTTACGAAATTCTTCGCGAAAATATTTTGTTTCGAGCTCAAACAAGTAAGGTGATACATTAAAAGCTTAATAAACAAAGGATGCCTGTCAGCTGTCAAATGCTATAGAACAGAATGACATTTTAAGAAAGTGAGAAACTACCGCTTTTACTTTCATGAGATAGGCAGTATATATCTACCTACTTGTTTAATAGGTACTTTAGGTACCCGGATTTCACCAGCTTAAGTCCCATGAAAAAGGGGCGATCCTATTACCCTCTTTGGGTACAGATCCAGGGGGCCAAGAATACTAATTTACAAACGTGTCAGTGGTCTCGCAATGATGAGTTTTTGACAGATTTTGTATGGCATTTTCTCTCAAAAACTGATCATTGTGAGACCGCTGACACGTTTGTAAATTAGTAGACTTGGCCCCCAGACTCCAGGATGGTACAAAGAAACTCTTCATGAAAGTGCAACAAAGTCAACAAACAGGTCGCCAGACCATAAACATTGTGTCCTAACCTTGTTACATAGGTACATACAACTGATACAACGCGATGCGGCGTCCACTGCGTCCAGCCGAATCTATTCAGCCGTAGCGGTGACGTGATCACTACTAAGGGCTTGTACACAAAACTGCGAATCGGAGCTATGCAAATTCGCAACGCAGAAGCTTTCCTAAGAAAATCTTAGAGTACCATCGGTGATTTTTGCGATGCGACGTCGCAAAGCAGTTTTGTGTACAAGCCCGAACATCTACCTAAGCGTTCGCATTTTGTTCCTACATAGCAACCTACGAACGTTGAAAAGTTTTGATAATGACGTCAAACAGAACAAATTCATCAGTAGAATTGGTAAAGTAGAATGGATATGATGATCATTGGTCACATACGCTATTTCGTCGCTATGCCTAGTAAATCGCATTCACTAATACGTGGTGAGCCGACTAGCTTGCCATAGGATGTGTAGTCAGCGTATTAGTTCCTTTTTCTTTACGTTATTCATATTTCTATGCAGAACATAGTATGATTAAAATGAAATCATAACCTTTATTTTAGAATCAGTCTTACAGTTTGTACTATACTTTCTAGGAACTCTTCATTTCGTAGTTTAGTTTGAATTGAATTAATTTAAAATCAGCTGTTCCCTACATTTTGACGAGCTATGCGGGCTTATACGTAGGGAACAGCTGATTGCAAATGTAGGGTTTTTATCTAGGTAATGAAAAATAATAGATAAGTATTTAATTAGATTTGGAACTTTTTGAAGGGATTTTTTTTTTGCCTTTTGTACATTCCATCTTTTACAATGTGAGCACCATGTATCACATACTTAATTAATTTATTTGTCATTGCTCCATTTTTAATTCTTTTTTACCTATTGTGGTACAGTAATTGTATTTTCGGTGCATCATCTTCACATGTAATTGTATAATTGATGTATACCAAATATTGTAAAACATTTTTTTTTTTAAAGAGTAACGGTGGAGTTTCTTGCCCATTCTTCTCCATACGAAAACTACCTTTTGGAAGTGGCAACTAGAATCTGTTCTATTTCTATGTAATTGACGTTCAAAAGTGCCTTTAATGTGCCTACTTGAAATAAATTATTTGACTTTGACTTTGACATCGTCTGTGTAGGTTTTTCTTAACTACGTTGGGGTTTTAAAATGATTCGTTAGTAACATAAGTATAATCTTACACAATTGTTAGAGAGTTTTTGTAATGAAAATGACGATTGGAAACTTATATTAGTTTGATTTACCGTTTTTACAGTGGTATCCAAAATATCCACTTTAGATTTATACGGATAGTGTTTTGGAAGTATCCGAAATATCCGTATACCTAGTAATATGAGGCGGATGATTGCATGTCCTAGCTATACGTTTAGAATAGCTCAATAAGTTAAATAAAAGTAAAGTGCATACGAAATATTGACTTGTTAATTTTATCAATAGGGTGTAAGCATTCAAATAGAGGGGTGATCTTGTTCTACAGCTAAAAAAACTTGTCCTTTTGTGTGCCCCGTAGTGATTCCGTACCGTACTCTTCACGTTAGGGTTAACACAAGGTCATATTTAATAGAACGATACGGACTTACTTAACCGTTTGAAAATGCGAAGGCACATCAGTATGTATATCGTCCAGCCAGTATTTTTCCTTCCTTGGGGGAAGTCCAGAATACAACACGTGCACGCAATTTCCTGGACATAGCTAACTTTTTATTTATTTATCTAACGGAAGTCTTGTATTATACAATAATGTACAAAATAATGTCCTTTAGCTGCTCCTGTACAATGCCATACTAAAACCAATTTGGACATATGGGTTCCAGCTTTGGGGCACAGCAAGTGTCTCAAACTTAAACATACTCCTGAGGGAAAAATCAGCATTCTAAAAGCCATATCAACTGCTCCATGGTTCATAACAAACTCGGAGTTACACGACATTCTAAAAATTAACACTATGCAACAGGAGATAAAGTCTATTCCTGCACGCTATGAGACAAGACTTGAGAAGCACCCAAACCCACTAGCAGTTGCACTAACCAAGTCTGACCACAAACGAAGACGTAAAAGGCTTGCAGTATCTGACCTATCATCCGTCTGTCAGTCCTCGGCTCAGCTCTGAGACTCTTAGTACTAGAAAGCTATAATTTGGCATTGGTAGGTATACATAATACTAATCACGCCGACAAAATGGTAAAATAAAATAGTGAAAAAATAAAAAAAAATGTGTACACACGGCTACGCATCAAGCTATACATTTCCAGTTTACACTGACCTCGCATTGTTCGGAAATCCTATACAATGCGAGATCAGCTTATACTGGAAATGTATAGCTTGATGTGCAGCCGTGTGTACCTCCCCAGCTCTTAAGTGGGGATGACGGGTCTGAGGCCCTAGACAAAGTGACATTCTATCAGCGATAACGATGATGGAAAAGCCAAAAATGTATGGGACTGACATAAGCTATCGAAAAGCTTATGTCAATTCTGTTGAAAGTCGTTGTAGAAATACGAAACGCTTTCGAAGCGATTGTCACTTGTCTAGGCCCGCTGTCTGTCTAAACCATTTTTCGATTGAGGGATCCGTTTGCGTAATATTAAGTTTTGAAGTTTTAATTTTTGTTAGAATCAAGGTGTCCATCCGCCAGCTAAATGGTTGTTTTTGGATATGTGGCAAAAATCACGGCAGTAGTATTTATATAAAACGAAGTTAAAAGGTAAACTATCACAGCTAAATAGGCTTTACAAGCTAACTATGTAGTCATAATTTAGTCGACCAACATACATTTGCAGTTGGAATGTATGGGAGAACATGTTTTTCAACTACATTGTTAAGTTTGTTCTTGAAATAAATTCATCCAAATTACGGAACCCTTTATTATGCGTGGTCTGGTTGCACTTGGCTTGTTTTAAATTACATTAAAGCTCATAAAATTGTGTAAATTTGTAATGCTATAAATACCTATGGTGGAGCTGATCTCCTCTGACTTGGGAAAAATAAAAAGAAAAATTAAAAATCTCGATTTAAAGACTAGCATGGTTTGTAGCAATGCAGATACTCCGCGTAGCGTACGCATAAACACGTTACGAAAACGATGCATAGTGATACATACATAGTTTTGTTTTCACATCGTAATTATTTACTAGATTTTGTGCGTTAACAGAATACCGTAAAATTATGTGCAAGTAATATTATGATATAAGTAAGTAACTTACTTAATAAAGTTAGGTACTAAGTATAATCTTATTCTGCAAATAGCTTAGTAGGTAGTAATTAGTTTTCAAGTATAAATGGCACTGGGCAAAATTGTAAAATTTTTGTAATTCGTAAAATGTTATTTTTTTATTATGAGATAGTTCATTTAAATTTAACAACTTCCAAGCAAAAGTATTTAGACTTTTTATGTCTAAAAAATCTTATTTTCAATTTAAATAATTTTACAGGGTCGCCAAAGTTACATCTGCGATTACAATTTCACATGATATAAACACAGACATTGTTGCGCCGCTCCTACAAACTCGACAAAAGGAACATCACGAAATTTATGAACCATGAAGGATACACAAACGTCTGTTTTGATCTCTTTATACGCTGTTCCATTCAGCATCCCGAATAAATACATCACATTACAATCAGAAAAATAATATTTTTATTATCTTTAACAACTTTTTTTTACTTTTAGTCAGCTAAGTTAGCCCTAATTGTTACGCGAAAATGGCGTGTGCTTAGTAACAGGGTGGGTGTCCGCGATTGCTGGAACCGCGCCAAAACAGAATAACAGTTACTGTTCGCGCCCAGCGGTGAAAGTGCCTCCAATCGATACCACCCACCGATAACCTGATACAAACAGCTGATCTTAACAACTACACTAACTATATCAAACAATACTTCACCCTCGGTCTGCATATTTTAATAAATTATACTCAATTTGTAATTTGTTATGGTAAACCGGCTAGAGGAAAAAACTATCACGATACTGAAAATTCTTTCATCTACAGAAACGTTCATGAATGTCAAAGGTTTTGTTTATTTAGCTCGTCGCTACGAACACAACTTCTACCGAGACCTTGGTTCAATTAATTCTACCAAACGTTTACAACATAAAGTAATACAATAAGTAAGAAAATAATATAAGTAGGTCAAAACCGAAGATTAAAAAAAAATACGTATAATACTCACCTCGATATGTAGGTGAGGCGGCAGCGCGCCAGTATAGCACATGTAGTGGCGCTGCGTGTTGGTGTATTTAGTTTAATCGCTTGCGGCGCACGAGGGCGCATGCGCGGTGGTGCAGGCGCGCGCACCCTCGCCGGCTGTGACAGCGCGGCCCACTCCGCCGGCACACCGACCTCGAGGCACACGCGCGCCCATCGCTCGCTACGCGCAGCAACGCCGGCCCCTCGCGGCCAGGAGCCCTCCTTGGCGCTTCCATCACCCTTACACTCTACGACACTACATCACCGGGGGCTTACCGCCACGGACGCCGGCGTTCGCATACAGGGCTCGCCGGATAAAAGGTATACCTTTCATTATGTGCTTGCAATGACATGTCCGCCCTGGATTCACTATTCATTTGCGATACAATGCCACATTTAATTGTTTGACGGCTAGCAAAAAAATATCTACTGCCGGCTCAACACCTGGGGTTGCTGCATTATGACAAAAGAGTGCGAACGCGATAGAAATCCTCGTTCCTCTTTTGTCAGCTGCCGTATGTTGGTTATACCGTTAATCCTCTAAATGACGAGTAAGGCATTGTGTTTGACCTTTCCTCATTACGGCTTCCACTAGAATCTGCATTATATACTATGTGTAGCTAGTAAATCATGTATTTTTATAGTACTTATGACGTTTTACTCGTGCGTTACTCCGTTTTCGAGGACGTCTGTCACTCACACACTTCGTGATCCAAATTCCATAGTTACGACTGCTTCTTCTTCGAGCTTGTTAAGAAGAAATTGTCCTTAGATACGACAGTTTCTTCTTAAGCACCCAATTTTCTGGTACCTGAAAATATTGAACTAGTTTTGCGATTTTATTCTAGACTACGTTTAGTCTATGAAATACGAAAAACCACTTTATCAATAAATTTTCACGACCTGTATCTAAAATTCAATAAGCGTTTTCCTCGGATCTCGTGCGGTTTCTCAAAGCAATAAAAAATTTAACAAACCATACGGTTGTCGTGCTAAGCGTGTTGACGTCGCAATTTCGTAAAACGGCAAGCTTTTGATAGTCTTTGTTTCAAACACTTTTAATATCACTCCTTTGACATTATTGTTTTTGGAAATTGATGCTCATTACCGTCAATTAACCACCGTTGCCGTTGCGTCTACCTGTATAATCTGTCAAGCAATCATCTATTTTGTATTGTCATATATGAATTTTTAATATTAGATTCATGAATGAAACCTACCTTTTTGTTACCGCATATAATACGGATGCATTTTATACCATCATGCATATTCTACATGCACACATTCATACAAAAGATTGTGCTGACACTCAAACCTACCTCAATGGAGCTTCCATTGAGCGAAGCGCATCCAAATGACGTGTTCCGAGGTGCTTACTGAAGCTTTTGTACAAACATATAAAAGAAAACAAACTATTTCAAAGATTTTTTAACCTATTTTTAACAATTTCGGTGAACACAAGGTTAGTATTGTACATGCAATAAGAATTCGTCTAAACACACTTGGCCGAATTTTTTATCGGACCGCAACAATAAACTCAGACTGCGGATTTGCCAAAAATACAACCCTGATGCGTTTGTTAAGAGGGTGCATGGATAACACGATGTAATCGTTATTTACGTTATTCTTTTAGTCTCTACACATTCTGCATTCAATCGCGATATTGACAGCAACATAGTCTTGAATCATTATGCTAAAATCGCGGTTTCCTGCAGCCATATAGTCGCGTAGCTATATCGATTAAAGTACCTACGATACACCCGCGATGGACTTCCACAGATTACTACTATCACACGTACTCATAGTACTGATACAAGCGGCTTAGCTAATTGACCTTGCGACGCTGCCATGCAGTCGCGTGTCCTTGAAATGCGCTACTTTATCGGTTCTGGGAAACTATATAAGCTACTGTATACTATTAGTTCCACTTTCCTCGTGTCGCTACATCTATAAGATCACGTGTTTCGTTCCGTCAGTCAGTAGGTTGATAGTTGGGCTAGCTGTTCTGTTTGCGCCAGACGTATATACCTATTTTTAATAATCATCACTCGTAAATTTAGTGCATCAGTCCTGCTGTTACTGAGGTTAAAGTTCTGCTAAACCTGGATCCGGTTCAATTAAAGGTATTATAGAAGACAGCCACAATTTATCAATTGGAAGGTGGTGATTTATAACTTTGTGTTTCTCCCAGGCGATGCTGATTGTCCTACGTATTGACACAATCCTTTTTAAGACTCCTTTTACGATACCTACCCTCTGGTGATGAAAAGGGCTGCCGCGGGTTTTCGGTAACGACATTGCCAAAGAAAGCAAATAAGATTATTTTCGAAATCTTCCCATCGTAGTCCACTGTTGAACATGGACCATTTCGCCCATTGTCTTTATCTAATCTTAAATAAATCAATAGCTATACAGCCGGAGGTAACGGCAGATGTAAAAAGTTTACTTTTACGCCCTAAAGCACTTACCTTGTCTGAAACAGTGAAATACAAACTTTCGTAGCGCTACGCTCAAAATAGAATATTAATGTTTTATGCTGAATTAACCGCGGTTACGTTTTTACTGATCCTATCGGATCTTACACCAGATTTAACACTGTAGGCAGGTCATTATATCTCTTCAGTTTGTGACAAAAGTCTCTGCAGGTAAAAAAAATCACAAGGACACTATTAAGAGTCTTAAAGTTGTTTATTTTTTCAGTCTTGTATTTTCTTTCAAACACATAAGAATATTTCGCTTCATATGCACAAGAACTTGAAACTAGGTCATTTTGGGAACAAAATGATTACGAATACGCTTAAATTTTTTAAATTAATTATTCTTCCATCCTTTTCACTTGAAAATATTAATAATGCAGATTCGCAGTTTTAACGAAAGGAAAAACACTTCCGACCGTTAAAACCGCCATAGTTTAATAGCGATAATGGTCGATGAAATAGTCCCACATTTCCATACCGTTTCTCTTACGAGTACGCCTAATATTTAGCTAATGAATTGCCTGCAGTGAAAATCTGATAGGGCCTTTTAACGATATAATACTTTTTGACCCAGTTAAGTGGGCGCAAAAGATTAAATGCGATAGTTGTTAGGAATATTAAAATACAGATATTTATTAATTTACAAGTTTTAAATATGAAATTGAAGGGCATTTACAAGTTCTAAATATGAAATTGAAGGCCATTTGCAAGTTTTATGAAATTGAAGGACATTTACAAGATTTCAGTAGATATCAATTTATTGGACATTTACAAGTTTCCGCTAATTAAAAATAAAATAAAAATGAAAAAAGATCGGTACAAAATACCTAAGAGGATCAGATCATTGATATCAGTGTAGATATATTTTCCATCTTCAACTACTTGTGTTTAACAAGTATATTTTCTACTGCATTGTTTCGAATATTAATCAATTACTGCGCTCGTGCGTGGCTAACCTCGTGGCTAAGTAATAACAGCCGCACGGGTCGATCCATCAGATTAAGCTACGCTTGCCGGGGTTGGTCCGTGGATGGGTGAACATATTTACATACCGAGACTCCTCCGTGCCTCGGAAAGCACGTTAAGCCGTTGGTCCCGGCTGTCATTTGTGGATCTTTGACAGGCGTTACGGGTCGTCAGAAGCTCGAAGGTCTGACAACCAGTCTTACCAAGGGGTATCGTATTACCAGTTACTGGGTTGTGGAGGTCAGATAGGCAGTCGCTCCATGTAAAATACTGGTATTCAGCTATATGCGGTTAGACTGGAAGCCGACTCCAACATAGTTGGGAAAAGGCTAGGCAGATGACTATGTTTCGAATGTTAATCACTATAAATAACAAGATAACTATAACTTTATTCATTAAATAATAATAAATTACTGCGATAATTTGATTACATTGATTGATTCAAATACCTACTAGAACATTATTCTATTTTTGACCAACTTTCGTGCGCGTCGAAAACTACGCAATCAAAATCCCATTTATACAAACAACAAGATCGTTACACAGTAGGCAACCTACTATCTAGGTATACGTACCTACCTAGCTAGACATATCGTTCAAAAGTGCCTTTTATGTGACAATTTTTTTTTTTTTTTTTTTTAACAATACTTATAATATCTATTATAATAATTATGTACAAGGGAAAATTATCAAAGGGCATCAAAAAATTCGTCCGCATCGCTGTCAACAGGAAAAGAGCCCAAAAGGCTGGCAGCATTGCCACGTTGTATGGCAATGCTGATTCTTTGCCCAAAAAATAGGCCAGCCCTCTGGTCACGTGAAGAGTCGACCAAGCGTTTGGCGATGTCTTGAAAAACCAAGTGGGCACTCGGACCCCATGGCCCTAGGGTTTCAACCCCAAACGGCTCGAACATATACGTCCCGATAAGATTGGAGTATTTGCGCCGTTTGAGGTTTTCTGCACCTGCAGCAGCAGCTCCAGCACAGCCCGCCGTGCTGGGAAGACGGGATGGCGCGAGGGTGTCAACACACGTTGCATCCCACACCAAAGGCCTACCTACCTTCCAAGGCATTATGGTCATTCCGTCTGGTCTCTTCCCATCGTCGCGTGCCAAGCCATTGGGTTCTAGAACAGCTGGCACCCCGGCGGTGGCAAGAGCACGACGGATGATGTCATTGATGCTGGCGTGCCGTGCTATCCGACCTGCGCTTCTACTGCAGGATAGGCCATGGTAACCGAGGCAGTCGACACCTTCACCGCATTGGCAGCGATGCGGAACCACGCAAGGAGCGCCCAGACGCAGACAGGTAGCCGTGCCTAATTGAAATAAATTATTCGACTTTGACTTTGATTTTTAATCCCTGACGGAAAAAGAGGGGTGTTATAAGTTTAACGTGTGTATCTGTGTGCCTGTCTGCGCCATCGTAGCTGCCAAACGGCAGAACCGATTTTGTTTGTTTTTGTTTTGTTTTAAAGGTGACTTGATCGAGACTGTCATTAGCTATAAAAAAAAGTTTATTAGATGCTTTGTTTTTGTCGGGGGTTTCTTAATTTTTTAATTTAATTAGCTAGTTATCGGTTCCAGGCTGCGTCAAATGACCTCAGACGAAAAGAGATGAGCAGGCGACATTAAGCTCAAATCTAACGCTATTGTCCCTGTACCGCGTATAAATTCTGCTAAACCGCCACAAAAACTAGGCTATCGAGACAGCTCCCTTTCTGTGCGGGTATCGATCTTCACTCGAGTACCACTTCTCCTAACAAAAGCCACCTCCTTCAACTCGATCGAACATTTTCAATAAAAGAAAAGAAAAGAAATCTTCAATAAAACCTAGAAGCAGTTAATTGTTCGCATAACCCTATTAAACTCAAAACATGTATCCTCATATTATAAAACAAAAGCCCTCTGCCGCGTCTGTCTGTCTTCCTATTGGCGATAAACTCAAAAACCGCTACACCGATTTTCATGCTGTTTTCACCATTGGATAGAGTGGTTCTCGAGGAAGGTTTTAGTATACAACATTAGTTTTTGTTTATGCTAAACCCGAAAAGGGGTCATTGTACTCGTCATTTTGAACAACTTTTTCTATGGGACCAACTTTGATATCGCGAAAAAAAATCAGCTGTTCCATAAAAATGTATGGAACAGCTGATTTATTTTGCTGTTTAGCTTAAACAAAAACTAATGTTGTATAATAACTGACATCCACGCGGGCGAAGCCGCGGGCCTCAACTAGTTTCAAATAAACCAATCACAGGCACTTTTGAATTGTCAAAGGGTCCGTCAGTCAGAAAGAGGCAGCTAGTTGCCCATTCCAAAGTGTAGTAGGTTGATAGGTTCCTATGGAGAAGAACCGGCAAGAAACTCCACAGACACTCTTTAAAATCAGAATATTGTTACAATATGTTGGTTTCATCATTCATGTTGAAATTATACATGTGAGAAAAGTAAACATCTGTTTACTGCCCATGTTACGAATGGAGTGAGGGCCCGAAGAAGTTAGTTGGAACCGCACTGTAACTCTTTGGGTCAAGAAGTCCGAAACACTAAGTTTGTATGTTCCCGAAAGTTAGTGGAGCGTAGCCAACGGGTAGCCAGTTTCGTTAAAACTACGTCAGATCAGACGCCATCTTTGAGCGTTTTGATCGATATTCTGAATTCAATTTTAAATGCGGAATATTCTCATATCTCACAGTATGAATGTAAGAATGTCACGGACCTAAAAGCCATCCCGCCATTTCGCATTCACACAGGACTTGGCACAGTCGTCCAAGGAAAGCGGGGCAAAGGAATTTATTGTCAATTGAAATATTATGCGGTACGATACCTATTGTGCACCATCCCCTTCGTTTATGATCACGTTTTATGCATTGCAATTGTAAAAGGATTTAAAAAATCAAGTATTTGAGATGTGCAGAAGATTAACAAAAGAGATTCCCTAGAGTAGGATATAGGGGCTTACTTAGTACTCCCAGAATGAATGGATAAGCATATTTATTTTTACCCTCAAATTCATCATGATCATCATCATCATTTCAGCCGAAAGACGTCCACTGCTGGACATAGGCCTCCCACAAGCACCGCCACTTTGACCGGTTCAGTGCTTCTCGCATCCAGCGCATTCCCGCGGCCTCTACCAGATCATCGGTCCACCTTGTTGGGGGCCTTCCAACGCTACGTCTTCTGGTACGCGGTCGCCACTCCAGAACCTTTCGGCCCCATCGACCATTTGTTCTGCGAGCAATGTGCCCTGCCCACTGCCACGTAAGTTTGGCAATCCTTTCCCTTCCTAACCCTCAATTTGGTTAGGGAAAAAACCACTTTGCCTGCGCACAAAGTCTAAAACCAATTTTCATGATTTTCTTATCCTCACTAACGAAAAATTGTACTTCTACAGAAAGACAAAAATATTAGAATTCTGTAAGTAAATACCATGTTTGATCCTGTTTTGGTTATATTATGATTTTATAAATAGTTACTTAATAAATACCTCCATAATGTGATTCATCTCTAATTTATGTCTATTTAATATTCTAGTAGGTACCTATCCATCCTTTGACAAGGCACAAGTACCTATGTGCAACTAATTTCCATTCGGCATCGAAAAAAATATCTAGTGACTTCATTACGTTATTGATTTGATTGAAGAGACGTTATTTAATAAAATACCTACAGAACTTACACAATTATCATAAAATATCAATTCATGATCGCCTACATTGTCTACGGCAACTTGTATTAATAGTCACTTACATCATAGTTAACTACCCCTAACACGGTGTTTAGGCAAGGCACAGCATAAAATAACTTACTTCTGTCAAACGAAAGTGCTGTGATTGGCTAACTTAAAATCACTTGACATGAGTTTGACAGTTTGTTAGATCATTTTTGCGTTGATTAGCCTCCGAATCAAAATTGATTTCAGAGTTCAACTATCACTAACGATACACAATAGAATTTTAATCGTTATCGCCTACTAAAGGTCAATCGACAGTTGAGCGGATCAAAACGCCCACCCTTCACCAGTTCCTAGTGCTTTATTTGGGAAGATGAAGTGGCGCAACAAACTCCCCAGCAGAAGGTGGCCTTGCTCCCATCATTAGTTAGCAGTTCTTAAGTTTATTTATATTTTATAGGAAAACAAAAAAAAAAGAGCTCTGAAAATCCCGGCAATTCCAGAGTTCAAAATAATTTCAAAGAGATTTCGCGGAATTGGCAACTCTAATTCCTCCGCTGGGGATTAGTTCGACATAATTCTCACGTTGTACCACAACTCTAGATAAGTCATTCCCGCATTCGGAAGCATCCACCAGTAGTAGGTACAATTTACAAGTCTTTGAGTATGACAATCCTTTGAAGTAATGTTAATGAGCAATCTCCGACCTACCTCCACCTACTCGTTTGCTGAGACCGCTAAAAGATAGGAATTTGAATTCGGAATTAAATAGTAAGCCAGAGACAAAAAAAAAAGGTAAAAAAAAGAGTACCGTTTTTTTAGATTTTTTTTTTGTCTCTGGCTTACTCTTTAAAATTTTAAGCTTAGCACAGAAGGTCGTCGGATTTTCTTGTTATGGTGATGGTACTTTGAATTCCTGTGGGTATCTGCGCCAGTTTTAAGGCTCGAATCAGCTCCATTGATATTTACTCTGAACTAAAAGTATTCAACTCAATGAACCAGGCATTTCAGTTCACTGATTAGCATTATTTTCATGAAAAATATACATTGAGCAGGGCTTTTACGCAACTCGGCTTCTTTGTTTGTCGGGACATATTCAGAGCATAGTAAAACCTACATGCATATTTATTCAACCTCGATTTGGCGACTCAATCATAGCTTGGTACGAAAACGAATCAATACGAGGGTGCTGCTGTATTATCGGCGACATTTTCATTCAAGCTTTGCTTACATGTTCGCGTATTACGGCCAAGGACACACTAAATATTAATTTCCATCACCCATTATTCGTTCAACGCAATTTAAGTATCGTTTTATAAGCTTGGAAGCCTAAGAAACACCATAAATCGTGCCGAACTTAGTTTACACGCTAAACGAACGATCACGCGAACATTGTTGGAAAAATCATTTGAAATAGAATTATTATTACATTAGCTAATTAACATTGAAGTGGGCGTGAGATGAATATATCTTGAAACACGCGATGATAATCTCTACTTTTGTCAACACAGATGACGCAGTCTGTCACAACTGACATAAATGACAGAAGCGCTATTAAATCAAACTTGTCAGTGAATCAAACATGTCAACATTTATTTTCCCTGCATTAATTATCACTTGTCAGAGACACGAGGTACATTATTAAATATTGCAGTTGGCAGATTATTCACACACCTTATCGTTTTGCATCCGTACTAACAATTCATACTTCCATACTAATACTAACATATTAATTGCTAATATTAGATACTAATATTAATTACTAATATTACTAATCCCTATTAATATAATAAATTCGAAAGTTACTCTGTCTGTCTGTCTGTGTGTTAACTTTTCAAGCTTAAACCACTGAGCAGATTTCGATAAAAGACAAGGAGATAGATCGCATCCCAGGGAAGGACATAGGCTACATTTGTCGATATACCACGTGAGCGAAGCCGCGGGCGGAAGCTAGTCTATCATAAAGAACAAAAATAAATCAGCTTTTATGTTAAAGGGCGCTGAAAGGCATAGAAAAAAAAACCAAATTGCTCTTGAATAGATACTTAAGCGGTGTTAACCTAGATACGTTTTGAGGCGATAATGCCAAGATGTTCTAGTAATGAGGCACAGGAAAGCTCTTGTTAAGCCAAAGCCGGAAAGCCGGGATTAAAATACGAGAGCATTTTAAATGTTTCCGTTTCATATTTCAGTACCTACGGTTTTAAAAGTCGTGTCGTGAAACCAAGTTAAAAACACGTCATCATAACACGTCGTCGTCACGGAATGGAATGTAATGCAGTTGCTAGGTTGAATATAACAACAACAATTTTGGAGATTAAATAAAACGCTATTTAATATTTCATAATAAAATTATAAATTAAAATGAACTTGAAACTATACTTACTTCCTTAAACCTAAATTAGGTATACTTACTTCCGTGCCTCGGAAAGCACGTTAAGCCGTTGGTCCCGGCTGTCATTCGTGGATCTTTGACAGTCGTTACGGGTCGTCAGAAGCCCGAAAGTCTTACCAAGGTGTATCGTATTACCCAGTTACTGGGTTGTGGAGGTCAGTTAGGTTGTCTCCATGTAAAATACTGGTATTCAGCTAGACTGGAAGCCGACCCCAACATAGTTAGGGAAAAGGCTAGGCAAATAATGAATAAAATTAAACTTAGCACTTAACACATTCTCAAAAATCAGAAAAAAAATCTTAACTCGAAACCTATGAAAAATTGCGGAACATACATGGGAGTGATTCGGATACCCCACGACACGAGGGATTTTAATTTTTTTTTTTTGAACTTCAATTTTCCCGCCACCCTGTATAATGAAAGTGAGCACCAAGTTATGATTTTTTTAAATTCATCCTCCAGAGGGGTTTAATAGGGGATGAAAGTTTGTATAGAAGTTTGGCATTTTTGCCGAAGGGAACACGACTTGTAGTTTTAGATTTTCCCTTTATAATACAAGATGCAGTTATGTCCTAGAGTAGGTAGGTACTACTGTTCTTCGTGGTTCTGTTATGCAAGTTCAGAGTGACCTACTTTGTCAATTGTTTCGGCTATGGAGAAGCAAGACTTCAGATACGGAACTACGATTACACTTCTTGTTTGTTGTTGCTTATTTGAATACGTCATGCTCTTTTGAACTAGGAAAATTGCATGAATTTTATTATACGTTCTCTAAAGTATAAAGAAGACTACTAAAACAAATTATATTGCCTTGTTGACATAAATAAAACTGCACTATTCATACCTGAGTAGTTGTTACTATTACAAACAGTACCTATTGTAGTAAGCGCTTGCTTATTCACCTTCTTTGACTTCATAAACTTTTACCGAGTTATGAACTCCTAGTACACACGGCTACACATCAAGCTATACAATTCCAGTTTATAGTGATCTCGCATTGTATAAGATTTCCGTACAATGCGAGGTCAGCTTATACTGGAAATGTATAGCTTGATGTGTAGCCGTGCGTACCTATTATTAAATAACGACTCAACAAATGCAAGAAAGGTCTCTTTTTTAGACTCATACTTACATTATTTATTTTCCTATGGAGTATGTAAATAATAGATTTGATAAAGGCAGTGATTTATCGGTTTTAAATTATGATTTAAAAAAAAAATCTGCTGAAGAACTTTAATACTTTAATGAATAATTCAATATACCTAGAAAGAGTCTTTGTGTTCAAATTATGAAGAATCACGCATTACTAATCGCTTTGTTACTTACAAAGCTAATTAATGTATTGGTTGACTGCCAATAATAAACCATGCGTGCAGCGTACGTGCATGAGTAATAAATTCATTTAAATGGAGATTAATTAAAATTTAGCGTTGATTATAAACTAATAAATCACTCTAATGTGCAATCATTTATTATCCGAAAAAATATTTCGTACAATACCTACTTATTCATTCGTTCATTCTCGGTTGTGCTAATAGCTACATACGTTTTAATTTTATTGGTACTGTGTTTATTAACCTAGCATTTCAAATTGTATGATCTGCAATTCTATCAATAGGTACTCAATATAATAATAATAATATTTACGAAAAACGCTACCCAAGTACCTATTGTCTTTTCAGTGAAACAATCAAATTATTGACACAATGTATACAGTACCAATATGATTTTGTATTCATAACGAGATAAATAAAAAAAACATAAATTAATATTTATTTACAAAAGTAGCAGAAAATCTAAGTCTTAGAAAGAAAATGAAAATGATTTTTCGCAATACGTTTCAGTTTTTCATGTAAAGCGTACGCTTTTCATTTGTAGAACACAATAATTCTCAAATGTCAATGTCAATATTTCAATTAGTTGTAACTAGGGAAACACATAGGATTGTAAATAGATTTAAATAAGTAATCCATCGATCGTTGTCGCGTCGGCCACTGCAGTACTCCCTCAGATTCAAGGGCGGTGCGCGTCGCTGCCTGGCGCTTTTCACACGCAAAGTCGTTCCTAACTTGATATGGCTGCTATTTCGTCGCGTGTAGGGAATTTAACACATTAGTTTTTACTTTATTATATGGTTTTAGGTGGAAGAAATCATCTAGATTGCGAAATTATAATACAGGTGAGCAAGGTCAGAATGAGCCGCGCACTACAATTCTGTAATGCATCCAAACTTTTTTGCTAAGTCTGTCTTTACAAACATGATTAATTAAGTATTTTTTTACACAAAATGGTTACCTACATCTATTTCTTTTAACGTTTTACTGCAACCTCTTTAATTAATTTTATTGTATAACACTAATTTGAAACAACTGGCCGTTTACGTTGAAAATATTAACGTGAAGCCATTAAGTTTTATTTTTTATTTATTTATTGTTCATAGTTAATGGCTTTCTTTTAATTAATCTGCATCACAATAACGTGCCCTATTCGAATAACACAACCTTTTTAGGGAAACATTTTTATTGTTAAATATCAGAAACTGGCCACTCGAGCAGAAATAATCGTAAATGCCATTAATGTTTTTTTTATTTATTTATTCTTCTATGAAGCAAATGGTTTTGATTTGATGTTTTTCGTCAGATCAACCAGTAGTTTTACAAACGATATGAATAAACTTTTTCGTGCAACCTTCAAGATCATATTCATAATTTGCTAAACGTCAAACTTAAAAAATACCTAATTAGCATGGAATTAGAAAAATGTAAAGTAATTTGTGTGTGTGTGTGTGTGTGTGTGTGTATGTATTTATATCGAAATTAAAACTCATTTTAAGCTTAAAGATAATGAGATACAGCCTCTTCGAAACATAATGTGACGTCCAAATAATTATATTCTCTTATTATTCAAAACAATGTCAAGCAAATCTGTCAAGTACCTACCTAAGCTTGTTAAGATAAACACGTAATAAAGCTGGAAAGGAAGAACAATTTCCAACGAAGCGGTGCCTTCTTTTAAGATAAATACCTAAGACATGCTTCAAATTAGGCCCGCAAATGTCTTTGTTTGACAGACGTATCTCTGATTCAAAAGTATTCAGCCACCCTTTTTACCCATCCCTTTTACCTATTGTACTTTATTTTGTACATTTTACGTAAAACATACCGTATACGGCCACAGAGCTCTTTAAAAGCCGAGTACGAGACAATAGTCCGCGTTTTATCTCAAAACCAGTTTAAGAATGGTAATTCGAGTCATGCTTATGTGTATGGTCATAGAGTTCTTTAAAAGCTACGAGACGATAGTCCGTGTTATATCTTAAAATCAGTTTATGAATGGTAATTCATAAAACTGGCCTGCACCATCTATTCTGTAACCATCTTACCGTGAAAACTCATGTGAAGTGAGCCTGAAGTGAACTGTCATTGCCTTAGTATAAGTAGCTATCGATGACAATGACAGCTCACTTCACCTAAGTTTTCACAGTGATGTGGTTACAGAATGGCAATGCTGTTATTCCACCCGATACTAGGGATTGACACTATTGACAGCTCACTTCACCTAAGTTTACACGGTAAGATAAAAATCTACCGTGATCTTACTGTCATTCCCCGTACCGTGATCTTACTGTCATTCCCCGTACCGTAATCTTACTGTGAATGACAGCAGCATTGCTATTCAGTAATCATCTCACCGTGAAAACTTAGGTGAAGTGTGCGTGGAGTGAACTGTCATTGTCATCGTTAAGCTAAGGCAGTGACAGTTCACTCTAAGCTCACTTCACTTCACCTAAGTTTTCACGGTGAGATTTTTACAGAGGGGATCGACTGATGACTAGTCTGGAGACCAGCTTAGCGAAAAATCAACCTATCCCTTACGTAGTAAGTTCTACTTCAGAGTCTCCCACGATCAGCTGATAGCGGGAAGTTCTCTGTTTGCTATTCAAGTTGACACATCCGCATCGACACGCGAACGTGATTGATGAGCATCGAGGGCGCGTACCTTCATTCGTAGGTACAGGAACCCTTAACTTATCTATTTTTTTACCTTAAAGTCAATCCAGATTTAGTACATATCTTATCTAGTTAAACGTCTTTCATTATTTACATAAAGATATGCCCCATGAACACGAGGTTGACATTTTACACGAAACTTCGAAAACTTACACTTAGAACCTCTGAAATACTCGTATGTCTCCCAAAGATCTATTCGAACGCGCAACGTAAAACTAGCGTAAATTAGAAGGATTTTTTCATAGAAAATACAGCTATCCTATAGCAGTTTGGTTTAAGTTATTGTGACATTCACAATTAGTATCACCGACATGAATAAAGTCTTAAAACAAAGTCGAATGACGTACGTGCGAAACGAGTATTTTCAATTTTTAAACCGGTCGAATTTACGTTACATTAATAACCCCGTGAGTCTGTCCTACGCCCAGTAGTACCGGGGCTTACGACGACTCTGGAGACAAAGGCGACACGACATCCCAATACATTTTCCAAGACCACTGAGCGAAGTAATAATTCAGCAAACGTAGGTACCGAAGTCTCCCCGACCAATTGAGGTACGAACATTAATCCGACTGATATATAAATTCTCGCCTTTTTACCTGCCTTCCTAGTTTAATTCTTTAATTAAAACTCGAACTAGGTTTAAACTTGAAAGGAGAATTAAAGCTATCTAGACGAAGAAGATTTCAATTTGCCTACTTTTTGAAGTCTGCTTTTGCTTTGTGCTTTATGAAAAGCGTTTTAAGTTTAATCTTAGGCTGCCATTAGATGGACTGCATCGCAGCAACCGCGCGCAGTCGATATATACAGCTGCATGCAATTGAATATACCGAATATGTCGACGCACGCTGTCCATCGCAAACCGCATACAGTTATGCTCCTTGACTAACTGCACACTAACCGTATGCGGTTAGCGATGGACAGCGTGCGTCGACACTACACGACTGTGCCGACCGTGTAAAGTTGAAGTCATGACTGTATGCAGTTAATATCTGTGGCCCTAGTGAAAAGGGGTATAAGTCCCATTTTGTGGAAAATGAGTTAAGTATACAGAAGTGATCAGAGAAAAATGCTCTATCGTTTGGTGTAAACCGATCTAAGCTATCTCTAAAAATAAAGAAGTTACCTTGTGTAAAAGGGTCCAACTGACACCAAAAAAAACTACAAAAGTCGGTTTCAAGTACTTTTGTATTCTTTTAAACGGATTTTTTCAAATATATTTTGTGTTTTTTAATCTAAATTAACATAAATTACCCACGTTTTTATTTGGTTCGTGTTTATCAATACAACAACACTTGGTTCTTAAAAATGGTTTAGTGAGTAATGTGATATTATTAGACATAAATCCGTTTTCTTTCAAATAAAGGGAAAAAATCAAAGTAACTCTGGTGAGATTAGTATGAACATAATCATTCCAAATGCGTATCCATTTTCATTTGTGTGAATTAACATTTAACATTATGGGAGAAGGGGTATAACTTATATTATACCCTCAAGGAATTCATTTTGTGGTTAGTATAAGTCACTATCTTAAAAACTAATAACATTAAATAAAAATAACTCAATAATAATAAAGAGCATAAATTGTTTACCTATAAAAAACTTCACATGTATTTCAATTGGTAGCGGTTTAAATGTCACACGAGGTCAAACACGCAATTTGAAGCGCGCGGAGTGTTTTTGGCGTCTCCTGTAAAGTTGCATTTTTGGATCCCTTTTCACTAGGGCCACAGATATTGACTTCACATGACTGCAGCCGACCGCGTGAACTTGATATCATGACTGAACGACTGCATGCAGTTGAATATATCGCCTTCGCGCGGTTGCTGCGATGCAGTCCGTCTGATGGCAGTCTTAGTTATTTTTAGTATTTAAAATTGACAAATCTTAAATATAATATACCTACAATCTAACACTACAATATATGTATGTAGTAGTTGAAAGATCATTGCTCTTGCGGACGTAGTTAAAATTCAAGAAGTGCAAACTATTGAAATGATTATTATTTGGTAGATCTGTATTATTTTTTAAGCATTCGATATGTCTTCATGTCCATTTCGTCGTTTTGCTTGTAAGCTACTGTAGCGTAAGTAGCTACTTACATAAGACCGACACGGCTACATAACCTATGTATCGCTGTATCGCAAATTGTGTTCTGGATTTGACAGGTTTTGACATCTTATCTCTGCAGCGCTATCATTACACGCACATGCCATAACTTCGCGCCACATCAATGTTGATACATCGATTTGCATTTGCAAATTCTGGAAATTCGCCATGTCAATCATGCAGGGCTCATATGAATGTACACCATTTACCTTTAGGTTTATTATCATGCCAAAGTGTAAACCCGACCTATAAAAACACAGGACATAAATCCTAGCCATTTTTTCTAACACAAATTATATCCATTCTAATCCTATTTGTCTAGATCTAGGTCAATCTAGTCTTATAACAAGCAGGCGTTTTTGCTACTAAATCTAAAAGATAAATGTGTCTGGTGGATGTTTTTGTATCGTGTCTGTAGAACGGCCACTTATCACATTTTATTACAGGTTATAAAACACTCCGTCAAATAACAGCTCCAAACAAATAGATTTTCTTCAGGGTCAATTTGCAATTACCGACCAGTAAACACAGAAAAATTCTAACCCTTTACAAGCCCAAAAAAGTAGTTTTCTGTTGGTTTATGGCCATTCGTTCATTACGAATACCTGCCCAAACGACGTGCTAAAACAAAATTTAAATGTTCACGGGCGGAATATTGACGGCTCTCAGGCGAGGCTTTCAAAAACGCCAGCAATTTTCAGCTCAAAAATAAAACCTAACGTTTCGAACGTTTGACGTATGCGATAGGTACTAAAAATTTCAGTATCCACGAATATGTGGGTAACTAAGTTTTATCAAGCGAGTCTAACATGGCATGTGAATGGCAAAGTGAATATTCGTAAAACAGTAAAGATTATATTAATGCTTTCTCTTACAGCTCATAAATATTCGATATCCTGTCTCGACGGCGCTATCTCCTAGAATAAAGCCGTCCATACATCATAATCCTCGCGTTTTAGCTCATACGTCATTCAGAGAATTATTATCTGTCTGATTCGGAATCCTAAAAGTGACTGTAAATTTTGATTTCGTGTAAAGTTACATCTTTAAGCTCCAGCGTGGTTTGCGTCTACTTTAACCGACGTTAGAATTTTAGATCAATGATTAAAAGTAAAATATCAATGTTAAAGAAAATAAAAATGCTTTTTCTTAACAACTTTTATTGCCTTTTCTCTTTGCTGGAAGCCGACCCCAATATAGTTGGAAAAAGGCTAGGCAGATTGATTGATCTCTTTGCTGATGGTGCATCGATTCGAAAATTAATTGAAAAGATCGTTAAATATATACAAATTCCTTTAGAAAAGCAAAACCTCTCCATAAAACTTACAATCAACGATTCCCTATTACAATTCTCTACTATCCCATCACTTAGCCGTTTATCAGTTTTCATCAGTTAGATATCGGGCACGCATATCTACATCACAGAAATGTGCCAATCGTAAAAAGCATTAGGCAAGAAATATTGCTGAGTCACCTTTATTTGAAAAATCGCAGCGTGATCGTGAAGAAGTAACAATTACAAATATTGCTTTCTTGGCCAGTTTCATAAAATGTTACCGGTTTCATCTAAGTCTCGATCCCGTGGGAATATCGGGATAAAAAGTATCCTATGTCCTATTCCAGGTCAAGGCCTACCCATGTGCCAAATTTGATCCAAATCCGTTCAGCCGTTTTAGCGTGAAAGCTTAACAAAGAAACAAACTCACTTTCGCATTTATAATAATTATACAGTAAGGATTGACACAAAATTACAACAAAGAAGCAAACACTAACAACGCAACATATCCAGCATAATTTACCTTCATGATAATTATAATAAAACGAAATCTCGCCCAGGTATTCAGTTAATTTAGATAGTGTTCCCGAAGGAAAAGCTCCTGGTTAAAATTAAAATTCTCGCTTATATAGGATCCTAAATTGTTGGTAACTGTCTGTTTTTGGGCCAGCTTCTGAGTTGTTATGGGAGTTCAAAAGCTCTTTGTCAGAGTTGGGGATTTTTTGGGTTAGTTTTGCTTTTTTTTTCAATTACTTTTCTTTTTTTTAGTCTTGGGCTTTTGATAAGATTTTAATGATCGAGTTAGGCTGCCATCAGACGGACTGCATTCTTGCAGTTTGAATGCAGTTTAGTACGACTGCAATACTGGTAACTGCAGTTGAAACAGTTGAAATGCAGTCCGTCTGATGGCAGGCTTAGCTGCATTGAGATAATTATGCTGCATCGTAGGTTCCCCTCCGTATCAAAACATCTTAAAAGCAAATGGTCCTATTAGCAAAATGACCCATAATCAAAACGACCTATTCGCAAATCGCTTGTATCCAGAATTTTAATTGCTTTAAAAAGTTAATATAACTGTTCATAAAACTTTAAGGTATAATAATTGTTTATGCACCATTTTACGTACATGTTGTCCTTAATTCACAAACTTTGATAATATTATGATAAAAACCTATGTACCTCACCATAGGTAGATGCCCACCAGGCACACTTTGGATAGGTACTAACAGAATTAATAATCAATTTACACCGCCTGAGCTAGGGCTGCCAAAGTTATAACAAAAATCAAAGTTTTTAAAGAAAAACATCGTTAGGAAACTTGGAGTTATAATAGTAGGTAGTTAATATAAGTCTGAAATCACCAAACCGTCTTGAGTAAAAGTGGTGACCAATGCTCGTGCCTTCTCAATATGAGAAGACGTATTTGCCCTGTACTCAGTGCGCTGCAGTGAGACAATAATAGGCTGGTATTTTTTTTTACGAAATTCTATAACTCATATTTATTTATTTATATATACTTTATTGTACACCACAAAAATATATAACAAAAGGAAAAAACAAACACTGCAAAATATACAATGGGCTATATAACTCATACTTTTGTCGTCCAATATATCAATTATGTAGTGTAATAACTTGTATTAATTATTAAACATGCTTTATTAATATTTACTAGAGTTTTTTACTAAGTAATCCTTTAAAGCAGCTCCACAGGCGTGCAATTTTTAAATTAGAGTACACACGCATGCACACTGCTAGGGGAACCATTGTTTTGTTTGACCTCGTACACAAATGGTACGTTTGGCAACCCTAGTCAGGACGGAATGTGCGGATATGACGTCACGCGTGTCCTTGAAACGCCCGCTGCATTCGACCACCCCTTCCTGCTAACTGCAGGGGTGTAGCACCTGCTTTAAATTGCAAATTTAATTGCGAGCAACTTTTCTATACGACGCGACGTGACGTCCAAATTAGGCAGCAAAATATTAACGTGTAACACGGTATTATTAAAACTAAAAGTAATATTGGATGTATTTTTAATTGGTGTTCTTTTTATTATCGCAAACTGTTTAAAAGAATACTTTCCGGATTGTATTACAGCACTTTACCTTTTTCAACTCCTAGGAAAAAACTTGCAAATTCATGAACGTTTAATTTATTAATTGCGTAACTTGGGGAATTTTGGCAAAATTCTTGAGTCTCGCTCACAAAAATTATTTCAGAAAGAGGTTTTCTTAAATTAATTGATCGATCAACACCCACTTGGATGATACAAAATTACCCCAAAGACGTCATCACTAAGGTACTAATAATAATATGAGTCTAATTGCCTCCGGCGACCACCTCCACAAGTTATTAGCGACGATTGATTCTATGGAAATGGAAAAACACGGGTAATTTTGACACTCTTATCTCAGGTTACAGGCAGGTGTCACGAATCTATAGTCGTCCTTAGTGGCATAAATTGGGCACACAAGAGTGGAAGAACATTGTCGTTATTTCTCCTAAGTATTTTTTTGTTTATATTTATGTATGTATATATGTATGTATTAATTAGTATTCATTTTTATTCAGGTTACATGTATTGTCTTATGTTGCACCTGCCATGTCTGTCTCTGCACCACCCTAAGGTTGACTGGTAGAAAATGCCTCAGGCATTAATTCCGCCTTTGTACAGTAGTTTTTTACTTGTGCATAAAGTTTAATAAATAAAAAGTTTAATAAATAAATTATAGCAACAATGTACCTATGTTTGTTGTTTATTCCTAGTTCAGGTAGAATCCAATTAATATATACCTTAACCTCTAGTTTAAGGCCCTATTTTGTTTGTAAATATGTATGTAAATCAATTATTTAAAATAACAATTTTTATTTTATTTTAGGTACCTTCTTAGTTTATTCTGTAAATTACTCAAATCTTAATTACAATATAACACTAAAGTCAAAGTCAAAACGTTTATTGCGAACTAAGTGTAACTTTGGTGTTAAGTTTTGTATAAAAAATAAAAATAAAATTAGTGCTAAAATAAATATATTATGCACAAGTATTATCCACAGCACAGGTCCTATGAAATCAGCGTTATGTATGGTGAATTTTAAAGAAGTTGCATTTTTCATGCTAACATTTTCTTAATTTAGGATAACCAACCAACCATGAACACTAATGTTTGAAAACTTTTATGCGCTACTGTTTAAAAACTAAGATAACGTATGCCACTTACATTAAGCGACAAATATAAGATTTGGCTAAGTTACAAAAAAAAATAGTGATTTTTTCTGCTAACAAAATGAGGAGTCATTTTTAAGGTATTTTTTTATGTTTAGAAAACTATAAGTAATACCTAAGGTTTTTTTACTATTGGTAGTTGTCTATGATGGCTATTCGATATAATACCAAGCAATTGATGAATATTTTAAATCATAGAAGTGTCCAGGTTCTATATTTGTATCCAACATATAATAAAAAAAACAAAAAGGGTTCCCTTTCATTGGGCATCAAAAAAATCGTCCTTATCGTACCTATGTTGTACTTATCTAATCAAAACCCGTTAATGTGCCGTGTTTTATCATGTACAAATCATAAGCTACTTTATCTTGTTGTAAACCTATACTTCATTCCTGAAACAGTAAGCGTAGGTCTACATAGACTGACGCTACAAAAAAGCTACGCTACTACGAGAAAAGGCTACGCTGCTACGAGAAAAGGCTATGATGCTACGGTTATGCTTCCTTTAGATCAATGTTATACCTCTTCTATACTAAAGAGGTAGAATTTCTGAGTTTGTATGTTGGGGATTTCTTCAGAACTACTGATCCGATTCCCAAAGGAAGCTACAATATTACCGAGTGTTATAGGATATATTTTAAGTTAAAACAAGAACGTTCACGCGGACAAAGTCGCGGGTAAAACTTTGCAGTTTTTAAATGCTTTAAGTGTCACATTCACAACAGTTGAATAAACCAACACCATTTTAGTTGGTAGACGTTTATAATACAGTACACTCATTTGCTGGATTTAAGGCCATAATTTCAGTCGTGTGACCTGAATTTCAAACAACCAGCGATTTTCACATAAACCCAGACACTCCGTAACGTCTGCATATTCCCATTAAACGCAAAATGCCGGTTATTACCCATAAAACGTCACAATAACATGATACGACCTCTGTTAGTCCTAGAAATCGATAAGCTGAGAGTCACTTACGTCCTACAATCATATTTTAATGGCCCATAAACACGTGGCCAAGTACCTTAAATATATAGTACATACTAATTCCATGCACGTGGCTTTTTCGCAATCATTGTTTTTGTCACAATTCTTTACAATGATTCACGTTTGAGCCCTGTTTGTGTAAACATCTGACGGAACGGGGTAACAAACAATTCGATTCCAAATTCAAAAGGTTTATTTTTTAATACATTTTCACGTTTTCCCTACTTGATGACTTTGATTGGCTTCGGAATGTTGATTGGCTATGGTGGATTTTTTTGTAAGAACTTTGTCAAATGCGACTTTGTTTTCTAGAGTTGGACATTAAACACAAGACATTGCTTTGATTGTGACGCTGGGTAGCACCCACGGTACGCCCGGGTGTCACCACTGTGCGGATCGCCCGGAGGACACGGTGGAGCATACGTTGGAGGTCTGCCCTGCTTGGGTGGAGCCCCGCCGTGTCCTCTTGGAGGCGATTGGCGGCGGTGACCTCTCGCGTCCGGCTCTGGTCCAGGCCATGGTACGGAGCGAGAGGGCATGGGAAGCAGTCACCTCCTTCTGCGAAGCAGTAATGCTCGCGAAGGAGGAGGTGGAACGCGTGAGGGAGAGGCAAAGTTTGCGCCCTCACGCCCCTAACCGCCGCCGCCGCTGGAGACGCCCTGGGCGTCGGGAATCCCAGGCGGATTCCCGGCCACCACAGGCGCGGGCTTGCGGACGGCGAGCAATGGGTAGCTCGCCGTCCGTTCAGGACCAGGCCCGGGTCGATGGCGCGTCGTGTTCCACGCGCGCCTCAAAGAGATGTCAGCACAATTGGCGGGGTCCGCTAGGACCGATGCCTGCCAGGGTTGCGGGTTAGTCCGAAAGGGATACCGGGACCTTGGCAACAGGCAACTGAAGGAACACGGGTGGGTTTTAGTCAGTAAAAGTCTGACACGCCCTTCCGCTCCACCCAGAGCGGGAGAAGTCATTGGATGATTTCCCACCCTCAAAAAAAAAAAAAAAAAAAAAAAAGGGTACCACAAAAAGCTACCCAGGCCTTTTGTTAAAGATTTTCAGAATTGGTTAAGCAGTTTTGGAAATCAAATGCTTATAATACATACACACACACTCAAAATAGATATTTCACAGTAACCAAACAGAAATACACACAGCTACATAACAAGCTATACATTTCCAGTATAAGCTGATCTCGCATTTTATAGGATTGCCGTACAGTGAGAGGTCAGCTTTTACTGGAAATGTATAGTTTGATACGTAGCCGTATAATATACCTAATAAGTAGTTCAGAAATTCCACATTCATACTAGTCAGAAATAATCATGTTTTAGCTGTTTTCCGTCAAACAAGACTATGTAATAAGCACCCATTTTAATAGCTTTCGAAGTCCAACAGATAATAATAGCAGATATCTATGAAAACGTACAGTATAATATTGAAAGCTCACTAACTTTGAATATCCTGTTTGAATTACCTACTGTCTGTTATGTTATGTGTAAAAGCTTTTAGAGCTGGTTGATCAGTAGCTGTCCATTACTAATTGAGAAAGAAATTATCTGCTAGTGTACAAAGTATCAATAACAAGATAGGTAAAATACAAAAACAAAATAATAATAACAAAACATTCTGTATATAAAAAAATAATAAATATTTCTAGATAATAAAATTCCAAATCAAAGTAATTTAGTATTTATTTATTCTAATTAAATTGTTAAACTGTACTGTGTTGCATGGAATAAAAGGCTTTTTTATTTTAATTTTATTTATTTTAACAGAAATATTAATTACGTTTATTTATTTATATTTATTCTTCAACAAATTTACATTTGTGTCGAACGTTGATTGTGTACAGTTCAGAATATTCTCTGAATAGTGAGGGGCACCCCTTCTTCCCGTGTAAAGGCTGTAAAAGACATTTCAGGGGTATATACAAATACAAATTAGTATATTTGCATAACAAAGGACCGCGAGAAAACCATTTCAGGCACACGAATTTCAGATATGTTATGGTTATTATTGTGTTGTTATTATACCACAATTAAATTCAGTTTCACTTTATGATTTCTAACTTTCAAACAGTCATTACTTCGCTCGAGAAGCTCGTGGCTAAGTAATAACAGCTGCACGGGTCGATCCATCAGGTTAAGCTACGCTTGCCGGGGTTGGTCCGTGGATGGGTGACCATATTTACATACCGAGACTCCTCCGTGCCTCGGAAAGCACGTTAAGCCGTTGGTCCTGGCTGTCATTCGTGGATTTTTGACAGTCATTACGTGTCGTCAGAAACCGGAAAGTCTGACAACCAGTCTTGCCAAGGGCTATCGTTACCTAGTTACTGGGTTGTGGAGGTCATCAGGCAGACGCTCCATGTAAAAAACTGGTATTCAGCTGCATCCGGTTAGACTGGAAGCCGACCCCAACATAGTTGGGTAAAGGCTAGCCAGACTGATTGAAACAGTCATTACTTCTTATACGCACTTAAAAACCACTGAATAAAACTTTTACCTAATCAGAATTCAAACTGCATAACAAGGTTACGTCGAGTCGCGCGTATAAACTCAACGTTAAGCAAATTGCACTTCATTTAGGCACCCGCATATAAAACGCTCGGAATAACCTGCCAACCGTTACGAGATCTACCGCCATACATTTGAACGCGGAACATCAGTCGTGATTTTAGTTTAGTGTCGTGCAACATGCAAGATTCTATGTCAGTTTATGATGTGATGTGACCTCGTAATGTAACGTGTTACATTTTAATGTTGGTCTCTGCGTCCAGCGCTCGGTGTGGTAACACGTCGCGTTCTGGTTTGCAATTGGTCAATCGTCATCCTGAAGATGCCTCGTTGAGAGGTGAAACACGTGTCGATTTCTTACAGGGTTTTTATGACTCTTGAAGAATAGTCAAGCGGAATAGGTTACTAAATATATCAGCGTCTATTGTATTTTATAATGGATTTCCGCAAAGTCACGTCTGAATCAATTAACTATGTTGGTATTTTGTTATAATTTTTAATTCGTGCCTAATTTCCTATCTAAAAATCAATGCTTGATATTTTTGATAGAAATTCGTACCAGATTTAAGACCAGTGGTTCTATCTTAGAGCATAATGCATTGAAACTCGACGAAAAGCTGCAAGGTTCAACAAGATTAAATCTGGCTGATATTTGGGAATCCACTTCCAACAACACTCGGTGGTACCTTGGCATGAATTTCGCTCACCGTGCAGTTTTCACTCCAACATTTTATCTTTAAAATCTCTACCCTGTTGCAGTGTTTCTGTTTTATATATTTAATATTAGAAATGGCTTTATAAGGTCTTGTCACGACTTTTCTGCTGCCCCTCGGCTAAAGGCGGTCGTATATCTATATAATATAGCGGCACTTTTTTCTTATGAAGGCCCGCTTTCCGGAACTCGTAGCTCGTAGCGCTACGAATAGTGTAGCGCTCGTAGCAACCTCGCGGCCATTTCCTTTATCGCTACGAATTTCTTTTCTTACTCAGAGTGATAGCCGCTAGAAGGAAAATATGTGGTTTGTTTTTCTTTATCACACGTAGAAAGGAGCACAAAATATAGTAAAACTAATGAACGTTTTACCCCTAGCGTGTCTGTAGTTATTTCTTTCACAAACGTTACAACCTTCGTAACCATAATTATTTACTTAGATATAATTCGCTTATTCAAGATTTCCATTGTGATAACACGAGCTCGAAGTTAACAACCTCTTTTGGGTAACAATCTAATACACAATAAACGTTTGTTACTTAAAAAATATGTTTTAGAGGTGTTTGAACTCTCGCGTTTCTACCATGTCCCATATTAGGTACGCTACCATTGGAAACAACACAATCAACATGGCAATAAAGTGCGCTTTATGCATAAATCCTCAGGTTAAAACGTCACATTGCATGCAGTCCAACATTATTGACTTCTGACTTTATGCCATAGAAGGCTTGTTAAGAATTTACAGTTCTTAGAAACTCTGGGAATGATGGCTGATTAATTTACGATACAAGTCGTTGTGAGGGATTAGCCCTTTAACCTTTGGAATGTCGCAAAGACATGAAAGCAATTTTTACGTAAAGTAATGTGACTTGGTATCTAGTTTATTGTTGTAACAGTTATAAAGATTACGTAGATGTGAGTGACATAATTAGAACGCTTTGATTTGTTTGTTCTAGATATGTTATTCTATGTTTGACACTATGATATTGTGGCCCATAAAATATGTAGGTACTTTATGCACCGCTTTGAGAGCAGTGGTGATGACAATAATTTACACAAACTAAAGCGCCTGTCAGGGTTCGAACCTAGACCTACAACTCATAAGTCGAGGCCGTTACCACTGGGCCACCACTGCTCTATTACTGTACGGTACTTAATTAAGTAACTACATACTTCAAATAAAACACTTTAAAAATAAAACATTACCACGATGTATAAAAAAGAAATTAAGTGTAATAAAAAAATATAAAATAAAATGCACTTTGCATTTATTATTAATGGGTATTTAATTTACAATTTTAAATAAAATATACAATCTAACACTAAACAATTTTCTAACTAATATTAAATAAAACTACACTGTACAAATAAACAACTAATATCTAAAATATGGCGTCGAGAAATTCCTCCGCATGGTAATGTTTTATTTTCAAACTGTTTTATTTGATAGTATTAACAATGTAAAATATACAATCTAATTCTAGTATTATAACCTAAATAAAATTATCCATACTTCAAACCAGAATTAATGTTTACTGAATATAAATTATGAATTCCACACACAAGTAAAGTTAAATAAGTAAAACTGTCATGCACATTTACTATAACCAAAGGACTGCTTGTCAGTTTGCATAACTGCCATTGCCCACCGTTCCATATTTGGCACACAAGAGCTTTTCCGTTTTCCGCCATTTATACCTGAGCAAAATGAAAACCGTTACAACGTTTGTTTCAGAGATGGAAATCGTGCCCGAAGGGAAAAACTTTCGATTGGTTTCAGAAGACGAGCTCCCAGCTGTGGCCGATGTTTTAGTGCAGTATATGCCTGAATCTTTAAAGGTAACTTTTAATGAGATTTTACTTCAAACGGCTTAGAAATTTGGGCGGAAAGATTTTTCGTTAATTGGTATTAGATTGAGGTACTTGTTAGTGTTCAAATGGTCGGTGATGAATGTGTCCTCAAAAAAGCGCTGCGTTATTTTTAGACATGATCAACTGAAATTAGAATGTCATTAATGAAGATTAAATACTACTGTAGAGCAGTGGTAGCCTAGTGGTAACGGCTGCGACTTACGAGTAATTAGGTCGTTGGTTCGAACCCAAGCAGGGACTTTACATTGTGTAAATTATTTTATCACCATTGCTCTCAAAACGGCGAATGAAAACATCGTAAGGAAACCGGCATATCCTAGACTAAAAAAATCGAAGACTTGTTACATGCACCAACCCGCACTGGGCCCGCGTGGTGGATTATGGCCCACTCCCTCTCACAGAGAGAAGGCCTGGGTGTAGTTCTATTAAAGGCTGATTATGCTAATGAAAGTTAGAGCTAGCTATTTCTTTTCATGTTTTGTTCTTTTCATTTCGGGTTGAAAACATGAAATTAATTCGGAAAACAATAACTAGTTATAATATAAATATCAGTTACTTTAATTAACATATTTCTCTTTGTATTTCTAGTTTCATCAAACGATTCAAACATATCTAAACAACAAGGTGTGGGACTTCCATTTTTATGTAGCGAAGAATTGGCCCGAGGATCCGATCTGTCTGCATTTCCCCGGATGTACTAGTACGGTAAGTTTTATTCAATTATATTTATATTTTGGGAAAAAAAAAAACAAGTAATAATAATAATAAAAAATAATAAAAACTTTATTGACATAAGTACATTTACAATATAATAAGATTCTCTAACACCTGCGCTAGTCAAGACTGTGTTGCAGGTGTTAGTGTCTTCCCCTATGGTGACAATATTCTTATGTCCTATCGAATTTAATAAAAGAAAAATAAAAGGTTACAATATAAATTAGTTTACAAAGGTGCTGCCATGCGTATGAGTTCGTGTGTGTGCGTGTGTGTATAGGAGGGTGTGTGTGAGTGTGTAAGAGGGTGAAAGTGTGTGTATGCGTGGGTCAGTGAATAAAAATGTGTATCTGTGTGTGTGAAAGTGCAGTGAATTATGTTTTTAAGAGATTTTCTACATCTACTAAATAAGTAAGTCTAGTAAATAAGAAGACGCGTTGTTTCAGCAGACTTAAAAGTGTCCTACCTAAATCGTTTACGATTATTAGATTAATCAAAACTTAAATAATAGCCTTGCCCCCCACTATATGGGATGTACGGACTCAAACATACCTGGCGAAATGCGGGTGTTACTATTAAATACACCTCTTTTTTTTTTAAGGTTGCGAAATCGGCGTGTCAGACTTTTACTGACTAAAACCCACCCGTGTTCCTTCAGTTGCCTGTTGCCAAGGTCCCGGTATCCCTTTCGGACTTTCCCGCAACTCTGGCAGGCATAAATATACCTCTGCCCAACCTTTTTCGGGAATACAGGCGTGATGTGTTACTAAGCTAAGCGTCTAAAATTCTTGTAAGTAGAACCTGTAGGTTCAAAGAAAAATAAACTAGGCTCCGTAAATTCAGTCCCATTTACATTCAAAATCTATAATTTCAAAGAAAAAACGTCGACAACTTAATAAGACGCGGTCGTAATACCTTATAGAGTTTCGTTTTTCTTTGCCAAGAGAAACCAAAATTGAAAACCGAAACTACTCTCGTCCATTTTACGTCAAATGCTTACATTAAATTATTCAAAAGTAACCTTTTATGCCTCAGCAACTACTTGCTTCGAGATTAAAATTGGAGTGGCTACTGAAATGGTAGAGCGTCTTATTTTCGCTGCTGCTCGGGAAATATCAATTTACGTAATCTTGGGCTTACATTTTAACATTGTTATTGTTGACTAGCTGCGCCCCGCGGATTCACCCGCATAAAGGCTCTTACATACTGGGGCGATTCGTCCCGCGACGAAACGCCGCCGCATTGTTCGTCGTGAAGTTTTCTCAGAAATTGTTTTGTTAAAATTCGCGTCGCGCGACGAATCGCGCCATTATGCAAGAGCCTTAAGTCTCGATGCCGCTGCCGTGGGAATATCGTAACAAAAAGTATCGTGTTTAGATAATGTTATCCATCACGTCTGCAAAGTTTCGCTAGCTAATTTGATTTGAACCTGTATAGAATTTAATTTCGAAACGAATTTTCCAATTTCCTCAAAGAATACATACATCGACCAGCGGCATCTATTACATAATTAAAACTTTTATCCCAAGAAACACGAAAACTAAGAACCAGGTATTGCTAAAACCTGAGTGCTACATTATTCTGCCCAAACATAAGCCTGTATAACCGAGAATATCATTACTTAACATAAAGGTTGAGGGTTTTTGCTATTTTAATCCATAAAACGGGCTCAGGAAATGAGTTTGGAACGTGACGTTTGCGAGTTTGCTTACACTACATAAGAAAATATAAAAGGTTATGAACTTCCGCTCGATAAAATCAGTGGTGCCTGGAGGTAAAATACTTAGGTACAATTTGATCCAATCAATTTGTCTTGCATTTTCCAAACCATGTTAGGGTCGGCTTCCAGTCTAACCAGATGCAACTGAATACCAGTATTTTACACAGAGCGACTACCTATCTAACCTCCACAACCAGCCTAGGAACTGGGTAATACGATAACCCTTGGTAAGACTCATTGTAAGCCTTTCGAGCTTCTGACGACCCGTAACGACTATCAAAGATGCACGAATGACAAACTCAAACACAAAGCATTTATTTAAATCAAACCATTTATAGGCACTTGTTGAATAATGAATTGTCAAAGAATCGGTCAGTTAGTCAGAACGTTGAAGCTAGTCGCCCATTCCAAAACGTAGATCTCTATGGAGAAGAACGGGCAAGAAACTACAAGAACACAGCCGGGACCAACGGCCTAACGTGCTTTCCGAAATACGTTTAGCGATAAACGTAATGGTGCAAATGGGCCTAAATACTACTTTTCCACGTTGTTGTTTACTGATAAGGACACAAAATATCTTTCTGTAAGATCGGACACTCGGACGAGAACGTTTACCAGTGTCCAGCATTGTAATCACTTACAAAAAGTGGTAAAAAACCAAACCAAAAATTAACCAAGATAATGTCACTACGAGACGTTATCTGCTCACTGCTTGCGTGTTTTTCGGGGCTTACATGTTTCCAGATCAGTGCCCAACGTAGTGAACTTTATTACTTGGCTACCAACGAGAAGTCGCGTCGTCGTCAGCAAAACTAGGCTGCGTATCACGCCTCTAAAAGTAATTAAGCTATGACTTTGCTTTTATTTATTTATTTCAATTAATTAACATCTAAAATAGGCATTTCAGTAACCATGCAAATGACAGGTATGAATGACATTAACGTATGAAAAATTAGAGACAAAGGAGAACATTCAAAAAGTGTGTTTAGTAGACCTTAATCTAGAACACTATAAATCAAACCAATTAAAGCTAGACAGACGAACACTCATCGTACTGTTTAAATAGGGAGCGCCTGTACGAAGTGAAACTCATAGAGAATCAATAGGGTAATCCGACAAGTTGGACCTATCATTATATTGCCTTGCCATACGTGTGAGGGGGCTATTAAATGTAGTATTCAAAATGGGTGTAGGTTATACAACAATACGATGATGACGCTTACTACGTTGGCTAGACCTAAAGTTAGTTTTCTATACTCTCTCTATATTTTACTTCATTTTTAGGGTTCCGTACCCAAAGGGTAAAACGGGACCCTATTACTAAGACTCCGCTGTCTGTCTGTTAGTCCGTATGTCACCATGCAGGCTGTATCTCATGAACCGTGATAGACAGTTGAAATTTTCACAGATGATGTATTTCTGTTGCCGCTATAACAACTTATACTAAAAAACAGAACAAAATAAATATTTAAGGGGGCTCCCATTCAACAAACGTGATTTTTTTGCCGTTTTTATAGATAATGGTACGGAACCCTTCGTGCTCGTGTCCGACTAGCACTTGGCTGGTTTTTCTTGTTCTAGCGAACTTGTCGATTTGTAAGCAGTGGGCATTCTACCCCTATCTTCTGCCTTCGTGCCTTAGGGATTGCCTTGAAAGCGAGCTAACGAGCTGTGTCACCGGTGTTTGCAGCTCGCTGTGCTACATACATTATTTAACTATGCTCTGTGTGTAGCAATCCGTGAGGGATTGAGAAGAGGAAATATTGCTCAAGGAAAAGTAGTTTTCTTTTGTTTTCGGATGTAATTTTGAAGTTCCAAGCTTGACAAAGTTTTTTTTTTGATAAAAATCAAAATATTTTATCTATACTAATATTATAAAAAGGAAAGATTTTTTGTTTGTTTGTACCGAATAAACTCCGAAACTACTGGACCGATTTTAACCATTTTTTCACTAATAGAAAGCTTAATTATCAGGAAGTAAAATATAGTCTGGTAGTCAGCTGCATCCGGTTAGACTGGAAGCCGACCCCAATATAGTTGGGAAAAGGCTAGGCAGATTGATTTGAATCAGAAAGACTGCATGACTGGTTGGATGGAAGAATCAGCCTAACTGAGCCTAAGATTGGTCAGTATATCAAAAGTCGTAATTTCACTTTTGCAGTAGCGTGGTCATAAAAAAGTACTTCAGAGCTAATCGAAATGTCTCAATTATATGAAAACATGTACCAATGAATTTTTCCGCCCGCTCCTGTCCCCTGTGTCCCCGGCCGAGGGCTTGCTGTTGCGATATCCGCGGCATCACTACGTTCCATCGCAGATGTGAGGCCTGTAGAATATTAAATAACACATTGAAGAAATCGTATATGACCAACATATGTATATGTATTGCTAACCACGTTGCTTTTCAACTTACCCCATGTGCCTGGCCTATATGCACGCGATTTGAACGTGCGATGTCGGGATGACGCCACGTTCACCTATCCTTCACCAAGACCTAGCAGTGGGCGAACCTCTGTGTGGTTTGTTATTTGTTATCTCCCTATAGAAGCGCCCGCCTTATAAAACCACCCGCGGTCTTGCAGGTTAAGGTTGAACTGAAACGGAAATTAAAAATGGGTAGGTACTTTCACATTATAAATAATTTTTGTCGTCTTGTTTTGTTTTGTTTTATTTTCTCCGGCAAATAACATGGTTAGTGACTAGCGCTTACCTTTCATCCGTATCTCCATCGTTTTGTTTTAAAAGCATACCTCGTTAAATTCCGCTTCCACTTTCGCCAAATGTTTGGCTGACTTACTTATGTACATAAATACCACCGTATTGTGTCAATGACAATACAACCCATACGAGAAACAACTGATACGAGTTGAAAAACCGTCCGTGAACAGTCCGTCGCGATCGGCTGCTTGCAGCGTATTGTGCGTCGAAGTGCACGGATTAATTAATTGGTTTGAACGAGGAAGTCTGGCATCGTTTCAAAACAGGTTTTTTTGCGACAAAAACATGCGTCCGTCTCATGTCCTTTCGGTTTGTTTTTTTACTTTATTTTAATTTATTTTTTTCGTTATTATTATTATCTAACACTAATTTATTTATTTGTTATTATGTATACACACACGCTATATTTTTCGTCTGTCACCTCACACCTCAGGTCCAGTTGAAAACCAGCGTCAGGCACTAGCTGTCTGGCATTTTTGCTGAACTGGGCCTATTTAGCGCAGCCGCGAGGCACACTTGTTTTTTCTTTTTTTTCTCTAGGTACCTACACTTTGAAATTGTTTCTTTTATTTTTATTTTTTTTATTCGTTTACATGTAGTTACAGTGTGTTGTGTGCCCTGACTGTGCTAAATAAATGCATTTTCTTTCTTTCTTTCAAATCCCATCCAGAAACGTGATTTAATGACTTACTAAACTGAGATTGAGCTTAATAAATGGCCTCAATTTCCTGCGCCACAAATTGACTAATTTCGACAACAATTCCACAGGAATTGTGACCATAACGACTTATTTCTTTTCATTTCCAATTTCCTAGAACCTACTTAATTTGGGACAAAAACCACGACATTTAAGTCGGCATCGTTTCCGACTTTCCCTACACAACATCACTTATCTTGTGACGTAAGCGGCCTCGAGAGCTCGTCACCACAAGTGTTTCTTTGCCTAGCAAATCTCGGGTTCCCTTACAAATGCACGAAACACCAGCTAAATAAAACGTTGGAAAAGTAAACTCACTTAATCAGTTTCAAAAAATTCTGGTAAAGCTTCCCTGAGATTCGGTTAGCCGATTTGTCGGTTTTACAATGCATGTATACTTTAGAAGTCTGAAAAAATAGAGTTTATTTTTTTAACTAATTTTCTTGCTTTCAGACGGTTTTAGGCACCTAATTTCAAAGCTTTTGAAATTAGGTGCCTATATATATATATACACAGGGTTTTGCAAATATTTTAATCTGTTAAAAGAAGCTAAGATTACGTAAAAATTAACTTGATTTCTCGACTCAAGTCCTAAAGAGAGAGCTGATAAGACATGAAAAGTTTTTAAAAAAAGTTTAGAATGATAAAGAAAAGTTTCTGAGAAGTTAAGTAATTTATTAGAATCGTGAATAATATCTCTCTGACTGCCCTATTTTTGGTTGGGTAATCGTAATTATGGTCATTAGCGTATCGCATCTAAATGTCAGACAAAATTCAGTAACTTTGTTAGATTTAAGAGAAACCATGTCGGCCAAATGAATCCTAAAGGACTGATTCTTTGTACTATACTTACTAATTTCATGGTATTTAAACAGTGTCACTTTTATTTAGTGCAGGTGTCTCGAATGCAATCCATAGAGAGTATCTATTATAGAGACAGTCATTACGTCATTAATCGCAAATCAAGTTTAACCCGTCGTATGCCGTAATTACAGACAAAATTAAAAATCCATTGTGTCTCTACGAGATCCACCTTCCGGCATACCACCGGTTAATCAGTGTTTCACACTATCGTATTTGGCCTGTAATAACTTACCATTTACCAACTATACATTATAGACCTCCCTTCGATAAACAAACGTCTACTTCATAAAGACATCGAGACCGACAGCCGACCCCGGCTTATGTGCCTCTTTTAATACCCTCTTAATTATATAAAGTAGTCTGGCGTAGACGAGAATCATTGAAGTCTATCTTTACTGAATTCTAAACCCAAAAACTCATTTTCAAGTATGATATAACTACTTACTGACTTATAATATCTACTTAATTATAATAATTATGTACAAGGGAAAATAAAAGCAAAGAGCAGGCATATTTTTTTTTTATTGCAGGTTGGTCAAAAATAATCTAGGGTATTCGCATTTCCAAAGTTATCGTTAATTAAAGAAGTAATTATTCTGTCTCACCAAAGTGGTCAAACCTTAATGGTCTCTTGGATCAGTCTTCTATTACCTTTATTAGACTTTGAAGCCTATCACTCGCTATATTTTATTCATGAGAAATAACCATACAATGCTCATTTACTCAATACCTGTGTGCATGCAGGCACACAGCTTAAATAGGTGCTAACGATTCCTAGAACGTCCAAAATGAATCGGGGAAAGGCTTTTCCAAATAACATAGGTACCTACACTAACGAGAACTCGTTACATAGGTATTTTCATATCACTCTGTAGCTTGGTCTTCATAGAAAATGTAATTTGAAACTGAATCCGTAGTCACGCCTTGTCTACTAATGACGACCCATGGGATCTCAAACTATTATGATATGCTACGTAGATTATTATGACACTCCATCTAGTTTTAATCACATTATCACCAATTAGGGTTACATTTCTGATAAAAATGCTTATCTCAATGATGGCCCTGCTTCACATCCATAACTAATTGATTAACATTTGAAAATACTGTTGGATCTGCTGAAAATTACAATTTTCAGCTACTACCTATCCTACGACTATCTTTGCATTGTATAAACTCAATAAGTTTTTAGAGGATTAATAAAATATTTCCCTTTTAATTTAAATAGATTACATCATTTTTGCAAGAACGTATCGAAATATTTTCCGAGGATAGGTACACTTTCATGACTGGTTAATTTTCTGCTTTTGGACTCATTTTTGAACGGTCGATAACTTTTAAGACCCAGCATTCCTACTGAAACCTAAAGATAAGCCAAGGAAATAAAAGTGAAAAATGTTGGTTCTTATCTTTCTAACACATTAATTTCCGGTATTAAGGAACCATTTCTTAGCCGAAGAGCAGCAGCCGACGTGTCGCCGCGACACTACTGGTTTTTAAGTATTTCTATGAAATACCTTCCATAGCTAAGGTTCGATTTTTAATCCCGTAGACCGCCGATTAAAGTTATACATTATTTATGTAAGTGAATAGTTGATCTCTTAAATTTCTTATCTGCTCGTAGCCATTTAGGTAAGTACCTATATTTAAAATGGACCTCGGATCAGAGCTAGATCCTGACCTTTTCAAGGCGATCCTAATTTTAGCCACAATACGAGTTTGATTGCCTTACCGGCCAGACAAGACGTCGTAAAATGACGGTTCTTTGTGCGCAAAACTTTCCCAAATCCACCTGACAACCGCGCAGACACTTATTATTATTTCTACCAAGAAATGTTTTAGGTACCGTGCGTCAAATAAATGTGTCTACTTGTCTTTCAGATTTCAGTTTGATGTGAATTATGTAGGTACAGATAGATTGATTTAAATGTTTCGGTTCTTCAAACATCTTTAAATCCCGTAGCACCGTAGCGCTTCGTAGCACTCGTAACAAAGTTATTTCCGACTACGTTTTAACCTGCATAGCTATTCACAACCATTCGAGACGCTTCTGTGCCGAATCGAACATCACTCAATGTTATCGAAGAAGTCCTCGAACATTTTGATCGTTTAAATCAAACAGATGAACGCTATTATTTTGACAACTTTTACTGTCAAATCAAATCAAATCGTAACCAAAAGTGTGTCATTCATTTTCGACACGGAGGCCTGTCGAATGTTAGTGAATAGCTATGCGGTTCTGTTTATTAAAATCGAGTCATTCGTTTAAATTACGTAAATCGAGAATATATCTGTCGGATAAACGATGAGTCGTGTACTGCCTGTGAATAGGAGAGGAGAGGTAGACACATCATAGAAACGAATGTCAGGAGCAGATAGTGAAACGTGTCCCTATTCAATTCAGGCGCTTTCAGTAATCCAATGCGACCTAGTTATCTTATTACCTTGATGACCTAAATGAGGCACTGAAGCTTATACGGGTTTCATTCTTGTGTTAGGACGGAATGTAGCCTAGAAACCTATGCTCGCTGTCTACATGATGTGGACTGCGAGCAAAGTTTTCTGGTATAGTGGTATAGGAAAACAACCACCTATAGTTTTGCCCTTACACCTGAATTTTAATTTAACAAAACATTAATTAATTGATGTCTCTGTAAGATAGTCCAATGGAATAGGTTATTCTATCAAGAAATGTTCATAAATGATGCATTCAGTGATGTCGTGTTATTTGGAAATCATTCCTTTAGGCAGTCGTTAGCAAACTGTAACATTGACATAAGGCCAGTCTCCTGTCTAATTAGTGTGACTGACGTTCATTTGTTTCTTAATCATTCCAGCCGAACAAAACAACATACGAAAGCGTGACAGTGTTTTGTCCTTCGGAACGCGCAGAGTTGGTGGATCTTCTGACGTCGGAAGATATTCTCCTAGACCTGACCCAGCCATTGTACCTGAATTTCACTCACGAGGCCATCGTGAACCGCTTCGAGAGGCACTATGAGGCGCACGACAAGATTACTGGAGACGTTTACGCCTGTGATAACCCACCACAAGACGACAGTACTGAGGGGTAAGGAGATTCATACGTTTTAGTATTGGGAACTCTTTGCTAAGAAGTCTATGTGGCAACATAGACTTATCCAAGAACAAAACTTGGTTTAACTTCATACTTTTAAAACCTTTTATACATTTGGTAACATTTTCAAAATTTTACCACCTTGATCATTTCTTACCTGTAGGATGTTTGATGCAGCCCTGATATAACTTTTGTTTTTAAAAGATTCTAAATATGGATTAAAACATGATTGCAGATTGCCATCGGACGTGGAGTTAGTTCGCTTGCAGCCAGAGCACATGAAGGCAGTTCACGACCTGTACCCGGCGAGCGACATAGAATGCTGCGAAGTGTTCGAGAAGCTGGTCGCCGAACTGCCTGCCTACGGCATATTCGTGGAAGGAAAGTTGGCCGCCTGGATGGTCCAGTCCTACTACGGAGCCATGTTCTCCATGCAAACTAGGCCCGAATTCCGCAGGAAAGGCTACGGGATCTACTTGGCCCGCCGTCTCACCAAAGAAGTCGCCGCCCGCGGGTACAAACCCTTCGTCGTCATTCGTCCGGAAAACGACGCGTCCCGATCTCTGTACACGAAGCTCGGTTTCGAGAAACGTTTCCGAACGGTGCGCGCCGTTTTACGTCCCCGCTAACGCGTTAAAGTTGATCACTAGCAGATTTTATTTTTTTAAGACTTTTGAATAAAATCAATTTAGCTTGCGATCTTTGATCGCCTAGAGAATTTCAGTAGTAGCTTTAAGATGAGGCGGCTAGTGCTCTCGGTCCGACCTGAGTCGATACGACAAGTAGCTTCGTTGTGGCGCTTGTACAGGCAGAGGTCAGCCGCGCGTGCCCCGGACAGACAACCAGGCTGGAGGGCTCCTGGCGACCGGTGTAGACCTGGCGCTGTGTACAAGCGCTCTTAGACTTCTTTACATAGGGCCTCTGCGATATTTTTCTGCCGTTAGCGTTTTTAATCTCCTAGTCTCTACTTCTTGATATTGACAACGAATGGCTTTCTTGTTGGCGTTACATACAAGTCAGCCTACATTTTGATACGTATATAGCTGATGCCTCATCACGCTTCTAGTCAGATTCGAGAGCTGTAGCCGTTTGCTGCGTTCTCTGGCGCTAGCCTAGTTACTGATCTCAACAATACTATAACGATCACCCTTATTTGGAACCCTGATATTTAATTATCAGATCAGTAGGCTTCGTCATTAGTCGGCATCTATTTCGCTGATACTATTGGAGTTCAGACAATAAAACTAAATAAATCTGAAAGCTATCATGCTCTACCTACCATTTTAGTTCTTCTACCGCAATACGCCGATTAGATCATCCGGAAATTGCCTTAGCTAGACAAACACACACTCACTCACTTCAACATTCCTTGTATTATATTGTATTTAGTATAGTATGGCTATCAGTGAATCAAATACCATATGACGTAAATGTATCGGGGCTCTAATACTTGTGAAGCTGGTTACTGTACTCATTTAGGCGAATGCTTCATTACCACTCGTTGATCGAGCGGAAACTGTTCTGTCTCATGGTTTATAAAATTTTTGGGACCCGTTATGATCTGTGTGATAAAAAAAAGTTAGCGTTTAACATTGACGTACTTAAAAATATATAAAAGTACATGAGAAAGAAAGGTTGCCGTCGTTGCACCCAGTTTGCACAATTCGAAAAATTTAATCAAGCACCTTTTAAATGACCAACGCGATGAATATTAAAAATATGACAAAAATGAGAAAAAAAACGTTTAAAAAATTGACATTTTTTATTTCATAAGGTAAATGAACAAGCGGATCTGTAAAAGTAATGGGAGGAAATGACAATTATTTGAATTTATAATTTAAGTTTAAAAAAATGTGATTGCAAAATAATCGTAATTAATAATTATACTTGTTGTCTAGATATTTTCATAAATGTAGAGTAAAATAAAAATAAACTGTGACTAGTTTTCAGTTAGTTATTATTAGTTTTTATAGCAAACAAGTTTTTTATATAATATCAAGTATATGGAAAATCATTTAAAATTTGATAAGAAAACGTAGATAGGTAGGTATTTTAATACGGGAATGTATTTTACGATTGTATCGACGACGTATCGAATGAAAAACGTTTGCTATTCTTATGTATACCTGAATATTAATTAGAATTATTAAGTTATTCATCGATTTATTACGTAGTAATTACGGATATTATTGTGTGATAAGATAATATTTATTGCTTTTTGAATATTTTTATTAATTTGGCCAATTTGTAGTATTTATTCTGTCTTCCTAAGACGTTATAATAAGTATGATGAACAACTCTTATGACAAAAGCGGGTAGTGTAAAAAGGACTCGTTATGAATAAATAATACATAAATATTATACATAATACCAATTTATTTTGCTGTGTGTCTGATCAGAAAATGTACTTGTACCTATCCTTTTTTTCTTTTAAATGTAGGACTGGTTTAACAAAAATTATTGGCAAGGGCCTGAAAATGTAAAGTTAAGTAGGTATTGCTCAATAATTGGAGCTTCCGATTATTAAATTCTGAAATTGAATGCCAAAATATTGATTGTGTATTTATTGTTCTTGCATTTTATTGTAATGATTATTTATTAAAGAATTGTGCTTGTCTTTGTTAGTGTCAAAGTTATTCGAACTGGATGATAGGTTAACGAATTTGATATTACCTACTATGCATTATTTTTTATCATCTACGATATTTTTCTTGTAAACAGATGGTATGCAACAGTCAATTGTAAAATGTTCAACTGTTTATCTGAAAATGTACACTCATAACATGCAATCATGCTAAAAGCTTCCCTACTTACATATGTAGGTACATGTCGAATAAGTAGATCGAGATTTCTTGAAATTATTAACTGTAAGACATTTTCTCTGAACACTCCCTTACCTACTTACTTATGTACCTAAATAAAATATAACTAAACTAAAAAGGACAAGTTTTCCGTCCTGCTGCAGTTGACATGAAAATTTCAATCGTACAGAAAATTATAAAGAATGTAGTATCCATTCTGTATTGTTTATCAGTTTATCACTTACCAACCTTGCAAAGGTATTGAGAAAACAATAAAAACTAAACCTAAAACGATTTTTATTTTATTTTACACCTGCCCCTTTTAGTAATTAATACCTATATGTAGTCTAGGTCCCGGTACTACCTATATCTAAGTACCTACTTGACTGCAATATTTAAAAAAAACATAGATCCCATGTAATAGGAGGCGAGCCCGGTTGTTGGCTCGCCTCCTACTAAATGGGACCTTAACATAACTGGCGAAACGTGGGTTTACTATTAGGTACACCTCTGCCCAACCCTTAATCGGGGAATACAGACGTGATGATATGATAAGTTGTGTGTTATGTGCTATATTACAGCGTCTAAAGGTTAATACAAACCACGAAGTTTAGGGTAAATAGGCACTTAGGTAGGTACTAGTAGAAGCCTCTTTTCTCCCGATTACAACAATGCGATCACCTTTAACTGTCTGCCAAGTAGGTGATCCTAGATAAGATCTTCATTGAGATGCGTGCATGAGTAGTGTTGATTTAGGTACCTAAACTAAACCTCTACCTGTACACCTACCTAACTAACAAAGATCAACCAATACGGACGGAGCGGCATTTACTTACAATCACTCTTTCTCCGAAACCCCTGTCCAGTCTCAGTCTACGGCTGAAAACAGTCGCTATACTCAATACTGGTTACCAACCTCTTACAGCGTTCTCGGTGACTCCTGATGACCAACCTCGTATCAGTATTGTGCATTATTATCCACTAGCTGCGCCCCGCGGTTTAACCCGCATTTATGTTTCAATTTCGTGGGAATACCGGAATAAAAAGTATCCTATGTCCCAGGTCATGGTCTACCCATGTGCCAAATTTCATCCAAATATAATATGTTCAGTCGTTTTAGAGTAACAAACAAACGCACTTTCGCATTTATTAAATTAGTTAGGATTGTAAAACTGTGGCCAAGGTCAATATTGGAGGGTGATCCTGCCTGTCATCTATATGCCGACATAGCTAAGTTTAGTTGGATGTAGAATATGTAGATGGGTACCTACCTAGGGCGTTTAGGACTTAGGCCGTGTTCATACCAGACGTAGACGTCGCCAGACGCCTGTAGGTAGTGACCCTGTTCACTGTGTGATCGCGAAGTAGCAGCAGAAGCACATAATAGTTTGTCGGTTCAGTATCAACTAAATGTTGAATATGGATACAGAAAAGTAGTTAACTGCGTAACGCTCTCTCAGTCGGCTGTTGACAATACGTTTGGAGTGAACGTAAGCTTTTTTAATTAACTGCCTACTCACAACTGCTAAATCGAAACAGTTACTATAATCTGCATACTTAAACTCATCAGACAGGGTTAATTATTTTTATTTTTCCAACGATTTTTCTGGCCGGCGTCCAAAATTTTATTTCGAAGTACCTACCTTTGATAAACCGGAAGTAGGTGATTTTCCTGTAATTTTTTGAGCTTTCGAATTATTTGACCCACCTCTAGTAGTGTTATAAGTTGCCAGTGTCAAAATATTAAAGTAGTAATGAGATATTATTAGTTGGTAACCCTGCTGATTGTCAAATGAAAATAATGAAATGTCAAAATTATTAAAATATCGCATCATGGCGACAAATATTTGATTTTATGTTTTGCTAAACGTTGTCTTGTGAATTTTGTTATGACTGAAGACAGCTAAGTCTTATTAGTGATTGCAATGACGAGCTTAATAGATAAAATTGAACAATTAATCAAAAGGGAGAAGACTACTCCCGAACGTAAAAAAGATGATTCCAAAAAGTCGTCAAGTGAGATTCTTTCAGAATTATTCAGTGCTTTTAACGCGGATCCTCCCAAAATTGAAGAAGTTCTATCAAAGAAATCTAAGAAAAGTAAGAAGAAACATAAGAAAGAAAAGAAAAAACGCAGCCGGAGCACTAGCAGTGTCAGCTCGGAGGGTAGCGAATACTCCCACAAACGGAAGAAACGAAAAAAAAGTAAATCTAAAAAACGTTCTAGAGAGAGCCGGTCGCCTTCATACCCGTACCCGTTGACGCCTGTTCGAGTTAAACCTGAAAATGACCATGTTAAAATAAAACATGAGAAAGAAATTAAATTGGAAGATGTGAAAACCAAAGAGGTTAAGGTTGAACGAGACACAAAAAAGCTAGTGACTATAAAAATAGAGGATAACTCTTTATCACCTCCACACCCCATTCCCTTGCCACCAGACTGTAAAAATGCAACCATAGACTTGAGGCAAAAACTAGATAGTAAGAAAGCTGAAGCTAAAGCTGATGTAAACAGTGCAGACAATGATAAATCTAAGGGTAAAATTCAAATAAAGAATCTAAAATTCAGTGCGGTATTTGAGGAAACTGTGAAACAGGCTGAAGAAGAGGCTAGAAAGAAAGCAGAGAAGTATGAAGAAGGTGAATATACTGACTCCTCTAGTAGTACTGAGAAAGAAATTGTATGTAACTCACATTTTCCTAAAACCTCGGATCCTGGAGGACTCAAGAAACAAGCTGAAGATGAAATGAAAATGTAAGTTAAGCCAATTCTTTATTTCTGATCATCTTGATCTCTCTGTAACTTTTGAACAGTACAAGTATAAGTACTCCATACCAGATAATTCAGTAACAGAAGTAAATGTTTGCAATGACTCATATTCTTAACCATTTTTGTCAGTTACACCGTTAAAAATACCTTCCGAATTTAAAATTAAACATTAACCCAAACATCCCCCCTGGGCACTGCTATTATTCAATTTTATTTGGAGCGGTACATGCATGGGCTTTTTATATATGACATTAATAATAAGATTTATGTTATTTTATTAGTAGTGACTTATTGGAGGATGCCAAAATTGCTGCTAAGAAGAGCAAAAAAGCTGAAACCGCATTGAAAACGACACGGAAGGAAAGAAGCAAATCTCCCAAGAGGTATGTGGTCTCCCTTCTAAATAGATATTATTATAAACTACTTGTATTGTACATCGGCAAGAAAGTAATCTAATAATGTGGTGCATTCTGTGCTATTCTTTCAGTAATGGGGTACTTAGGCATAAGTTTACATAGTACAAATTATGTAAAGTAATACTGTAGGAAGTTGTTGTAAAGCCTAAAAAATAAATAATTCAAGATAGCATTCAGAATTGCTTGGGTATTTACTTGAAACATCCTCAAGTGACTGATTGCACTCATTGATTATTAACAAATAAATTCCTGTTTTCTGTATAATGCCTTTAGTTGCCAGTACTGATAAGGAGCTCGTGGCTAAGTAATAACAGCCGCACGGATCGATTCGTCAGGTTAAGCTACGCTTGCCGGGGTTGGTCCATGGATGGGTGACCATCTTTACATATCGGGACTCCTCTGTGCCTCGGACAGCACGTTAAGCCGTTGGTCCCGGCTGTCATTTGTGGATCTTTGACAGTCATTTGTGGTCTTTGTCAGTTTGTCATTTGTGATCATTACGGGTCGTCAGAAGCCCGAAAGTCTAACAACCAGTCTTACCAAGGAGTATCGTATTACCCAGTTACTGGGTTGTGGAGGTCGGATAGGCAGTCGCTCCATGTAAAATACAGGGTATTCAGCTGCATCCAGTTAGACTGGAAGCCGACCCCAACATAGTTGGGAAAAGGATAAGGCAGATGATGAGTTGCAAGTACTGATAATACTGTCATACATCATACATTCAAACCACCATGCACCGTCCATACTTGAAAAAAAAGTCAAAATTAACACTTATTAATTTAACAGGTCGGGAAGTAAATCCAGACGCTCAACATCAGCCTCAAGGAAACATCATCACCGCTCAAGTTCTAAGACGCGTCACAGTAGCCGCACACGTCACAGGTCGACCTCCAGGTCTCGGAGAAGGTCAAGGTCACGCTCAAGACGGAGGTCGTCAAGGTCACGGTCGCGCCATCGGGGGGTGCGGCGTCTCTCGCCCAGACATGGAGGAAGAGGAAGAAGATCTAGGTATGTGGAAATCTTACTCATAAATGTAATCTCATAACATTATGAAATACTATAATAATTTGGATAATAATATTAGGAAAACAAGTTACTAGTCAATTTTCTAAACGATGGTGAAAACCGCATCAAAGTTAAACTAATCTGTAGCATCCTATGGTTTTCCACAACCTTTACTAAGGATATGACTTACTATTGTATATTTTAATCAGTTGGCCTGTTAAATTATTTAGTTACACATGAACAACAATAACTTAATCACAGACTACGGCTATTAAAACCTTGCATTATTCAACTAAATTTCAACATCATCCGTCGTGCTCTTGCCACCGCCGGGGTGCCAGCTGTTCTAGAACCCAATGGCTTGGCACGCGACGATGGGAAGAGACCAGACGGAATGACCATAATGCCTTGGAAGGTAGGTAGGCCTTTGGTGTGGGATGCAACGTGTGTCGACACCCTTGCGCCATCCCATCTTCCCAGCACGGCGAGCTGTGCTGGAGCTGCTGCTGCAGGTGCAGAAAACCTCAAACGGCGCAAATACTCCAATCTTATCGGGACGTATTTGTTCGAGCCGTTTGGGGTTGAAACCCTAGGGCCATGGGGTCCGAGTGCCCACTTGGTTTTTCAAGACATCGCCAAACGCTTGGTCGACTCCTCACGTGACCAGAGGGCTGGCCTATTTTTTGGGCAAAGAATCAGCATTGCCATACAGCGTGGCAATGCTGCCAGCCTTTTGGGCACTTTTCCTGTTGACAGCGATGCGGACGAATTTTTTGATGCCCTTTGATAATTTTCCCTTGTACATAATTATTATTATAGATATTATAAGTCTTTGTTAGTTTTTAAATTATGTAATAAGGTCAAGTGTTATTGATTGATAACTAAATTTTGCGTAAAGTTTTGATTATTTTCTTTACCTATTTCTATATTATGCGAAAATCTTTTCCGTATTTTTTCTTATAATTTAGATATTAAAATCTAGTTAGGTATCAGATTTCGCCATGGCGATCGTATTGTTCAGAATTTAGAGTTTGTATAACTTTTTCATTCCTACAAAATTGTATAAAACTCGTTGAGGCTATCACAAATATCAGTGCCTTTCGGTCTCCAGGCCTACTCATTTCAATGGCTCTTCAGGAACAGGAAAAGATTGCTTGCATACATTTAGTATGAATTTGATCACACATGATGCCAGAACATACTCGGACGCCGTGGCTCAGTACGATAAGGATTAACTTAACTGTCGTATAATTTCAAGGTCACCAACCGGCGTGAAACTAGCAGACAGTGAGAAGAAGCGACTGCTGGAAGTGGCCAGAAGGAATGCTATCAACATGCTCAAGAACGGCGCGGTACCGGCGGGCGCGGCCGCGCTGCCGCCTCACACCAGGAACCAAGTGATGGCTGCCATACAGTCTGGAGGTCAGTTTATAATGAGAAGTCACCCCCTGCTATTTTATCGGTGTACTAGCTGATGCCCGCGTCTTGGCCCGCGTGGGTGTCGGGTATCGCGATCAAAAGTAATCATGAAATTTTGCAAAACTTCTATACATATTACCCTCTAGACCCAAATGTATACAGATTGATGGAAATCGGTATCATTCTAATAACAATTTCTCATGATTTCTTTATTAAAAAAAAATCATTTTCACAGGTAAATCAGTAGACGAGTTGACAGACTTCTGCAAACATTTATCAAAGAAGGAGGCCCTTGGTGAGCTGTCCTCTGTCTCTTCAAATGACGACGATATGAGCGAGAACGAAGATACACTCGCTTTCCACCATCCGTTCCTCGTCAAAGAGAAAGCACCTATTGTTATGAACATAAGGGTGAGTTTGCATATTTTTACACGAAAAGAATTTTTGACAGTCAGACAAAAACTGTCAGATGACAATTTTATTCCACGGATAAAAGATATCTGAATTTGATAAAATCAACCAGAGGCGGCTCGTGATATTTATTTGTGGGGGTTCACTAAAAAAAGAAACGTAGAACTAGAGCTTACAATAGGGAATATGCATGTATTTTTTTAATATTTTTATTCGATAGTTTACATCGTCAAATAAAAGTAAAAAAAAATTCGACGGCAAAAAAGCAATTTAAAGTAGTTAAAAAAATGTTTAAAAATATCCAACCGATCCGGGCTATTTAAACGCCCTCCATTTGGCACGCTTGGTGTGGTGACGTCACAGTTCGTGAAAACAGACAAGCAACTGTCAAGTCAACGTCAAACACTCCTTTTTCTATGAGCATTTGACATTGACTTGACACTTGTTGATTGGCTTGACATTGACATTTTGATTGTTAGCCCGGATTGTTACGTCACATCCGCTCTTAGCCTTTTCAAGTATTTGAATTACCCACAGTTTTTTGGGACTTTTTAAAAATTAATTTCTCGCTCAAAAAGAAATTTTATTCAAAAATATTGATGGAGGCTTAATTCTGAAGTAACATAGTTTATAGAAAAAAATATTTGACCCATATTTGAATCACATGCATATTCCCTATTTATTTTATTTGTAAAGAAAATCCATTTGGCGATCTTTTTGGCGAGCGAAGACATCTATCACTTTCTTGTGAAAATCAGTTATGGAATTAATTAAGCGTTTTTCAATGCTTATCATACAACAAGATACACTGTATTTTTCCATTTTTAACACAAATGTCGCGCACAAACTATTTTTAATAATTATTTAGAATAAACACTGCGAATCTACTGACAGCCGAGTTGAGCCGACCGTTTGTTTACATAAGATCGGCAACAGCGCAAAGGCATAGATCGCATTCCCGCGCGATGCCGCCTTGCGCCGTTTGGCAACGTCGCGCGTGAGCGGCGCTCCAAATTAGGCTAATTTCTCATACAAAATCTTTTGTTTCACGCGTCGGACTGTGTCGATATTTCTCTTTCGCACTCATTGAATACAGTGCTAGAAATCGTACTGAACTTTGTTTCATAGGAGCGCAATCGCTGGCGCTCCACACGTTACAACTTGACGCCCAATGTACGCGTAGGAAATGGTTTTCTAGTAAACTGCTATTGTATACATGGGCATAGTAGAAAGAATGTATGTATAGGATTATAATAAAGAAATATAGATTATGCTATTTTCGTGGGAGTGCACTGCACCAGCGCTCTTTATGACGAGCCGCCTCTGAAATCAACCCTAACTATATTCCACTCTTTGTGGCAAATTGCCGTCATAAAATGAGGGAGCTAGACGATTATAGAGTCGTTCATAAGTCCCGTACTGAATATTGATTGTCCCGCACGTTGCCGCACTCTTTCTATTCAGCGTTCGTTCATTGTATAGAGTTCAGTTTCTGTAACTCCACACCAAAACACAAATAATTAATACACTGTACATAACGTAGATAGAACGAATGCAGTGAAGCAATAATCAACGCGCGAGCCATCACGCCCATTATTCATAAAAAAAATAGACTCATAATGCAATAGGCAGTCGCACGGACAATACGTTATTACAAAAAAATAGTGTAATGTATGTATTGAACATGTACAGTCACGAGCAAAAATATGTATAGACTCAGCAAAATTCAATAACGATTTTCTCGTGGAATTAAAATTGTAACTTTGAGATGATAATTTTTTCATAATAATAGGGGTTCCAAAATACTATATTCGTAATATCATAAAGTTACAATCAATACAGTAGGAGAAAATCACTTTTAAAAGTTGCTAAGTGTATACATATTATTTCTCGTGACTGTACATGTACGCAATATACTATTTATCCATGAATGAATGTTGATCCTCACTTCAATACTGTTAGTGTTTATGGATGAAACACTTTAACCAATATTATTTGCTTAATATTAAATACTTTTTCACCTTTACATGAATAATTAACCAATCAGCCAATAATATATTATTTAATAATAATATAAATATTTTAATAGTTTCTATAGAACAGTTACAACACAAAACAGTTTTGGTACATAATTCCTAAAATACATTTGGAACTAGAATTGACTTTCTCTAAGTGCCAGCAATGGCTTACGTCATTTTATTACAAGCTTTTTAATAACTTGCTTCGGTCATTTGTTTCCTTTCAGTTACAAACTAGTAATCCATTATCATATTCAAGCACTTTTTCAATTTACGTTAGCACATTAACAAAACTTTTATTATTTTCCAGGGAGGAGCCCCACTGCCAATAAAGACGAATCCCCTGCCTGTGGCTAATAAGGAAGAGTTAAGACTACAGTTCCCCGTATCTTCGGGCTCGCAACATAGAGAGAAAGCGTCGGAATGGGTGCCCGTCTCGCCACCCAAGAAAGATATGGTAATATACATGTTTTGTTCATTATCTTTTTAGTCGTAACTAGGAACCCGCCCCTGCTTCACACGAGTGCAATGACGAAATGTGAAACTAAAACAAAATATCGACATGTCCGTGCTAAGTATATCTTAGAAGAATATATATAGGACTAGCGGTTGTCCGCGGCTTCGTCTGCGATCCAAGATGAAAATTAGCCTATGACTAAGGTCTATCCATGTGCCAAATTTCATCCAAATCCGTTCAGCCGTTTTACCGTGACAGCGTAACAAACAAAGTCACTTTCGCATTTATAATATTAAGGATTATTCAGATAAACCTTTCGGATTAAATGTCCTATGTGATGGTGAAAATCGCTTCAAAATCCTTTGCGTAGATTATAAGAACTACACAGACAGACTAAACAGAGACACATCTGTGACGGAACGGTATTGCAGATGTCCAATGTCAAATGTGCGTGTGGTGTGAGGGCCTGTTTTTTAAAACTCTTTGAAAATGGGCTTAGGATTTAGTGAACATTCCAAAAGAATTGTGAAAGTTGGAATCAGATTTTGTGAAAGTCTAATAAGCGAGTTATGGACTGTACAGTTGGGCCCTCAATTAGGCTACTAAATAAATTGTGAAAATTTGTGAAAGCATGAACAGGTCACCACGTCTTGTTGTTTGAAAGTAATGAGCTTTATAAAATTCGGGCCCTCAGTCCTCCATTTCTTTTTGTTTTCGGTTTATGATGCTTATCGTATGAAAGATAAGACTAATACAAAATTGTCTCTTTTTGAGAAAAAAAATTGTGCAACAAATTGGTGTTATTAGTTACTAATAAAAATTACGATAAAACGACAAATCTTAATAGATACCGAAATCAACTATTTTGTTGTTGTGTATGAGGGTAGGGTGACAATAATTTCCTTTTTACCCTCATTTTATATACTTTGTTAGTGGCGATTCTGAGTGATGTTTTAGTGATTCAAGTGTTAGAATCCTGAGCGACGCGAGTGATTCATGGCCCTCGATATTAATCCGTTTTATACAAGATTTGCATACTATACTTTATACGACGACTGCGAGAAAAAGAAAGATTTAAGCGAAAATAGATATTTAATGAAGAAAAATTTCGGTTTGTAACCTTTTAAGGTAGGCTTGCAACTTCGAGTATGTGTTTATGTCAATGTTATGCCTGTTTTTATAGTACACCTTAGCAAAATATACATACTCCATAGTGTCGATGACTTCTTTTTCGTCGACAGCTCATTAAAATAGGTTAGAAAAACAGACTGAAAATGTGCCAGAAGTTTTATTTTCCTTTTTCTATTTGCAAAACTCATCATAGACAAGTTTTCTACTACATATCGGCCGCCCTCTCTTTCATAAACTCAGGCATTAACACATCTTCTTCACCACTTGAATGCATTTTCAATCGATGTATTAATAATTAACATTATACTTTGTGTTCTGTACGAACACTTACAGTATTCAAAATAGCGCCAATTTACTAGCAAAGCAAAGAACACAAAACCGTTTTTATTCTAATGCTAAACTCTTTGTCGAAAATGTCGACCGATCAAATCTCGAGGAGTTATTTGCAGAAGGAGTTTTTATATCGAGTATTCTTTGCACAAGGAGTTTGTATCGAGTATTTTTTCGCAAGGAGGTTTTATAGCATTGAGATGCAGGTCGAATATACAGGATGTTAGGGTAAACACCGTTATCCTTGCAATCAGTGGTTTGGTTTCATTTATAGAACGTAAAATCAATGGAAAATTACAACTTTTTTTTAAAATTTTTTAGATCGAAATTTTACCACAAGAGACGCAAGTTCGTTGCCCTATGCGCTAGGGCAACGAACTTGCGTCTCAACACGGGCGGGGGGTACGGGATGTGACCTGACCGGCAGCGAGCGCGATCCCTTCCTTATTCAGTCAGCTGTTTCGCTAGCAAGCACGGTGTCAGATAGAAACTTTTTAAAATCTTTTAATGAAAATGACGTTTTTTTTTTGTTGTGTTCGGTCATTTATTTTTATATTTAAGTCAACTACCCATGGTTTGAATGACAAGAGTGTTTACCCTTACAGCCTGTATTTGTGTTCTAAATTCAAACAACTAAAAAACTTTTTACAAAAAAAAAAATACCGACTTCCAAAAAAAACACTAAAAAGTGAAAATTAATTTTAATTTCGAAAGTCGGTGTGCTTTTCAATTTTGTTTTTTGTCACTTTTGATTTCGTAAATTAAAGGTATTTTTCACTTTTTAGCGTTTTTTTTAGAAGTCGGTTGTTTGTTTTTAGTAAAAAGTTTTTATTTTTCACTTTTTAGTTGTGGTGCCTACCCAACACAGATTCGAATACCTTCTATGTAAATAACAGTGACGGAGTAACAGGACAGCGTCCACAAATACTAAGTGGGAAAAATACGTAATATTGAAACTAATTCAAAAACTACGCAACCAAAGTTAATAAAATTTATACGGGAACCTCTGAATCATGACCTACTAAACAATTATTTTGTCATTGCATTTGATTTAAATGGTACTGGTGAGTATTGCCTGCAGGGTATACTGTTAACACTAAGAATAAAATCAAAGATGTACGAACTTATGCACAGCTGATACTATTAGTCATTATTAGTTCATTATTTCAAATGCTCTGACGATAATAAGCGAAAAATCGAAGAAAGTTTATTAAAACCTATGACATTACATTTATTAATCTTTGCTGCAATCTAGAAGAAATTCTGGTTACCCTATTTCCCAATTCAGAGAATAAAAATAAAACTCGATTTTCTTTATACAATAAAGGATATTTTAATTTCTTTCTGGTATAGATCTTTTTTCACAAAAAGCGATAATTTTGTATTAGTCTTATCTTTCATACGATAAGCGTAATAAAACGAAAACAAAAAGAAATGCGAGGACTGAGGGCCCGAATTTTATAAAGCTTTCAAACAAGAAGTGGTGAACTTTCAAACAACAAGAAGTGGTGACCTGTTCATGCTTTCACAAATTATTTAGTAGCCTAAAGGATTTCAAACAGTAGCTGTAAGTTAGTGGTTTCATTTTATTTGCGTATTAAACTTTTACGTGTGTGAGAATTGAGGGCCCATTTTGAACGAAGATATACAAAATTGGATAGTGTTTTGCGATAATATCTTGTTTTCACAAATTTTGTTCGGCATTCGCTTAAATTTTGGCATAAAGACGTAGTGTCCATAGTTTATCAGGTACAGGTGGGCCCACAATCCTCTATGTGAGAACTGAGGGCCCAACTGTACAGTCCATAACTCGCTTATTAGACTTTCACAAAATCTGATTCCAACTTTCACAATTCTTTTGGAAGAGAGTTTTTCAAAGAGTTTTAAAAAACGGGCCCTCACACCACACGCACATCAATGTCAAAGGCCTACACTGTCCTCCCGTACGTATTAACACTGTTATTTGAAAATATTGTAAAAGCCAATTATTTTTAAAAGAGTAACCGTGGAGTTTCTTGCCGGCTCTTCTCCATAGGAACCGTGGACCTAGCTTCTGACTTTTTATAAGTGCCCATATAGGTTTAAAATATTTTGATTTTTAATGGAAAGTAGGCTTGTTTGCTATCCAATAACATAAAAAGTTAAATTAGGTGAATAAACATATGTACCGAAAGACATCCACCTCTGAAATGACGCCGAATTATTATAATACCAGGCTGTAGTGTCCCAATATTGGGCCGAGGCTTCGCTCCATTTGTTTTTTCGTCAAATGATTAAACAACTTAATTTTTTTTTTCTAATTTTATCACTTTTATTGCAGCAAGTAGCAAAACTGAACTCAAGCAGCACTAAAACAAAGTCAAGTGCCTCTGCTGCTTCTACAACTAACACATGCACAGAAATTGCCAAGTAAGTGTATACTTTATCACTATGAAATTAAGGCATTAAATAACTTTTTGTAATATAAACAATAATGACTGAGCTAAATTATGACTTTCTTTTATAGAATATCGGAAAGATCTTCAAGTCCACCTGCCTATATGAAAAGCTTTACGACGGGAAGCCGTAAGTGTTCACGTTACATACATTATTAAAATACCAAAATGATAATATTCGAAGAGTTCCCTCGATTTCTCCAGGATCCCTTCATCAGATCCTTACGGCTATAGGACCACCTGGGAAGTATACCCTTTTAAACAAAAAAAGAACTTTCCAAATCTGTCTAGCCGTCTTTGAGTAAGCGGGGAACATACCTACAGTTAAAAAAATAAAAGATTATGACGAACTGAGACCCTCCTCCTTTTTTTAAAGTCGGTTAAAAATCCATAACTGTAATCTACGCTTTCTGTAGTTCAAACAAAGTAACGTATAGGAAAAAATATTGCTGTTTACGGCAACGCGCATTGTAACACACGCAAAACATTGTGCTTTAAGATGCACGGAACGGTACAGGAATTGTGGGGTCTGTTATTACATTGATGTTTCCGTGAAAAAAAGTTAGAAGATTTCAATATCTCGGTTACCAGGTACAGGTCATTGTCCAGTACAAAAAATGATCACAATGGCGGGAAGCACAAGTGACTCTCGACTTTTCTTTTTGCACCCGTTATAATAATAGAAAAATAAAATTGCCCTCGCCGCCATATTGTAACCTACCTAACACTATGGACTATTCTTCTATTTACATTTTTTTTTTCTTATTTACTTCACTCTGAGCATTTGCCCAGCTTGGTAAATACGCTGCTCTTTTGTCGTGAATCTATTTTATGGAAAATACGTCGGGTTGACGCTGCGTCAGTCATATCTCTGCCTAACAACTCTTTATGAAATAAATGCGTGATATTATATCTTTTCAGAGCTAAACTCCGTGCCAGTGATACCTGCGTTGCCGGCGCCGGGACCGCAAGCTTACCCCCCAGGGGTTGATGCACAGAAGATGGTGCAAATTGTCAGTACTATACTATAATTACTATTCATTCTACTGTCGCAAATAAAAGGCATGCCAAACTTGACTGAACGATATTATATCTACCCCAAATTGGGGTAGGGACACAGAATACATAATAGTACAAATACAGAAACTTCACTCCGCAGAATCATTTAAATAAATAGCGACTCTTGCTGCGAAACAATAAACTGCAAGGTCGCACGCGCAAGCACTGATTACCTAAAGTTATATTCATCTAGAAGTCGCCTCTCTTTCTATCGCGTTACTCTTATAACTACTTACGCTCGCTGAATTGACCCGACAAGTCGAGCCCGCCGCGCTCTTGTAGCTTCATACAGGGCACGAAGATGATGGTTCCATTCTCTTAATAATTAGGTTTCCAGTCAATGACGGCATTCGTAAATGGATGGTTCATTGTTATGTTTTTTTAATGTTGCCAGTTACTTGTACAGTTACTAAGATTAATACCTATTAATTATATGGTAATTCTCTTACAGCAAGATGTAGCGACCCTCGTGTCTGCGAAGCTATCTTTAATTCGGAAGGAGCAAGAGGAAAGTGAACTTTATACTACACATGGAGTAAGTTACCTTTTTGACAAATTTTGAGTAACGTAGGAGTATTTACTCTAAAGATGAATTTCTGCCACGCAGAAATCTCGGATTTGAACCCACAACCTCGTGCATGAGAGGCGGCATTTTTTATTAAGGTTCCGTAGTCAACAAGGAACCCTTATAGTTTCGCCATGTCCGTCTGTCTGTCCATCCGCCTGTCCGCGGCTTAGCTCAGAGTTAGTTACTTAGTTTGTTTGTTGGTACAGTCAGCAGCAAAAGTCGATGATCACATTCAGATTTTCAAAATCACTGTACACTCTATCACCCATAAATCGCTCAACAAGATAGGGCGCCAGTATTGACTGAACATCATTAAAGTTCAAAATTAACTGAACACTACTCGTCAAAGGTCGCTGAACACCATTTTGTCAAAAATTGCTGATCGTTATGATATCCGAAAATATCATAACATTCAGTTTTACAAAAGTCACTGAACTATTGTTCAGTGACTTTAAAATGCTTGTTTTGGTTATCTAGCGTAATCACGGCAACGTCCAAAAATAACTTAACATCATAAATAACAAAAGTAACTGAACATTACTTTGTTTCGGATACGTAGCGTGTAAACTTATACTAAGTATCAAAAGAAGCTGAACTGCAAACTAAAAAAGTGCTCGTTACTATCTTCAGAGTTATAAATCCAATCTTGTCCTATCCAAACTAAAAACGTTTCACAAAAAAAAAAAAAACAATCATCCGAACGTAGTACCTCCTCCTTTTTTGAAGTCGGTAAAAAGGGTGGTGATTTACATGTGCATGTGTCTACTAATTAATTATATACCAAACACATATACCTACCCAACAAAATACACACATATTAAACCCCAAGACTTTAGAGATAAACAATGGTATGCTATTTTTGTCAAAAATTTGTTCAGAGACTTTAGAGACGAAGAATGTTATGCTTTTTTTACTATAACTTTGTTTAGCGACTTTTGAAAAGTGATGGTCACCTACTTATGATCTTTTATAATAATCATTCATTTCTGGCGCTTGTCATGTTGAGCGATTTAGGTATAATACGGTGTACAGCGATTTTGAAAATCTAAATGTGGTCATCAACTTTTGATGCTGACTGTACTAGAAAGCTGTAATTTGGTATGGGTATACATATATCACGCCGAAAAAGGGATAAAAAAAAAATGTAAAAAATATTTTTTTAGGGTACCTCCCCTGCAAGTAAAGTGGGGATGGTTTTTTTTCTCGTCAATCCCATTTTGTGGGGTATGGTTGGAAAGGTCGTTTAAAAATAATGTGAGTTTGTGAAAACCATTTTAAACTTTAACTTTAAAACTTAAAATGGTTTTCACAAACTCACATTATTTTTGTTAGAGTCAAGTGTCCCTCCCCCCTGCCAGCTAAATGGTTGGTTTAGGATATGTGAAAAAATTCACGGCAGTAGTATATATAACGAAATTAAAAGGAAAACTATTACCGCTACGTAGGCTCCACAAGTTACCGAGTAATAATCAACTAACTTAAATTTGCAATTGCAAAAACTTGTTCCCCCATACAAAATGTATGGGAAAACAAATTTTAGTTTAGTTTTTGTTAAGTTTGTTCGATAAATTCATCCCAACTACGGAACCCTTCATTGTGCGTGGTTCGACATTCACTTGGCCGGCTTTTTTTAAGCTTTATATTATTTTACAAATTTTATCTAATAACATTATTTCCCTAATGTAGGTAATGTTTTCACAGTTTGGCTGGTCGGCGGGGTCTGTGAGTGAATCATCTCTGGGTCAGTTCACCGGCTCAACGGGTGCACAAATATTGACGCCAAGGGAACTAGCTAGCGGTACACAAGCATGGGCCAAAAAGGTACATACTTTCAACTTCAAAATATATGGATATCTTATTGCTGCCTTTTTATATGACTTCAGTGAAATTGTTCTTTCATTTTCAGAAATTAATTTATATTGGAATAGATGAAATACGAATTGCGTAGAATATACGATGCGGTGCAAAACTTGTTTGATATCAGTTCATTGAAAACGCGTAACTTTTGAGTTTCCGAAGCTTTCCGGAATTCTACGAAGTCACGGTCTGTTGTCGTTTCTTGCATCTTACAGAAAGTGAGGTCTTCAGAAAAAAGCCTATGAATGGGTGGATTTTTGGCACAGTGCAGTTCTTAACTTTTGAGCTACATAAAAACGTTGTTAGGACACTATGCTTGCTTATCTTTTTATGGGTTACAGTAGAAAGAGTATTCAATCTATCTATAGAATAAAAATAACGATATGTTCCAAAACAAGCAAGAAAAGCGGCAATCGCAGTTAACCTTTTCACCGCCACGGACTTCAATAGAAGTTCCGGATTTTCGTGCCACCAGCGCCACGACTTCATTAGAAGCTCTTCATTTTAACTATCTTGTAAAAATAAATTTACTTTATTTAAAAGCTTTGTTTCCTGTTATTATTTAATATAACACCGTCTAATTCCCTGTTTTCTAGTTTTCCACACAAAATAAGCCCTTAATTGTCTTAAAATCGGAAAAAACAAAAAGTCGTATCATTTTTAATGTCCCCTGAACGCCAAGGACTTTATATAAAGTCGGCCAGTGATGGGACGCGAAAGTTATCACTGTTTGATTTCGTCCGTGGAAAAATATATAAATACTTATATCGAAATCAATTTGAGGTCAGTAAAATATGAACTTATAAACTACTTTATAACAAAGGGAAAATTTACCAATTTCGACCTTCAGATGGGTGCCAAGCCGGAATTAAATAGTTGTAGTTATTGTTTACCAATCATTGTCGATAATTATATTCCTATCTCTACAAAAAGGTTAGTTGTAACTGCCCCGAGCGCCACGGACTACTATAGAAGTCGTTCTGTGACGTCATAAGCGTAAGAGTATCAAGGTCACTTTGGCATAGTGCAGAAAATAAACGGGAAAGCGCGCACGCATCCTTCTTTCCCGCTTTGCTTGTGATAAGATAAAATTAATAAAACGTTGGACTGATGAGTTACTAAAAATTATACACGATGTACGTAGTATTATAATATCTGTGACGGTGTGGAATCGAGTCGGAAGTGGAGGATATTGACACCAAAGACGATAATTCTGATGTAATTCCAACTAGATAATAATCATAGTCTTTCAATCGTTCTAGATAACCAGTTTACTTTAGACACTTAAACCCATAATCCAATATCTTTGTTTCCATATCCTGCCATGTCGTACGAGGGGCCGAAGCCAAATCGCAGAGGGCCGTACCTCTGCGATTTGGCTTCGGCCCCTCGTACGCCTTCCAAAGGTCCAGAACCCCAGGGTCCCGAGAATTGTCAGAGACGTAAAAATAATAATAACGTTATTTTTATCAAAAAGTGAGTAAAAACACGGGATAGACAAAAATCAAAGAAAGAAATATCATAGACATCCTTAATCAGAATTGGATTTAACGTGCTCCGAGCGCCAAGGACTTGAAATGAAGTCAACAGATGACGTAATGAAACAATTCGAGATGTACCAAATTTCTTATAGCTCTAATTGAGTTATGCATTTTTCTCTTAATTTTTTATAATTTATACTGTTTTTCTTACTCAAGATAATGTGAAATAAAATAAATACGGAAATATTGAATCAATTTTTATTTATATTCGTAAATTTATAAAAAAAAAGCCTAACGTAGGCGTATGAATTTCATTTATCGATAGTCATCTCCCTCATCACTACTGTTTACTATATATTTCTTTATACATTTATAGCGTGGCGCTGGCGAGCGCATCGCGTTCTGTGTACGTGGGCGGTGAAAAGGTTAAACCTTATGAAGATTATCCTTTAGGTACAAAAGTTCTGAACGCTATCCTTTAGCTACAAAAGTTACGAACATTATCCTGTAGCTACAAATGTTATGAACATTATCTCCAGGATAATGTTCATAACTTTCTATAGAAGCTTGGATTACCTTACTGCTGAGTCACAAATTGTACATTCTGTATAAGGTGCAAAGAAAGCAACTTGGCGAGTTCTTCAAATCTACTCTAAAATAATTCTGTATAATCGATAGGAATAACGTATGTATGTTATCTATCAAAATGTATTTCTTTCGCATTTATATTTAATTATTTATCGATATTTTGTGGCGTGTGATTATGACAGAACAATACGCTTGTAGGGGCGAACCATAAAATATGCGTTAAAGTATCAAACGAAACCTAGTAATAGTGCTCAGCTGTCCTATTGTGTACTATGTATTGTGTTTAATCTTGTGTCAAAAATAAGTCTATTCAAATGAAAATAATAATGAAAAAATAGTATTTGCAAAGCACTGAAATAAAATCAGCAAAATATTTCTAAAAAGCAAGCAGACTGATTGTTACTTGTCATTTTCAATAATTGATATTATAACGCTGGTAAGTATAACGATGGGTTACTAGGTATTTATTTTCAATAGCAGATTTTTTGCAAATGGTTTGCTTATTTGCCTGGTAAGACAACATTTAAGGCAAAATCAAATGAAGGCATCATTGTAAAAAACACCATACTGAATATTAAAAAAAAATTGTGATCATGAGTTCTGTATCTTATTATTATTTTTTTTAGAAGGACGACTCGTATTGTCTGTTGTCTGTTATCGTTTTCGCAACTCCAGAAGAAAACACTCCCTGCCAGGGTTGCGGGAAAGTCCGAAAGGGATACCGGGACCTGGGCATGGATGGGATTGGATAATTTCCCATAAACAAAAAAAAAAAAAAAGAAGAACACACTTGACTATCATTCCATTTGTTACCTATTCCTTGGCAAAAAAAACTATTTTAGCTTTTAGATTATTTAAATGAGTATAACAAAATTGAACTCCATACAGCCTACCAATACTGACAGTCAGTGAGCAAACGGTTTCGTTCAATACTTTAATAGTGTGGCAATAACTTTTCTTTCAGCTGATTGCTTCGCCGGTCGGGATCGACGGTCCCAGCGCGTTCTACCGTGCGGTCAGAACTTATAATACATGTTGTATTATATTTTCTGACCTTTTTCAATATTACTGTGATGGTTGCAACAACTTATTTTTACTGTTATTTCCTTATATCACTATTTTTATAAACGAAGCAATATTGTAGCACAGTTTTTACGTGTATGTAATTTATTTATATGAACTAAAGCTTTGAAAACGCTTATTTTTCTGGTCTTTCTATTCGCACAGACTGTTAAATCTACTGCTACATACTCGACAGCTGATGAAAATTGATGCCTGATACTGGAAAACACTTTTAGCACAATTTAAATGATGTGTGATATTCCGAAGGGTTTTTTAATCGAATTTATGTCTTTTATATTATTGCATAATATTTCCTTTAGCATCCTGCAAGTAATTATTATATATTTTATGCGTATTTTACTACTTATATTGTAAAAAAAGCAGATAGTATTTTTAATGTCACACACAACTTTGAATGCAAATTGAATCTACTTTATCTAGAATATTGCATCACATTTATTATCAAGTTTCAAATAGCAAGTATTTTATTGTTACTAGATAACACTTTGAATTATTATATTTATTGTGTAACCTCACTATGTATTATTCGAATTATTTGTTGCTGCAACCATCATGTTCGTTACATTCTTTGTTCGTGTAACGAGGGAACTTTGTAGTTCGCTCTTTACACCGCACAATTCTTCTAATGTGGTGGTAATTCTCATGCCAGTCCCATTTGGCATGTCAATCATCATTACCAAAGATTGCGTACAGATATTCAGTTTTCCCCTTGGTTATGACTGACTTATTTATTTTCGAATTATCCTTTTGTTAAATTATTATTATTTTTCATAATGGAAAACATACTTTTATTATTTATTCAACAGTATACATCCATATAAAACTGTTTACAGCATTAAAGCGCGTAGAGAAAATGCGTAGAGCAGGGGTTCCCAAACAGGTTTAGTATTTTGTCTCGGTGCCCTAGCTAATCGAAACAGGGTACAATGACAATGATAGGGTACATTTGATGATGGGTAGCTATGCAAATGCACACAATTTAAAACATGCACGATATAAAGCTGAGTTAATTATATTAAGCGTAGTACTTATCGGCGAATTAACGACGTATGCAGCGCGCGCGATTTGAATTATTTATTATTTACCCGCAAATACAAGTTTAGTTTCCGGAGAAAGGTAAAGACTAGCGCCGTACTGCGCCCCTCTTTACTGTCTACGGCTCACATTTTGGGAACCCCTGGCTTAGAGGCGTTCTAAAAAGCCCCCAGGCGTTCTAAAAAGACCCCAGGCGTTCTAAAAATGCAGACATTTCATTGTTTTTAGTTTTGGGGTATTTTATTTAAATATATTTAAAAAAATTGTATCAAATACATCAACACATTTTAATTTTTTGTCGTTGACTGTAAACTTAAAAATCATTTTTGGGTCGCGGAATTTTTTGTGATCGTAAATTAGTAGACCCAATGGATATATTTTAGTCAGTCTCCAAATACTAAAGCCCATCGATTCTTTGAGCTATCTTCAAATGTTCGAAAATAGCTTGAATGTAAACATTTGTGCAAAGCTATGTGCGAAGTTTTGCACAACATACAAACTTAACAAAGCAGTCACCCGAAATAATTGTTTGCCAATGCATTTACAAATGTTCCAACACATTTGTGTTATTTTACATTTCCAAATGCATGGGGTTGCCAACCCTAGATTATACAGCGTTAGATGGCTCAAAGAAAAGTATGGCTGAAATGGGGAATTCATGAATATTTGTTACAGCTTTTAAGTGATAAGGAGATGCGTGCACTTCGATGTCTACGATGATAGGTGCTAACCTTACAATGTATTCAAAGAGGTAAGTATAATGCGGGAATGGGTGCAATGTTACTCAAACAAAAATGAACTTTATTTGATGTGCATACTGAGTGGAGAATCGCAAAATTATATAAAAATGACTTGGAATTTCAGCATATGGATTTATTTGATCGAGCAAGTCTTAAAACTGTTTGAACTACTGATTATTTTCAGCCTAATTTTTTTATCTAAGAATTCCGAGACTTTCTCATCCTAGATTTTCACCCCAAACGGGAATTCACGTACCCTAGAATTACCAAAAATAGATTACATTCCTTTCAAAATAAAAAATCTTCCATTACAGAGCCAAAATTTATATACTCACCAGCTCACCAATTTCAATACATTCTCTAATTCGTTCTTAAATGTGTAGGATCAACTTGTGCGAGCCGCGCCCGTCGAAGGGGGCATGGGCATGCACTTACTCCAGAAAATGGGCTGGACGCCCGGCCAAGGGTTGGGTAAGGAAGGCACTGGGACACTCCAGCCATTACTCCTGGAAGTCAAGCTGGACACCAGAGGTCTACAGGCCAAGGAAGAGGTCAGTAGCTGTAGACGCAGTAGAGGTGTAAGTAACATAATTTATTTTGTTTTTTTAAATTATTATTTCGATTTTGTTTTTTGTACTTAGCCCTTTGGAAACTTAACCTTTTTTTAATGATCATCCACTTTTTTGCACCTATTTGCAACATTTATTATTTAGTGGGACCTTACTAATTTGTTTTATACCCACCTTACCTATTTCTTATTTCAAAAATCCTTTAAAATATTAACTTTTTATTACAGATGAAGCCTCAGCGGCCCGGTCGCATCCGAGGCCCCGCACCACTCGTCGCCGGCGGAAAACACCCTGTATCATTACTAGGAGAATATTGTTCTAAACAGAAACTAGGACCGCCTGAATATAACCTATGTTTCGAATGCGGCCCCGATCACAAAAAGAACTTCCTGTTCAAGGTCTGCGTACGTTGATATTTTTTATTGATTTTTTCTATTTTATAAGTTTACCAAAAGGTATGTAAACCCACCCAGTAACTGGCTTGTGGAGGTCAGAGCAGCAAATCCCGAATTTTTTAAGGTTCGCATCCTAATCCCAATCTGTCAAATATAACTCTAATTTACCTACATTTTTGACATTGATTGCCTCTACGGCTCCCATCAGACGGACTGCATTTCAACGGAATATTTGCAGTTTGAATGCAGAGTACATTACGAGTATTGCAGTCGTACTAATTCAAACAGCAAGAATGCAGTCCGTCTGATGGCAGCCTTAGATGGGATAAAACTAGATCTTGAACGTTTACGGGAATTGGCCTTCTGATAGGCAGTCGCTCTATGTAAAATACTGGTGTTCAGCTGCATCCGGAGAGGCCTTGGAGCCTTTTTTTCCGTGGTTGAAACTCCTCATGAATGTGCTCCGCCCTGAGCCGGGCGTGGAGGGGTCTGTCAGACTCTTACTGACTGAAAACCACCCGGTGTTATTTCGACAATTGTACCGGGGATAAATAATAACAGCCGCCCGGGTCAATCCAACAGGTAAAGCTAAGCTTGCCGGGGATGGGTGACCAACTTCCCATAGCCGTTGGTCCCGGCTGTCAATCATGGATCTTTAAAGGTCTTTACGGGTCGTCCAAAGCCCGTAAATCTGAAACAGTGACTCCATGTAAAATACTGGTATTCAGCTGCATCCGGTTAGACTAGAAGCCGACCCCAACATAGTTGGGAAAAGGCTAGGCAGATTTGTTTTGGACTGGGGATAATTAGTCACGGGGAGATGAAGAAGTTTATTTATATACAGCACGCGAAGTATGCTCGGCAGGAAAGTATCGTCAATCATTGGATGACAGCCAAAGAATTGATAGGTATTGGTATTTTCCCCTTATTTTCTTATTATCACTCCACATATCAGTGATGCTACGTCAGTCTAAAAGTCATTCTGACTTTGGAGTTAGTGATTATATCTGCATTGTCATCACAATTCAGCTATTCAAGGCATATCAGCGTGTAACAAAAACCCCGTCCGATTCGTCAGGTTGTTGTTAAGAATCATACTGAGAGTGTATTCATGTGGATTTCTTTCGGAAAAAAGAAAAAAATTCACCGGCTTTTTTTCAATGGAGTGTTTTACCCGGTTATTACATGGAAAGCGGGCGGCCGTCATTTAGCGGGTGTCTACAAGTCATAACTTGTGACCTCTGTAGAAAATTTGCTAATTTATAATTAATAGATTTGGGGTAATTTTGGTATTAAAAACATGAATTTTAAATAGTAGCTGTATTATTTACACAAAAAAAACTTTTTAAGTTAAAAAAGAAAAAAATTAAAAGTAATGTTATTGCAGTACTTAGGCGCCCCCTTTCGGATCGGACAGGGTTTTTTGCTGTAGAGCGCAAAGTTCTTATAATGACTCGGTAACCAAGCCGGGTGTGAATCATTTTACATCAGAGGCCGAACACGAACGCGCGACGTAAATGTTACGCAAATTCAAACGATTTTTAATAGAAAATAATCATGGACTTATTGAACTAGGTATCGGATATGATTTTGGCTAAAATTTTTGCGACACGCACAATAAAATTAGTAATACCCCTAGTTATGAATTAAGTCGTAAAACTGAGTTGTGCGAAACGAGTATTTTCGATTTTACAATCGTTCGAATTTACGTACCTAACGTTCGTGCTAAACCCAGTGTTCATGATTATGTGGGCGCACTATAATGTAAAAACATGCGGGATGCTATGTTACGATAAATTAAAAACAAAATATTATTCTACAGGTAAAAGTAGCAGGAACAGAATACCAGCCAGCAGTAGCCAGCGCCAACAAAAAGCAAGCGAAAGCCGACGCCGCGCAACTGGCATTACAGAAATTAGGCATAGTGACGTAACCGTAATACGTAGGATCTAATTGTATACGACTGTTTATACTATTCTATTGTTGTACTTGATTAGTACATCACTAATTTTAATATGTTTGCTAGAATACACGTCTCTAAGGTATAATATTGTTTTATTTTACTGTCCTTGAAGTCCTAAAAATTATTGATGTTGATTTTGCAACGCAAATGAGCAATGGTAATCAAAAAAAGAAAATGGTGACATAAAACCAAGCGCACATAACAGCTGCAACGGGCCCAAACGCAATGCAATTTCATACAAAAAGTGCGGTGCGGCCCGCCTGCTGTGTGTGCGTTACATAGAAAGTGAAGTAATATAGGATTTCTGCATTAATAAAGGATTAAACAACATTATTTAAAAAAAATACTAATACCTAAGAAAAATATTTTATGAAGTGTGATTAATCATTTAATAGGTAGGTACAGAGTTGAAACCTTCGGCTACACTTAGCATGGTCATGTGAAGTAGGTAACAAAACCAGACAAGTGCGAGTTGACCTCGCGTGGTGAGGGTTCCATACGATAAAAAAATTATTTACCAGTATTCCCGTAGTCCCCGTAGGCCATACCTCCATTAAAGGGGACAAAGGGAATTATCCCAAGAACAAACTTAACATTGTATTTGAAAAACATGTTCTCCCATACATTCCAACAGCAAATTTAATTTAAGTTTTTACGCACAATATTGCGAGATTTACCATGTTATTTTAAGGCCATGGACTTCTTATAGGTTTTCCTGTAATCTATAAGTAAAGCATTTTCAATTAGGTTAGATCAATTTTCATCAACTTTCTTAAATATTTATAAAAATATTATTAAATAAAAATGAGATCCTTACAAAAGGTATGTCATACGGTAGTTTCCATATTTTTGTTTTAATTTTCCATTTTGCTCCCGAATGAATAGTGACCCCATATTCAAAATTCATTTATTTACGTTACGCGTCAGTGTTTGGGTCACAGAAATTCATGTGTAGGTACCAAATTTCAACTAAAATGGTCCAGTAGTTTCGGATCAAAATAGCTGTGACAGACGGACAGAAAGCCAGCCGAGCACTAAGAAAGGATATTTGAAAAATCATTTCCGAAACGGGGTTCGTCGAGATGAAAAGGTCCCACTTGGAACGCGTTCAAACTAGCACTAATTCCCTACCGTTTCTTAAAGATAGTGTTATTTTATGTACAGTCAGCCTCAAAAAGGTGTAGGTATGTGTATCTTTTCGATTTTCAAAATAAAATGTATACCTGTCTGTGTATGTATACATCTTATTGGCGCTGACTGTACCTGATAGATGTTGGGATATAAATAACAAACCAGAAATATTTTATATGTAATCAGATTTATTTAAGAACTATTTTTAACAACATTACTACAACTATTCAGGACATTGACTACAACACAACATTTAATTTAATATCAAGGTGTAATTTTTTGTGCATAGGTACAAAGTCCAGAAACTCATTGGAAAAAAACACTAACTAATTCCAAAGATTACAAATGCAAATTGAATCAATGGAATAAATGTAATAATATAGGTCCTTTTTCTTCTCAGTACCTACAATTACTTCTTATAATGTAATAGATACTAGTCCTGCCTCCTTACGTTTCCTAATAAATCACAGATCTGTTCCAAACGCCTTCCAGTGACATCCTTTACTGCTTTTCGCCTGATTTTTGTTTGATCCTGTAGTCTGACAAGGCTGCTTTTATGGCATCTTCAGCGAGCACTAGAAATAATTAAAACAGACTTATTATATTTAGCAATAAAGTACAATCAATAATTATTGTAGTACTGTATACTACTTAGTAACTTTTATCACCTATATTTTATCACTTATGTACAAAAATGCAAGTACATAAGATCTCACAACTTTTTGCGGTTGAGCAAAAAGCTGTCAGACCTAAAATGTAAAATCAATAAACAAAATGACTTGGCCATCACACGGCAACATAATCACTTAACTACTAGGTGTTACAAATAGTGATATATTGAACAAAGCGCTAGCGGGCCAAATTTAAGCAGACAAAAACATAAATAAAGCACTCGAGAGTGCTAATATTAGGTACATTTTCTTGTATGTAGATTCTATTGCCGTGTGCAATTGCCAAGTCATTCTATTTATCTGAGGCATGGTAGGTACACATCAAGCTATACATTTCCAATTTATACTGATCTTGCATTGTATAGGATTTCCGTACAATGCGAGGTCAGCTTCTGGAAATGTATAGCTTGATGTGAAACCGTGCGTACATCCTACAAATTGTTATATCTACCTAATTATTCCACATCCTTCTACATCCAATTTCATTGCAGTTTATTTTTGCATTGGCAACTGATGTTGCCAACTTATTTAATTTCTTCCATTGGCCATTTTACAAGTAATCTTCGAAGAGACTGATTGTAGCTACCTTATATTCCTACCTAGCTCACAACATAGCTATACATATTTACGTAACTAGTAACCTAGTGTAGGTACACTAGGTAGTTAGGTAGCTACGTAAATATGTATAGGTTCCTAGTGCAGGTGACGAATAAAGGCTCTTACATACTGGCGCGATTCGCCGCGCGACGCGAATTTTAACAAAACAATTTCTGAGAAAACTTCAAGGCGAACAATGCGGCGGCGTCGCGTCGCGCAACGAATCGCGCCAGTATGTAAGAGCCTTAATTTATGTTACAAACTGTGTATTATGAAATTCAAATACCTAACTCAATTTTGGTTCAAGATTGCTAATATCTCAATCTCATCGCTTTCCTTCGACACCCTGCGCTGACTTATTATAAGACTAGCTGTGCCCCGCGGTTTCACCCGCGTATGTCTCGATCCCGTGGGAATATAGGGATAAAACGTATCCTATGTCCTATTCCAGGTCATGGTCTACCCGTGTTCCCATCCTCTCCTCTCTAGAGTAGGGAACGTCGCAGCGCCAGCGTCGCGTCGAACAGTTCGCGTATTGTATTTTTATACTCGTGATAACTTCGAAATTAAATGTCCAATTCGAATGAATTAAAAAGTATTTTACTGCTATTAAACATCAAATACCCTTAATGTTAAAACTATTTATTTGAATAAGAATTAATATTATGTTGATAAAACTCCTTCGCAAATAATGCATTAATTTCGAACTAATTTGATTACCATAAAAAAGGTTATAGTGAGTCAATCTTAAAACATAGACATGTATGCTGTCGAGGACTTTTTTTTGGAACCTTTAAAGAGGAACAATTCCATCATACATGATATTTGCGTAACATAAACCGTTTACGCAGCGCATGCAACGAAAGCTCTTATAAAGGAATAATTTTTCTCGTTTTTGCAACATATTTCATTTATGCGCCCCTCCTATTGGTCGTAGCGTGATGTTATATAGCCTATAGCCTTCCTCGATAAATGGACTATCCAACACAAAAATAATTTTTCAATTCCAACCAGTAGTTCCTGAGATTAGCGCGTTCAAACAAACAAACTCTTCAGCTTTATAATATTAAGTATAGATAGTATAGATAAGTATAGTATAGGTATATTAAAGGAGACATCTTCTGTGACTTACTGCACCTACTAACCTATATTCACTATTTACCTACCTATCTATTTAGATAGTGTAAGTGACGTAAAATTGTATGAACTACAAAAGTATCTTTGTATTTGCTTACTATTTATATAGGACTAGCTGCGCCAAGCGGTTTCAACCGCGTAATTCTCGATCCCGTGGGAATATCGGGATAAAAAATATGCTATTTCCTATTCCAGGTCATGTTCTACCCATGTGCCGAATTTCGTCTAAATCCGTTCAGCCGTTTTAACGTGAAAGCGTAACAAACAAACTCACTTTCGCATTTATAATATTAAGTTAGGATTAGGATTACAAAGTTACTGATGCAGTTCTGACATAGCGGTAAATTTGAAGCTTACACAAGCTTCAAATTTACCGCTATGTGATACACATCTGCTAGAAGTACCTTAGAATTTTGATGATCGGTGAGTGAGTGAGTGTGTCAGTGACAAAATTACTAGTTTTATTATGCCATCTTCGTCACTGAAAATTCAGGCTTCTGGCTTTATCCACAAAGAAGTTACTGGGGGATCGAAAATGTCCTGAATGGCTTTGAGAAATGCATGTTATGGATGTGCTATTTGTGTGTTATTTGTTTGTGCTCTATTCCATTTAAAATATATACGTATAATTTATAAAACTGCAAATAACGTGTTTACAAAACCTTATCTATAACCATTTGTTAGGTTATGATATTAAAATACAATGTCAAAATTTATCATTGTTAATCTATAAATATCTCTTACATTGAAATGAAATGAAATGAAATTTATTTATTTGCCAGAATATAGGTACTTGCATTAACATGGTAAAATAATTTTAGTCTCACTATATTCGACTTAATCAGTCGTGCAAATATTTCTAGTTGGTACCTACATGCATTGGTAATAATAATGATAAATTTACATCAATGTCATTACAATAGTCACACACATCATAATCATAATAGAATTTACAGTCTTGCTTCGTCAATATTAATTAATTAGGCATATTATTATAAAATATTATATTAGTTTTAGAATATATCTCACAGTCAAGATTGTTCATCAATGTATAAATTAGATTTTTAAGTAATATCAATAATTATAATTTAAATAAGTGTTCGCAAATTTAGTTTCATCATGTCTGTTTAAGATTTAAAATTTAAATAATCATCTATTGAATAAAAACATCTGTCACAAAGCCAATTTTTTAAAGTTCTATTAAATTCTAAATTATTCATTTTTCTTATTTTTTCTGGTAGTTTATTATAGATTTTCACCGCCATGGTGTAGCAGTTTCTGTTACATAATTTTAATCTGCTTCGAGGTACTACCAGAGGTTTTTGTACTATTTTCCTTTTAAATTGGGCCTTATCATCCTGCTCAAATAGTGATAGGTGGTTTCTAACGAATTTACACATTTCAAAAACGTATAGGGATGGAAGTGTAAGTAAATGTTTATCGGTGAATAATGGTCGGCACGAATCAGTCCACTTGAGACTATAAATTGACCTTATTACCATTTTTTCTGGGCTATAAAAACTCTTTGGGCGTCTGTAGAGTTTCCCCATATGATTATCCCATACCTCAATACCGAACATACATGACTGTGGTATACCATTAATGCTGTTTCTTTATTAGTAATTTTTTTTTATTTTACGAAGTGCGTAAACGAATTTTTGAATTTTTTTACAAACAAGATCTACATGAGATTTCGAATTACAATAATTATCAATATTTATTCCTAGAAATTTTATTTCATTTACTTCTTCAATGATGTTATTATTATATTTTATTGGCAAGTCTATTGTGTCTTTTTTATTTCTTTTGTTATTATATGTCAGATATCTCATGAATTTAGTTTTATCGGTATTTATTTCTAAATTATTTACAGTTAACCAGTCGTGTATACCCTTTAGAGCTTCATTGGTGACATTTATCGCCTGATCAATAGTAGCTTCTTTAGTTAAAATAGTGGTATCGTCCGCGAACAATAGTGTACTGATGCATTGATTCTGGCAATTCATTGATATATGCTAAAAACAATATCGGGGCTAGCGCAGTCCCTTGTGGCACGCCATAGTGATTCGTTAAGTATGTGGACCTATAGGTTACCGGAGTGTTGGTCTCTGGGTGCATTTTTATAATCTCTGTGCACTGTTTTCGACCTCTCAAATAACTTTCCAACCAATTGTAGGCAGGACCTCTTATACCGTACTGTTCTAATTTGCTTAATAATTTATCATGGCATACCATATCGAAAGCTTTGGTCATATCTAGAAATACAGCTATAGGAATTTCTTTTTTGTCTACTGAACTGAGAATTTCTGTTATTAATTTAAAACATGCCAATGTAGTGGATTTATTTTTAATAAAACCGTTTTGCTGTTTACTTATTATTTCATTTCTCTCAAAAAAATTCATAATCCTAACACACATTACTTTCTCGAATATCTTGGAGAGAATCGGTACCAAGGTAATTGGTCTGTAATTCCCCGCTTCTGTTTTGGAACTCTTTTTATGTAGTGGTTTTACGATGGAGAATTTTAGGGCATCAGAAAGGTTCCATTTTCTAAGGACAGATTTATTAAATAGGTCAATGGGTTTAGTATAGCAAATATATTATCTTTTAATATTGGAGTTGGAATACCATCATACCCTGCTGAATTCGTATTTCGTAACTCCATTGTTATTTTATAAACGTCCACATTATCAACGGGTTCAAGAAAAATGGAGTCTGCTACCCTCCTACCCATTATTGGTTTGTTTTTTGGGTTCTCGATGGATTTTGGTTTCGCGATGTTTATGAAGAAATTGTTGAAATATGTTGCAATGTCATCTTCGCCTTCGTCCAAGATGCATTTTCCATTAGAAATTTCCTTGATTTCATTGGTTGCATTGTTTTGTTTTAGTCGTTCATTTACTATTTTCCATGTAGCTATACACTTGTTTTTAGCTTTTTCTATAGAATGTTTATTTTTACTGCTTTGAATATTGGCAACACATTTTCTTAATATTTTACTATAAGTAGTGTATTTTAGCTTGTTTTGTCTACTTTTGTTTTTGTAATATTCGTTTTGTAGTTTTCGCTTAGTTACAAAAGACTTTTTCAAGCCCTTTGTAATCCATTTTGGGTTTGTCGAGTTTTGGTTCATTTTGACTTTTATCAGTGGGAAACAGAGTTTAAAGAAGAGACAAATATCATCATGAAACAAAGAAAACGCTTTATTTACGTCTGTTTCATCAAAGATCTCTGAGAAAGACATGCTACTGAAGTACAAATGAAAAACATACAATGACATGAACTTAGTCCTATGAAATGTTGTTACCCATCATCACTGTTTATAAATGAAGAACAACAACTATCAAAAGTATGTAGATATAGAACAGATATTAATTAAAGTATCACTTACTAGAGCAATGCAGCTTGACTGGAGGCAATGACAACTCCTTAGCAATATCTGTGTTCTTCAGCGTCAAAGCTTCATCAACCGTCTTTCCCTTCACCCACTCTGTAGCCAATGAGCTGGAGGCAATTGCAGATCCACATCCAAAAGTCTTAAACTTTGCATCGATGATCTTGCCATCATCATCAACCTTAATCTGCAGCTTCATTACATCACCGCAAGCCGGGGCACCAACAAGTCCTGTGCCAACATGTTTATCCTTCTTGTCAAGGGAACCAACATTGCGTGGGTTCTCGTAGTGATCAAGGACCTGATATAACAGTTTGAATGTAAAGAACCAACTTCACTGATCATTTATTGTAAATTAATTCCTATACATAAATTCAGTTTTACTAGTAGTTCAGTCGTACTATAAGCATCGTCTTCACATGTAATTATATAATTGATGTACCTATACCAAATATTGTAAAACATTTTTTTTTTTTTTTTTAAAGAGTAACGGTGGAGTTTCTTGCCCATTCTTCTCCATACGAAAACTACCTTTTGGAAGGGGCAACTAGAATCAGTTCTATTTCTATGTATTTGACGTTCAAAAGTGCCTTTAATGTGCCTAGTTGAAATAAATTATTTGACTTTGACTTTATAGTTGGAATTTCATGTCTTTACTTTGAATTACTAATTTATTTAATAAATTGAATAATCAAATTGAATGAATCAAAAGAGTAGATCCATGTAATAGTTTGGGTAGTGTACCTAACAAGAGTAATTTGTAAATGTAATGTATTCTCTACTCTACTCTACTGGACTAGATTCGGATAAGTCCACTCATAGTTAAAATGAAAATCACTATTTCTTACGCTGAATACTGAATATATAATATAAAATACTGAAACCCTAACCCTAAGACAACCCGACTGACCAAAATATCACTTAATTTATCATCGGTCAAGGTTATTCGTGAAATTACGTAGTTCACTGGAAATCGATAATCCTTGACATTGCATGAAAGTACTTACATTAGCATGATAAGATGTGGTTTGGATTAAGCTGGGGCTACTGACAGTTTTCAAGCAAACGCATCTACGTATATTTGTCACCAAAAACGCCATCATTCTTCGATTATATTTGCTGGATAATAACAACTATGCTCCTATCCACACAAACTGCACTTTTTAAGATTTGTGAAAGATATTGATTGAGTGATTTGACGTTTGTATTGTCTGTGGCAGGAACAATCAAATACTGTCCTTAAAATTGTCAAAATTGTAATGAGGTTCAAGAAAGCAGTAGATATTAATCGTCTATAGCTTGGCTTGTAGCCATTCTTGCTAGTAGCTAGTAATATTTACAAATCAAACCAATCAGAAATGTAACATTCCAACATATAGTTGTATAATCGTGTATTTCTTCATTATGGAAATGTAAGAAAATTTATTTTATCTACGTTTTAAACGCACTACAATTAACATATGCACCTGCGTTCGAAACTTGTAAAATCATTAGAATTGCATATCGTATTTGATAGATTGATAATATTTTTTGAATTTTAGTATTGAGAATACTAGTTGAGAATGCTCTAATTATATATAGTCTTATATTTTACTAAGAAGTGCGCAGCCTGTGGCCTGATTGCATCAGAAATAAATATAGTGTGCACGTTGCATTGCATTGCAGTAGTCCAGTAGAAATAAATATAGTTTACGAACGTGAGACGTGAGCGCAGCCGCAGAGCCATAATATTTGTCATTTTTTTGTGAACTGAACTTGACAATATTAAATTCATTGTTTGAATATAAAATAGGTAAGGTTTCCCAAGACCGGCTGTATTGTGTATTCGTTAATAGTTTTGTGTACATCACTATATTGATTGAATGATTCATGAAGTTTGATGGAATTTTGAAATAAAAAGCGAACCGGCATAGTTTTCATTCTTCATTAAATTTCCAGGAAAATTATGACTGCTAATCCTGATTACAAATCTGCGACATCGATCCACGAATTTACTGTACAAAACATAAAGGGTGAAGATGTAAAACTGGATGTATATAAAGATCATGTTTGCATTATTGTGAATGTGGCTTCAAAGTGCGGTCTTACCGCTAATAATTACAAGCAATTGAATGAAATGTACGAAAAATATGCTGAGGAGAAAGGTAAGTTGTTTTGATAAGAAATCAACAACAATTATTCTCCACAATCTTTTGCCCATTCCGAAATAAGTGATACCTAGGACATATTATTGTACGACCATTTGCGAAACGACTATTTTACTGATAGCATTAGTTTATTTTATAATTAACAAGATTAGCTGGTTTTTTCACATAATGACACTTCTTGACACACATGACATCAACTTCTTTTTCATCCAGATATTACTTGGTCGCACATTGCAAGCACATACAACCTTAATATCTTCTCTCAATGAAGACCTATTAATTTCAAAAGTTTCAGGAGCCTTGGTCTGGCTAATGCATATGCAATATCTGTTCTAGTTCCAATCATAAGGTATGCCAATGCACCAACCACTTGTCTGTAGTTTTTCAAAAAATGACTCACATCGCATGAGTCTTGACCCTGACATTGATCCTCTTTTACAATTGGTGTCATTACCGGTCTGCAATGTTCCATGCCAAATTTTTTGAGCACTTTCTTTGCGTAAGATCCCTGAGATATTTTAATTCCGTCATCAGTCTTCTCTATTTCAATTCCATGGAAATATAACGCTGCCTTAGTTGTTATTTTAAACTTTGTTTCCATTTGTCCTATGAACTCGTTTTTTGAGGTCCTGGCTCATTGCAGCTACCAAACCATCATCAACATATAGGGCAACTAACAGTTTACCTCCTGATAGCGTCTTCCTTATGAATAAACAAGGATCTGAGTCACTAACTTCGAATTCAATATCTTTGAAATAGTCCAAAATCTGCTTATTCCAACATCTTGGAGCCTGTTTTAAACCATAAAGACTTTTCTTTAACAAACAGATGCGTCCTGAACCATCATCATAGCCTTCGGGCTGTATCATAAAAATTTCTTCATCGAGTGACCCATATAGAAAAGCTGTTGAAACATCGAATTGTATCATTGACATGTTCTCATTGGCTGCCACAGCCAATACACTCCTGACTGTTGCCATTCTAGCCACAGGACTGAACCCCTTTCTTCTGATTAAACCCCTTTACAACAAGTCTGGCTTTATATTTATCTACTGTGCCATCAGCATTCAGTTTCACTTTATATAGCCATTTGCATGGTATAACCTTCCTGTTATTTGGACGAGGCACAAGGACCCATGTTTTATTCTCCATCAAGGAATTCATCTCACAGTCCATTGCTTTTTCCCAAAGATTCCGTTCAGAGCTTGTAATAGCTTCTCTGTAACAACTAGGTTCTTGGTGACAACTAGCCATGTTTAAAACATAGTCTTTGAGTTTATTAGGTGGAGGAAGTAATGATCTATCTCTGAGAATCCTTCCACCATGTTCCATAATTTCCTGTTCAGGCATTACATCCCTGGTATGAGTTTCGGTCTCATCTTCATTTACTTCCCTTATCTCTCCCCCTAACTCAAAACTTTGTTCAGAAGCATAACTCCTAGCATCATCAAAATCATCCAAATTTTCATCTAGAACGTCTTCTCTACCAATGAACTCAGTGTCCCCAATTTCAGTACCAACACCTTCATTGTCATTTTCATCAATGTTAAGAGTTTATTTATTTATTTAAACTTTTCGCACTAAAAAAGGTACAAAGGCGGACTTAATGCCTGAGGTGAAGAGTTCTATCATTGCCTGAATTTTCTGCATTCTGAGTAACTTGTGGTTGACTCAGTGAATTCAATGCATCGAAGGAGACATCCCTTGACCTCACCAACGAATTATTTTGTTCGTTCCAGAGCCTTTGTCCATCGTCATTATCATATCCCACTAAGATACATTTCACTGCTTTCTTATGCAGCTTCTTCCTAGTCTTCTTTGGTATATGCGCATAACAAGACGATCCGATAATCCTTAAGTGCTTTATTTGTGGCTTCTTACCAACCCAAAGCTCAAATGGGGATTTGTTTTCTACTGCAGTTGGACCTGTCCTGTTTAAAATATAAACGGCAGTATTCACCAACTCAGCCCACAACATCTGAGGCAATTCCTGGTGAGCGTGCATCATAGATCTCGCTGCTTCAACAATCGTACGATTGTCCCGTTCACTACAGCCGTTTTGTTCCGGCGTATATGGCATAACAAGCCGTTGCTTTATGCCTTTATCCGTCAATACTTTCCGTACCTTCTGATTGTTAAATTCTCCACCATTGTCACTCAATACTTCTTTAACAGTATGACACATTGGCAGATGCCAACATCTCTTTCAGCTTTTCATGTACCTCTGACTTCTCTCGAAGAAAGTACACAAACGTGTACTTTGTACTGTTCAAAGATGAATTTACGCGTTGTAAATTCATCTTTGAACAGTACAAAGTAACGATACTTGTATAGAACTTTTGTTGTGATGTGATTACGGGTTCTATAGTGTAATTAAATTAAATGTTCATTGGTTAGTTCACAATGAGTTTAATAAAGGTACTATAACTAAACACGGTACAATAAGTAAGATTATGATGATTATAATTTGACGCACAAGTGATGCGGTTAGTGATAAGTGTCCTACTTTGACGGCTAGTGACCGAATACTGAACCCTGAGTTCGAACGAAGGGACGTGTGAGTCGTGTGCCGTCACAGGCACTTGAGTTTACAAGTTCGTCTGCATGTGTGGGTTACATACCACTACATGTCCTCCCCCCTTTGATAAAACAATAATAATTACTATCAAAATAACAATGAGTTAGGTTCAAAAATAATTGTAAAAACATTGCAAATACCTACTTAATATAAACATGCGGTGTAAAAGTGTTTAACTACGTATACTTAACTTTTAAATTATACAATAAGACCTTACGCTAACAAGAGGCATTTAAAATGTATATAAAAACAAAACCACACTTATGAATGCTTAAACTAAAGACACATTTTGGTAAAAAAAATAAAATACATTGGTCATAAATTTGGTTACAAAAAGTTTTAAACTTATAAGTTAACTTAAACATTACTACAAGTGGTATAAGTATGAATAAATACGTTATAAGTTGACATATTAGTGAGAGAACGCTCTATAATTGCTTGTTAAGTTGGTCTATTTTAAAACACACAACACTTCACTGCACTTTAAATTTCACATTGATTTATTTATAACTTTGGGACTGGCGATAAAAAAATGTTTTAAATGTTAAATCTCACAGTCTTTTTTACGACGCGACCCGATCTTGTTGTGACAAATGGCTCAGTTTTGTCAAGTGGGGTCGTTTGGGTCCCAACCGGTGTTATGGTTGTGGTTTCGGGCGAAACAAAAGTTGTAACATAAGCAGGTTTGAGATGATCGAGAGAAATAGTGACTTTTCGAGAACCTACTTGAACGACATAATGTTTATTGCTTCGTTTGACGATTTTATAGGGACCTTCGTACGGCGGTGTTAACGAGCGTTTTACTTCGTTTTTAACGAAAACGTAGTCCGATCTTGTTAAATCTTTATGTGCGAAAATGTTTCTGTTATCAGCTTGATTCCTTGTGATCGGTTGAAGGTTTGCTAGTGTTTCCATGAGTTTGCAGGTATAATCGGTGTTGTTGATGTTTACTTCGGTGGGAACAAAAAAATCTCCCGGTAGACGCATAGATTTACCGTAGGTCATTTGAGCGGGGCTGTATCCTGAGTCTTCTTTAATTGTATTGCGCATTCCTAACAACACGATAGGTAATTGTTGTGCCCATTGACTGTTACCATCGCAACGTGCCATGATGGAAGCTTTTAGCGTTCGGTGCATCCTTTCGACGTGTCCATTCGCTTTTGGATTGTACGCTGTTGTCCTAATCTTTTCTATTCCAAGTAGTTTGGTCAGCTGTGTGAAAAGGTTGGATTCAAATTGACGACCTTGATCCGAAGTTATTCTTGCAGGGCAACCAAAACGTGCTATCCAATGCTCGAGCAGAGCTTTCGCGACGGTTTCAGCGCTTATATCCTTTACAGGAACGACTTCGGGCCATTTTGTATGACGATCAATCATTGTGACACAGTATGTATATCCATCGGAAGGTGGTAATGGTCCAATAATATCTATATGAACATGCTCTAAACGGTCTGACCTTTCGAACTCTCCTAGAGGTGTAATTGTATGTCTTTGCACTTTACATTTCTGGCATTGTATGCAACTTCTTACAAAGTTTGCTACGTCAGTATTCATGTTAGGCCAAAAATAGCGCTGCGCGATAAGGCGACGCGTAGCGGCTACCCCAGGGTGGTTAAGTGCATGGACACTTGAAATCGCTTTTTCTCGAAATTCCGACGGTAAATAAAGTCGCGCTGTTGAAGTTGATGTTTCAAATGCTCATGATTTGAATATGGCATGCGGAACAATTTAAATTCCAGATTAGGTTTTTGTTTTAACATGGTTAATTGCGTATCTTCGACTTGGCTTTTATATAATTGTTCATAATCGAAAATATCATGTACATAAATCTCTTCTATTCTTGAAAGAGCATCTGCGGCGTTATTGAGCTCGCCTTGAACGTACTCAATTTTGTTGCAAAATTGAGAAATAAAATCCAATTGACGAAGACGTCTTGGTGGATCTGATTTAGATTCTTTCTTCGATAATGCAAATATTAACGGTTTGTGATCGGTTAACACCGTGAGATCACGCCCTTCAATCATATAGCGAAAGTGTTTTATTGCCATGTAAATAGCCAATAATTCCCTGTCGTAGGTACTGTATTTTGTTTTGGCGCTACTTAGTTTTTTTGAATAAAATCCTAGTGGTTCTAACCTTTTGTTGACTAGTTGATGGAGTGCTGCGCCGACGCAGGTATTCGCTGCGTCGGTCATTAATATTAGTTTCGATGACGGGTCTGGATGCACGAGGGTGACTAGTGCTTCCAAAATTACGGATTTGCTAATTACGTAACTAGTTACGCATTTTGATGCTTCAATTACGTAACTACGTAATTACGTACTTAACTGTTTTGATTTTTTAAAGCACGATAAATTCTGGGCTTATTACGTATTTTAGAAGTAAAAAATCAAACAACTTCAAATGAAAAAAAATTATAATATTAAGGAATTAAAAGTAAATTACAGATTAAAATGATAATTTTAAAATTAAACTCAAAATCAAAATCGTCAATAAAATCAAAATGTAATATTTTGATTTGATTGACGATTTTGATTTTGACTAAACTCAATCAACAATTCAAACAAAACATGTACCACGCACAAATGGTTTAAAAGTAAGAAACAATATAAAATATGGTTATTTTTCCAATCTTTGTTCTTGATAATATGATCTCATAAATGATAACGAATGCAATGTTCTGTCACCAAGGGAACTTCTTAGTTTAGAACAAAGATAGCCGGCAGAAGAAAATGCCCGTTCTGCTTCAACACTAGTAGGCATTATACATAGTAAATAATTATAAGCTGCTGTTAGGAAAATTTCACGACCGCCGCCAGTGCTATCGTAGATACACATTTCAACTCTGATGATGGATTCAAGATCTGTGTTTACTCCAGATTTGTTTACTGTAGACATAGTTTTCTGTATTTCTTTTTCTAGTTGCTGTGCAACAGTCAACTCGTCGCCACAACCATCATTAGCATCATTGTCATCTGCTTCGGAATCTAAACTCATTTGTGTACTTGTAGGCGGTGTAAATTTGAGCCTTTCTAATAAGTTTGCAACATATGTTCTAATATAATCCGACGTCGGTTTTGTAAAAGTTTCTGTTTCTTCGGTTTTATAATATTCTTCATTATTATGCAAATACTGCAAGACACCAGACACATTTGTTCGCCTTTCTTTTATTCTTTTTCTAAGGGATACAGCAAGCTTGTCACTGAGCCCATTGGACTGAGCATCAAGCTTATTTAACATAAACTGAAGCGCAGCATCTGCTGCTAACAAATTCGAGTCACGGCGACACAATGCCATCACTGTAGTTTTTATTATATCTAAACTATGATGAATGTTATGTAGATCTTGTATTTCTGTGTCTGTGAAACTTATATTTGATTTTAAGTCTAATAAAGCCTTAAATAAACTTGATTTCAATTTCAGAAATCGTCCAACCATATCTGATAAGCTGTTCCATCGCGTTTTGCAGTCTAGTATAAGATCGAGGCTTTTACCATGCTCTTGTAAAGAATATTTTTGCAACAAATCGGTCTTCAGTGGTGATTTTTTGAATGATTTAACAAGTTTTCTTACTTTTACTATAATATCTTTGTACAGAAACTCTGGTTCTAGAACTCTAGGTACTTCTATGAAAAGTCCGCCATCGTTTTCTTCAATTTCTTCAGTGTCAGTATCTGAAGCTTCATCTTCTAGTTCTGGTTCAGTAGTTGTACTTTTCCGTGTCTTATATAATACGTCCAGCACTGCAAGTTGTATTCCGTGAGCAAAACACAACTGATGGTGACCATCAAAATTTTTGCCCATTTTAACCATAACACTGGCTCCGTCCGTTGTGAATGCAATTATATCTTCAAGTTTCAAATAAAAGTCATTTAGATGATTTTCTAACAATACAGTTCCAACGTGAGCTGGCATTGAACCCTTTATCCTTACTAGTCCTAAATTTTTATATTTAGCTGGTTCTAGGTCTTTATTATGAATATTTATATTCATATAACTCCGGTTCCGGGTAGAGGTCCATTCATCAAACGTTATAGTAAACCGTTTTTTTTGGGACTTCATATCTTTAAACTGATTTATTAATTGTTTTTTTATGGCACAACTCTGTTCCAGGACAATTTTGGTAATAGTTGAAGGAGATTTCGGTAGATCATAGCCAGATTTTTTGAAAACATACCTTAGATCTTCAGAAGTACAAAATTTGCTTAATGGGATGCCATCCAATGCTGCCATTCTAGTCACTATAACGTCCAAGGAATACTCAGTGGAAAAGTAATCCGTTAGTTTAGTTTTCTTCGATGGAGGTTCTAAACTTTTTCTTGCTTGAAAGCACGATGAAGTACTTGCCCTTTGCGCATCTTGCTCTTGTGACATCTCGCCAATATGTTTAGCACGCATATGTGTATGTAGTGCTCCAGTAGCACCACCAGGAGTCTTCAAAATTTTTTGACAATGTTTACATTGGACACTTTGCCCATTTTCAGCCCTCAAAAAGTGTTCCCATATAGCTGATTGTGTGCGTTTGTTCAAAAACTCCTTATAAATAGTCTTCTTTACTGCAGACCTAAAACAATATATAAATATTTCATAATTTAATAGTTAGGTAATACATATAAATAGCATCTATAGTTAGGCACTACACTTAAAACGGGATACATTTACATACGTACCGTGAACTCATAATCAATGTCTATTTGCACAGACATCTAACAAGCAACAATAAAATAAAATCGCACATATTTTTTTTTTTTTTTTTTAAACGTCGCACCACACTAGGAATTACTGCTGTATCGTGGGTGCACTCACAATCATGTAAACTAACATACACAAGACACCCAGACCCGGAACACCTATCTGTAGGTCATACAAATATTTGTTCCGTACGGGAATCGAACCCGTGACCCGCAGCGCAGCAGCCAATCACTCAACTACTGCGCCAACCGTGCCGTCAACAATATAAAATCAACTACTAAATTATATGTATAAACTCTCACACTAATACCCTAGAAACAAAGTAAGTAGACAAGTAAAGTAATGTTAAAATAGGTACTTACATTTTCGTTGAAGTATCTCTACTCGTGTATGGTGATACCTACTTAGAAACTTGTAATGAAAAGCTTCTGAAAACCAAGCGTCAAACTTTGCGGCACATACACAAAATCACAAAAGTCAATAAAATAAGCTTAGACCAGGCAGGACAGTATCTCGCAGGTGTACGTAAGACGACTGAGTACCGAGTATTGAGATTGTTTCTAAATTCACGAAAGTAAAGAAAAATGTAGGGAGTTCCCTTAGCTTGCTCAATCCACAATATTAAACTTTATTATCTACGAGGTAGATCAAATACTTGCGAAACACTTATAAACTTTGATTGTGTTACGTACCGAACTATCCACAACCAACGGGGATTCCCTTCGTTTCCCGATTGGTCAACAATGAACTCTATTCTGTACGACTAAGAAATTAAATCTTGCGGACTCAAATTGGAAGTTATAAAATAAACCCCGGGAATTCGGGGGATACCCACAGAAAGGGTTTTGGTGTTGTCATAATGTAAGTCGTAGGTTAACCTAAATTAAGGTAAATTGTAAATACACAGATAAACCCATGCCTTTTTCCCATGGAGTAGGCAGAAACTATAGAACTAAATAAATGGGTACCTAAATTAATTAATATTATCCTATAGTTACGTTATTACGGACTGCGGCTCTTCAGTTACGTATTTCTGAGATTTCTAAAATCTGTCCGTAATTACGTAATTGCGTAATTACGTAATTACGTAATGGAAGCCCTAAGGGTGACGGCATCACTTACATGATGTTTGCACTGATTAAATGCGTTGATTGCTTGTTCGGTCCAAGCGATTTTTGTTTTGTCTTTTTTCTTAGCATTGTGCAAATATTTGTCTAAAATAGTTTGAGTGTTGGCTGCTTTAGGAATGCTCATTCGGTAAAAATTTATAAGACCGAGGAAGCGCCTCAGTTCTTCGATGGTTTCGGGTTGCGGATAGTTTATGATTGACTTGACCTTTTCTTCGTCCGGCCGTATGCCATCACAGCTAACGCGGTAACCGAGAAATGTAAGTTTGGATTTTCAGAATTCGCATTTAGACGTATTGGTCGCTTGAACACCTCTTTGAGATCGTGAATGTGACACTCTTCTGATTCTGATGCGATAAGTATATCGTCTAGGTAACAGAATGTATTGCGAGTATTTTTCAAAACTTCATTGATAAATCATTGAAACGTTTGCGCAGCGTTTCTCAGACCGAAGCTCATTTTCGTAAACTCGAACAAACCAAATGGAGTTATTATTGCGGTTTTCGGTATGTCCTCAGGTGCAACACTTATGTTATGGTAAGCACGTCGAATATCAATTTTAGATAGTACCTTTTTATTTTTGAGGATGTATGTGAAATCCGTTAAACGAGGAATCGGGTAGCGATCGGGCTCGGTGATTGCGTTTAAACGACGATAATCTCCGCACGGGCGTATTTCAACGTTTTTCTTTTGAACGACGTGTAAAGCGTTTGCCCATGGGCTGGCTGACGGCCTGCATATTCCTAGTTCTACCATGCGTTGGAATTCATCCTTCGCCGCTTTGTATTTTGCAGCGTTAAGTGGACGTGCTTTTTCGTAAACGGGTGGGCCACGGGTACAAATATGATGCATGACATTGTGTTTGGGTGGATCCTTGTAACACTCACTCATAGTGATGTCTGGAAACTCTTTTAAAATGCGGTGATATTTATTATCCGAGTCGATGACCTTAATAGTAGGAATATTTGAGGCATCTTCTACGTTGGCGTTCCTAGAGAGCAGAGTGACTTTGTCGATTAACTTTTTTGAGTGAAGATCCACAAGCAATTGATGTTTGGCTAGGAAATCTGCCCGTATAATGGACCGCTGTACATCGGCCAGGACAAATTCCCAGGTAAAAGCTCGACGTAAGCCAAGGTCTAAAGTAATTTTCTGAGACCCATATGTTTTGATTGTTGTACCATTGGCAGCAAATAACGTAAAATCAGCTGGTTGACGATTCGCGTTTTTGTAGGAAATAACTGAAATATCAGCGCCGGTGTCTATAAGAAAATGCGTACCACTTTTCCAGTCGGTGACGCTCAAGCGATGAGTTCCTTCGACACCTACGCTCGCCACAGCAGGTGTCGGTTTTAGTTTAACGCTTTTTTGACGCATTGTTGGTCGCCGCATTTCTTGGCGTTATCTCCATAAATATAGTGGTAGAAACACTTGAAATCTTTGTCTCCCGGTTGCGCTGTTTGACGCCTGTATTTATTTTGATTATCAAAATACCGAGAGCGTGATCGTGACCGCGATCGCGTCTGATAATTGCCACGACTCCTATTATTATTTTGACGCGTGATTTGTAAATCATTAATTTTAGTGTTTAACGCGGCAATTTCTTGATGCAATTTAATAAATTGTTGGTCCATTGGTTGTTTGGAGATAGCGACAGGATTTAGTGTACAGACTTCGGATAGCCGTGAAGTTTCCATTATTTTATCAGCTATAGCTGCGACATTGTCTAATGTAACATCGCAGACAGTGACTACTGCGCGGACTGTTTGAGGCAGGCGATCTAACCACAAAATTTTGATAGTGTCCTCGGGAATTTTGGTCCTTCCGAGCTCGCGCATTTTACGTAAGAGTTGAGTGGGTCGTTGATCCCCTAACTCGACTTTCGTAAGCAACGTGTGTAGCTGTTTGGACTCAGACTCTTCATATGCCGAAATTAACCTGACTTTTAAAGTTTCATATTTATTGTGCTCAGGCGGGTTCTCGAGAATGTCGCTAATTTGACCCAATTCGTCTCGACCTAACTTAGCTATAACTAATTGGTATTTTTGTAAGTCACCTGCTTTTTGTGCACCGATTATGGCCTCAAAATGGTGGAACCATAGTCGCGGGCGCGCTGACCAGAAGTCGGCGATGCTGGAGTTGATGGTGATTGCCCCCGTCTCTGGCGGCTGGTGCTGGTCGACGATGTAACTCGGAGCAGCTTGCTGAGGTGCGTAGACGTTGTCAGGTGCGGTGCCAGCCGTGGCGGCAGCAGCAGTGTTAGGGTTGGTCATCTCGGAATTTCGTAAAATACTTCACAGTAAACACTAAAGAGAGTCTAAGTCTGTATTAACGCAATTGCACTCGCGGGTTATAGTGCAGTATGGAACCGTATTTTTTAAATCACGTCGGGTATCAAATCACGTCGGGGTCACCAATATAGAACTTTTGTTGTGATGTGATTACGGGTTCTATAGTGTAATTAAATTAAATGTTCATTGGTTAGTTCACAATGAGTTTAATAAAGGTACTATAACTAAACACGGTACCATAAGTAAGATTATGATGATTATAATTTGACGCACAAGTGATGCGGTTAGTGATAAGTGTCCTACTTTGACGGCTAGTGACCGAATACTGAACCCTGAGTTCGAACGAAGGGACGTGTGAGTCGTGTGACGTCACAGGCACTTGAGTTTACAAGTTCGTCTGCATGTGTGGGTTACATACCACTACACTTGGATATGGACAGAGGGAATGGACCACACACATCAGTGTGTATGCGTTCTCCAGGCTGAGTGGCTTTTTCCCGTACACCAAACTTCTGTCTGTGGGACTTTCCAAATATGCAGCCTTCGCATAATTCTCCTTTCCTTGGTTTTGATATCGAGTTCCCTCTCGATAAGACTTCTCACATCTTTTATTCTGATGAGCCATCCGTTCATGGTAGAGTTGCAGCATATCCACTTTCTGTACCAAATTGACAATTACTTTAGATGGCGGTACAATCCTACAGTTAAGCCTGTACAGACCTCCATACCTTTCTCTTTGTCCTGTAACTGTAATTTGTCCATCAATCTTCATTGAACAAGAAGTGACGCTTGACTCAAACAAGCTCCCTGGATTTCTATCTTGTGTCGACAGCACCGAAAACAAATTTCTGCTTATCTGGTGAACGTACCAAACATCTCTCAATGTTGACTTGACAACCTTCTTGTTAACCACAGCTTCAATGCTTAGCGATCCTTGCCCTACAGCCTTAATCACATTTCCATCAGCTGTTGTTACAGTGTGATCAACTTCAAAATATTTAAAGTCTTGATAAAAATCTAACCGCATCGTAACATGATTTGTAGCACCGTTATCCACATACCATTTGTCACAATTAGCGTCAGATTCAGCTGAGTTCACAGATAGTAATATCATGTTAACTCCTTTGTTGTCCTCCACAACTTGACGAGATACACTCCTCTTAGGGCAGTCTTTCTTAAGGTGACCAACTTCTTTGCAGTTGTAGCATCTAATCTTCTTCCTACTTGTCCCTGGAGTTACGTCTTCACCCTTTTTAACACATTTCTTCCATGTTTTCACCGCAAGGGCATCACAACTAGACTCACCGTCTTTACCGTTGTTGCAAAGTGCCTTTTCATATGTACACAACTGACTTGTAATATTCTCAATGGTCCGATCCTTATTAGACATCAGCAACCAGCTCGATTTGAAGGAAAAAAAACTTTCTGGTAATGTGTCCCAAGATTTTGCAAATTAATAAGATATCTGGAAGTTCCTTACAGTCTTCTTCTTTCATTAATTCTTGCCTTAATCTGCACCAGACATTTTTCAACTTCGAGATATGCGTTGCAATATCATCAACAGTATCTTTTTTGTAACTGAAGAACTGTAAACAAAAATCATATAGACGATCTTCGCTCACGCCTTCATACAATCTATGCAGTTCATCCCATACTTCTCTGGACGTCGAGAATCGTAAAACTTTGTCTAATGAGTCATCAGAAATATTGTTTGTTATAAGTAACAATGCCGTACTATCCAATCTGTTGTATTTTTTCATGTCATTATAAAGAGCCAAATCTGTTGCAGCTGTAACGCCAGCCAACTTGCATGTGGAAGTTTAACCGGTCATGCCTCTTAACAATGCAGACATCCGGTACTTCCATTGTATCCAATTTGTACCCTCAAGTTTAGCAATCTGAACCTTTGACAACTCCATTTTGGATCAATAAGCCCATAACCTATTATTGTACGACCATTTTACTTGCGAAACGACTATTTTACTGATAGCATTAGTTTATTTTATAATTAACAAGATTAGCTGGTTTTTTTCACATAATGACACTTCTTGACACACAACATCAACTTCTTTTTCATCCAGATATTACTTGGTTAGAAAGAGGTCGCACATTGCAAGCACCAACCTTAATAGGACATTCACAGGGGTGCACCCCTGTGAACGCCCACACACATCATATTCCACTGATTAGTTAATGTAAATGTGCAAGATACCTACGCTTCGAGTGCACGGCAATCATAATGATTTGCGAGAGTAGTAAGATAGTTACAATAACAGTATCTATATTTAGGTCTGCGTATTCTCGCGTTTCCCTGCAATCAGTTTGCTGGTGAGGAGCCAGGTAACCCTGAAGAGATTGTCTGCTTTGCCGCAGACAGGAAAGTGAAGTTTGATCTGTTTGAGAAGATTGATGTGAATGGAGACAACGCCAGTCCTTTGTGGAAGTTCCTGAAGGTAAAGGTTCTGTATATTATTTTATGTTCCAGAGTGCATTTGGCCTGTTTACATGCAATACTAAAAATAATCAGCTTATACAAAACAAATGCTCTACATTGGTCTACTTTCAAACTGTTGTATGCATTGTTAGTTTATTGCCCTGTCTACCTACTTTTCTGCATACTTATTCTATTTTGGTAGAGGAGCATTATCCTGAAGCCCTGGACATAGGGTGAAGATGTAGATGATATGGTGTGTACAAATCTTAACAAATACCTCCAACTGTCACTAACAAGACATAACATAATCAGCCTATAATGTACCCACTGCTGGGACACAGGCCTCCTCTCTATGAGAGGGAGTGGGCCGTAATCCACCACGCGGGCCCAGTGCGGGTTGGTAGATGTCACATGTCTTCGAATTTTTGGTTCTAGGACATGCCGGTTTCCTCACGATGTTTTCCTTCACCGTTTTGAGAGCAGTGGTGATGAAATAATTTACACAAAGTAAAGCGCCTGTCGGAGTTCGAACCTACGACCTACAACTAGTAAGTCGCGGCCGTTACCACTGGGCCACCACTGCTCTAACAAGACATAATAGAATTTTAATTGTTATCGGCCTTCTAAAGGCCAATCAACAGTTGAGCAGTTGCGTCACGGGAGCTAGCCCAGTCAACATCAACATCAAACAGCTGTCATTACTAATTCAGGGTTTTTTTGTCGTGAGGTTGACTGTACATAAAATGTCCAAAACAATGTTGGAATTTTAATTGTTTAGTTGTGTGTATTTAATTTTGGTTAGACGCAAATATAGTTACCGAGGGTAAAATACAGAGTTATTTCTCGACAGCATGTGAAGTAAAGTCAGAGGCCCATGGGCGGCTTTAAGTATCTCCTAGGTATAATTCAGTACGACCGTGTACGCGTGTCAATGTGCGGTGCTGCACAGCATTATTTTGTACCTAACAATTTAGGCTGCGCGCTATCTGTATCTATTTATGAATTATTACACAGCACAAGCAAGGTGGCACTCTGGGCAGTTTCGTCAAATGGAACTTCACAAAATTCATCGTCGACAAAGATGGCGTGCCCGTTGAGCGTCATGGACCCAATGTGGACCCATTGGACTTGGTCAAGTCCCTCGAGAAGTACTGGTGAACAATCTAATGGAAAAACGGCTTCGCATTTTATTTTTAAATATTTTAACCAGGTTATAGTAAGATGGTTTAGCAGTAAATAATGTAGGCACCTACTGTAGCAACTAACCCTCTTATTCATAAGAGTCGTATAAACGTCGAAAATGTATGGTTAAACAGTTGCTAATACATAACTTAACTTTAAGCAGCGTTTATGAATAAGGCGGTAAGTATATAACTTTATATAAATAGTCTATCTAATCATTCACACCACTTCTGTTTCTACTATGCATCTCCAAGCAAAAATATAGATAAGTACACAGTTATTCCCATTTTTTGTCCGTCACCACACAATCCTCACAAAACTTCATGAAAATCAATTTTGAAAAATTTTTTTTTTTTTTCATGAAGTTTTTAAAGTTGAGGATTGTGTCTTCTGTGGTGAGTGTGGTGACGGACACCATTTTTTATGTTTTTAGAATAAAATTGGAACTTGGCATGTCGAAAGAATAATGTAAAGTTGTAGCTTAGGCAATCGTAAAATAAAAATAAAAGTCTGCAGTCACCGTGTGCGTTAACTACCTACGTAATTTTTAAGAATTATTGTTATTTTTTTGTGATATAGGTATTAAGTATAGTAACATAATAATTTTGAAGAATTGTTTTTTAAGTTAATAAATGGTTTTGTTATTTAGAAACAATTTTATTTTTTAGTGTGAAGTTGGCCCCCATTTTCGCAAATATGCACTTAGACGTTCAATTTTTTTTTTTGTTCAAAATTCATTGAGAGTTACACAAAATCGTTAGAGAGTTAATATTTTAGAAATCGGGGGCTAACTTCAAAAAAAAATATTTTGTGAAGGACTTTCGTTGGTAGTGGTGAAGGCTAAACACTTGCTTCTGTCATTGTTACGTTTATTTTTCCGAGTCTTTGTATAAAACTTTATCGAGACTATTTTTAAGCTCAAAATACACAAGGCGGGTGCGTGTCGGTTCGTTTTCTTCGCTTGAGACGCGAAGAAAACTGCCGACCCGACACGAAACGCGTGTGGGGAGCGCCCCGCACGCGTTTCGTGTGACATGGCAATTGTCTCTTTTTCTCAATTGACAAAAGATAAAAATGATAGAAACTAGAAACATGAGTTACCTAAGAGCGTGAAGTTAGCCCACCTCTGTGAAGTTAGCCCCCGATTTAATTAACGCGAAGAGCGAGCTCGAGCTCACAGACAGAGCACTATGTATAAAGCGAGCTTGAAATTTGGAGCTGTGGGCCACCCCGGCTCGGACAGGTTAGGTTCGAAGGGGATGACGGGGGTTCATCTCCTTCGTGTTAGGTTCCTTTAACCCCACAGACAGAAATAGGAGCCCCGCTTGTCTGCGGGATTAAGGGTAAGCGTATGCTGAATCGCAGGTCCACGCAGCACAGGGCACAGCAAATTTTGTAATGCATGAACGCACTGACTGCCGTGACTACTGCGGCGCAAGCACGTGTGACGCAGACATTTGTCCTGCGTCTAGTTATAGAGCGGAGAGCCGGCACAGATTTCTGCCCGACGCGTGCTGTGCTGTGATTCGTTACCTACGTCTCAAAATCAAGTGACGACTAGCTGTCACTACGTCATGCATTACAAAATAGAGGTGGGAAAAGTGTATCATTTTTGCGATTGGATCATTTGCATCTGGATCACTGAAATTATCCGATACACAGATATGTTTCATTTGGATCATCGGCTCAAAAGATATAAAATACAGAATGTTACGTATATATTACATTGCGTCGCGGGCGTTTACTACTGAGTCAGAGAAATGTTATGTGGCAACAATGCTGAAAGTTTTATGTGTACAAATTTATTGTATTTTAGTCTTAGCTCTAACTTTATGAATAAAAAGGAAAAAAGTAAGTCACAATAATACCTACACTACGCAAAAAAATCATAAAATAAACAGAACTATGTTTTCGTAAATTGGCGCGAGCGAACATAAACAATCTGCCGCGTGCCGCATCAACGTAAAAAACTCTGTGGTAAAATGTAAAACGATAACTTGTTAGTGCAAACATTATATGCAAAAAACAACTCTAGTATTTGATTCGTAAGCGCCATAGTGGTAATTTTTACGTGCATGGATAACGACAACGAATGAACGAAAATCTGTGATTGTATGAGTGATACACATCTCATTTAGTATCTCTTTCTGACTTGTATAGATTGTAATTACGTCACCCGCTCACTCGCGAGTCAAATAACTCAGTGTGTCTCGTGCAGTGTTGTTATTGATACGGCAATTACCGTAATATACGGTAATCCAAGTTTATTTTTCAGAAAATACGGTATACGGCAGGCCTTTCAATGCCGTATCAAAAAATACGGCAATTGGCTGTAAGTGAAACGAAAGTGGGAGTGGTACGTTTCACTGCGGTAGTAAAACGTACTACCGCAGTGAAACGTACCACTCCCGGGAAATCCCGACTCGCGACTAAAAACAGAGTTCATATCGCCGTATAGAGCCATCTCTTTCGCCTCAGTTAAAAATGAATGAGACAACATACTGAACTAAAGTAAATTGTGTTATCTCATTGACTTATAAATCATATAGACTTGAAATGTTTGACTATAGAAAAAACAGTTATACAAATATGAGGCATATCGACGCCAAAATCATAAAAATACTGCCATCTCTTTTTAACTTTCATAATTTTGCGTAAGTGAAAAAGGACAATAGTGTTTTTGACAGTTACTTTATTGGCAACCCTACATTTCTAGAGTCATTGAATACCTATTTGCGGCCGGGTCGCCATTTTATCCTCTCGCTGTTTGGTACGAAACTTGAGTACGTCAACTGTCAAATGCTCTTGAGCTGTGGATAAAATTGTAAATTTTGGAATAATTTGCAGTGTTATTGCGTTTAAACTCGGTCCTATAGTGGAAATGGTCAATAGCAAGATGCCCAATTGCAATATAATCGGATGTGGCATCAAAAGAAGCGGAAATCTGCCGAACATAACTTTGCACCAGTACGTACACACGGCTACACATCAAGCTATACATTTCCAGTATAAGCTGACCTCGCATTGTACGAAAATCCTATACAATGCGAGATCAGCATAAACTGGAAATGTATAGCTTGATGTGTAGCCGTGTGTACATTATTTCAGCTGAAATATCTTTAGATCTCAGACCAACAAAAAAGGAGTCCTTTTTTGTTGGTCTGAGCTTTAGATTGATATGATAAACAAAAGATTCTGCATTTGTTGAAGAGCTTTAACAGTAAAGCATTCTTATTTTCCCTTTTGCCTTTATTTTTAACAGTTTTTCAACATGAAATGATTTCCTTGTTATTGAAGGGATAGAGTAGTGCATTTAGACATTTATATTTATCGATAATGCTATTTTATGATTCTTTATTGGTTTTATGTTTTATTTTCAAGGCTGCCTGATGAACGTAAAACGAAAATTTGGCTGGAAACAATCGGTGTTAAAAATTTAAAGATGTCAACAAAAACAATTCACATATTTTGTTCTCTTCACTTTGAAGAATCATGTTTTGGACACTGAATAAAGTAACATTACGTAACGATGCTTTACCCTCACGAACCTTATTGGTAAGTAACATTGCATGTTATAAATTTTTCCAACATGATTGTGTAGTGGCTGATAAATGATGGTGATGTCCTCAATTGCAACAGTTGTCTAATGGACACAAAGAGTGATGTAAAGAATGTGTTAGAAGACTTAATAATAATTAAAAATCCTATTAATAAAATCAAGAAACATCAAGAATACTAATAATTTTATTGCTTGTTTACAGCCTAAGATTCGAACAAATATGTCTGGCATTTTAATTGAGAATGATCAAAATCAAACAAACTCACAATCAATATCTGGATGTGGTGCTAAAGTCCTAATACGGTAATTGATTTTTGTAATTATAAACAGTAGGATCATTACTGTTTTGAAAAGTCATAAATTTTTTAAGTATTTACTATTCAATTTATATTAATATTTATGTTAATGATAAAGAGTGGTTTTCAGGTACAAGCTGTTTGTGTGCCTACCACTCAAAATCAACCTGGAGAGATTTCAAAGAGGAGTGGCATAGATTTAGCCCCTAGCACATCCGCTACACTAGATTTACCTCCGTTGCGCCAGATTTAGCTGCTAGCACCTCCGCTACGCCAGATTTACCGGTATGTCCAGTTCCGTTTTTTTTTATCTAATTGATAACATCTCATTGATTGAATTGAGACTGGCTGGGAGATATCTCTCGCTTCTTATCTTCAATATCTATTAAAGCTTAATTTTATTTGATTTCAGGTACACACATTTAAAATGATAAAGAAATTAAAGGACAAATGTCAAAAACAGTCCAAGAAGATAAAGAGACTGAGAAAGTTAGAAGACAGACGAAAGAAATTGCTCATTTTAGTAATATTATCAAAGATTTTAAAGGATATAATAAAATTTATTAATTAAAAGTGTAATAGAGGTATACATGAATTTGAGATACAAATATTATGGGTAGGAATCTACTGAGAGAATATGTCTGCGTCAGGATGACTGGACCAAGGATGATTTTGGAAGTTTGGGCAATACCAAGTTTTAGTACCTATTTGGTACTATTTGGTACCAGACATCAAATAATTGGTACCTCGCTAAAGAGCGAAAACTATTATGAGGAAAGTGGCCAGCCATTCTGACTTCAGAATGGCTGGACCAAGCAGGTTTCACCTAGTTGTAGGCGTTATAAGTAGTTCATCTTTTCATTAAAATTTAGTACCTTATTGGTACCTCACCATATGTTTTTCCTAGATTTTTTCGATAAGTCAAAAAAAAGTTAGATCTAGAAGAAATTTTGCATGTAATCCGGAGCACGTTGATTTCACCTAGTTGTAGGCGTTATAATTAGTTTATCTTTTCATTAAAATTTAGTACCTCGTTGGAACCTCCACATATGTTTTTCTTGGATTTATTAGTTTATCTTTTCATTAAAATTTAGTACCTCGTTGGAACCTCCACATATGTTTTTCTTGGATTTTTTCGATAAGCCAAAAATAAGTTACACCTACAAAAACTTTTGCATATATAATAATGCTTATTTTTGTCCAAAGAAAATTACCGAAAATAAATCATAGCACACATAAATATTACGTATATTTATTCATTGATTGATACATTAATATTTTTTTTCATATATAAAAAAAAAAATTTGAGTTTAAAAAAACACGTTTTTTGTATGGGTATACTTTAATTCGTTAAATTATGTGTATAAAAATATTTTACAAAGATTCAAAGATTAATGTGTATTTTTGTGAATGTAATATTTAAACTTATTGGTGTATAAAAAAAAATTCACTGTATAAAAAAAAAATACAAAGCTTCTTGTAGGTGTAACTTATTTTTGGCTTATCGAAAAAATCCAAGAAAAACATATGTGGAGGTTCCAACGAGGTACTAAATTTTAATGAAAAGATAAATTAATTATAACGCCTACAACTAGGTGAAATCAACGTGCTCCGGATTACATACAAAATTTCTTCTAGATCTAACTTTTTTTTGGCTTATCGAAAAAATCTAGGAAAAACATATGTTGAGGTACCAATAAGGTACTAAATTTTAATGAAAAGATGAACTACTTATAACGCCCACAACTAGGTGAAACCTGCTTGGTCCAGCCATTCTGAAGTCAGAATGGCTGGCCACTTTCCTCGTAATAGTTTTCGCTCTTTAGCCAGGTACCAATTATTTGATGTCTGGTACCAAATAGTAGCAAATAGGTACTAAAACTTGGTATTGCCCAAACTTCCAAAATCTTCCTTGGTCCAGTCATCCTGACGCAGACGAGAATATCCCATAGAAATTACCCAAACTAAATTGTATTTTTCAGAAATGAATAAAATTGATAAACTAACTTTATTATAATATTGATTGTTGATTTTTAATTAAATAATTAACCCTCGATCATTTGCCTTTTAGAAACTTAGCATCAAAAATATGAACTATGGTGAATAAAACCATTTAAAAAAAAGATTTTCACTGGTTATCCGTGAATGTCAAATTTTCATACGTTTTTTGCAAATTGCAGCTCTGTACCTATTAGGTTGTATGTTGATAAAAAAACGCGATTAAAATAAAATGATAATAATAAAAATATAAATTTATTTTATTTAAAAATTACCATCTGCGTGCCATTGACGGAACCACCATAAGCTTACAGTAAAAAGAACCCGTGGGGATGGCAAGCCAGCAAGAAAGTGGATAAAAAAATTATTCGATGTAAGTGGAGTACAAGTCGTGCCATTAAAAGTCGAGACTTGACGCACCACGTGGTTTAACTTGCGCAGTAGACGATTTATGGGGCTCTTTACCTGTATTATCAGGTTGTCATCGGGGTGGCGAAAAGAGCGGCGGGAGGCGCGGTCAAATCTCTCTTTAATGGCACGACTTGTACTTACTGCTTTTCATTTCTTGTAATAGCTAAAAGCATAAATTCCAAGAGCATAAAATTAAATGAAAGACTCATGCATGTTAAAGAACTTGGGGTATTTTTACCCGTACATATTGTACTGTGACATTACGAAAACATTCTCACAATCTTTTATCGATGTTATTTTAAAGAAGTATCGATAAGGGCTGCTCTAGTAACCGCCATTTTATCCTCTCAATAGAGCGTAGGTATACACGTTTTTCTTGTAGGTATGCCAAGTCCATAGGATTTATTAGTCATTGTGTTATCTAGAGTCTGGCTAACGAAAAATGATCATGAAAACAAGCGCGATATTTAAAAAAATCAAGACTATTATTTTGTCCCTAAACATAGAGCGATAACACGTGTTGATAATTGAAGTTTAATTTAATTTTGATCTGTATGTACCTTCTGCATAGTTATACTTTTATTATAATGTGTGTACCTACGCGTACGCCGCGCCGTGTCCGCGCGGTGCGTGGAGAGTCAGTATTAAACTAGCTAGCGAGCGAAAAAAAAAAAAAAAAAAAGATTAAATGTATATTAGCAGAGGGTAGAAGTCAAAAAGATATCCATGAAAAATTACAGAGTTTTTTATTTAATTTTAGGAACACTGCTCACTGCGCCACTGGCGTCACCCCGGCGATGTTAATGTTTGGTCGTAATGTTGGTCCCATAGAAAAAGTTGTTCAAAATTTTTTTTAGCATAAACATTTCGGGTTTAGCATAAACAAAAAATAAGGTTGTATATACCTACACAATAGATAAACATGAATCTGAAGTGATAGAAACGATAAGAAACCTTTTTGGAGAAGAAACAAATGAGGAATAAGTATTTTTAAATTTTATACGGCATTTTAGTATTTTATCTCTTAAAATACGGCAAATCAGAATGTGACATACGGCAACCCAGATTTTTACTTTTAACAACCACAGATATAACACTGGTCGCTTCGCGAGTGACGCGTCGCGCGGAATGAGCCAGAGCAAAGTAATGTTTCAGATCCAAATGATGCGTTTGAAACGTTGTTACTGAACCAATCTTTTGAATCACTTCAATGAATCGGATCAGTGAGTCGGTTCCGTAAAGAGTTACACACGCCTGTTACAAAATCTGCGTAGACCTGTGTCACCTGCGTCTCAGCATACGCTTAGCCTAAACGTCTAATGGCCGATTCCTATAATTAACGATCCGTTATCGGTTAATTAAAATTAAGACTCCCGAGCGTAACTCCATTTTTGGGACTTCATACGAAAAATGAAAATTGTAAACTAATTACTTTTCTTTTACGCCTTTCGATTACGATTTTTCTTTTTTCTCTCTAGGGATTAGTATTAACGGGGAACGCCGCACGGTGGATCGAAAATCGGCTGTAGAAGACATAGGATCTCGATTTCTTAAATGTTATTTTTTTTGTTGGAAATGACTTCTGCTGATCATTACTGTTCTATAAAATGTCATATGAAGTAAATGTGTGCACAAATGGAAGAGTTATAATTTTTATAAGAAAAAAATGTATGGAGCTAGTATGAAAAATCGTTTTTTTTTTTTTTTTTTTTTTTTTTTAAAAACGTTGCCCCACACTAAGAATTTCTTCCTGTATCGTGGGTGCGTTTACAAACATAGAAACTCACATACACTAACACCCAGACCCGGAACAACTACTTGCAGATCATACAAATATTTGTTCCGTGCGGGGATCGAACCCGCGACACGTTGCGCAGCAGTCCATCGCGCAGCCACTGCGCCAACCGTGTCGTCAATTATCTCCTAAACGGCATGTTTAACCGTACTATCCTTGAAGGTGGTCATAGTGCTAATTATTTATAATTTTTTGGTTGCGGATTTGACGAAAAATTTCATGCCGTTTTTTTTTAAAAATCGTCAAAATATTTTTATTTGTTTTTTCATATGAAACGATTCCTTTAAGTGTTTATGTTGAAGAACACGGACTTTTAACTACACCTAACATAAAATAGCATCACTCCTATATTTCCGAAGGAGTTGGCAGAGGTTTATAGTACACCCACACGTAGACAACTATGTTTGAGCTAGATATTTATCAACACATCATGAGTTTTAAAACTTTTCGTACAACCAAATTACCAATTGTTTACTCTTCTAATGAGTCCGAAAAGAAGTGATAAAGTAACTACACTGATTAGGTCTTCTAATGAGTATTTATAGGTGATTTAATGATTTTCAATATCTCACGACAATGCCAACTATGGATTACATTCAAATTTTCCTGATAAGTGAGCTAATTTGTTAATTAGCAGTGCTATGAGTTCTAAGAATAGTTAGTGACAATTATAAATTTTCATTAGCTAAGGAAGCGCATAACAAGCAGTTGAAGCTGATATCCAAGTGGGGATTTGATGGTGCTTCTAACCAAAGCCGATACAAGCAGAAAATGGAGGGTGAGGAAGATGACTCGATCATTTTCATGACCTCGTTGGTGCCACTTAAACTGACAGATGGAGACAACATCTTATGGACGAAACCAAAACCATGCTCAGTTTTGTATTATCGTCCAGTTCAGTTTACTTTTGTAAAGGAGAGTGAAGCAGTTGTCCTTGAGCTGAAAAAACAAATGGATGAAGAAATTGAGACGATGATCGACGCTAAAGTTTGCACTTACCTTTCTGAAGCTAGATCAAATGCATCGTGCTACCTGTGCTTAGCAAAGCCTACAGAAATGAACCGCTTAGATGCTGTAACATCAAAAATTGTGTGTTCTGACCTGTATGAATTTGGCTTGTCATCCCTACACGCCCGTATAAATTGTATGGAATGTCTGTTACACATTGCATACAGGCTCGACTTCAAACGGTGGGCAGCGAGAAGTGATGAGCACAAAGAAATGCTATAGACAAGGAAGAAAGTAATTCAAAATAAATTCAAAGATGAGCTCAATCTGTTGATTGATATAGTAAAACAAGGCTCGGGAACCACCAATGACGGGAATACTGCAAGAAAATTCTTTGAGTTTCCTAATAAAACCGCAGCTATAACCGGTTTGGATGAAGACCTCATCAAAAGATTTGCTGTAATTTTACAAGCAATTACATCTAGAGAGCAGGTCGATATAATACAATTTAGAGATTATGCCCGCAAAACAGCAGAAAAGTACGTATTGTTATACGACTGGTACTACATGTCGTCAACCGTTCATAAATTATTAATCCATGGGGCTGACATAGTCGAGAAAAATAATATTGTGCCGATTGGGACTCTCTCAGAAGAAGCCTCAGAGTCTCGAAACAAAGATTTTAGGAGGTTTCGAGAACATCATTCGCGGAAAAGAAGCAGGCAGGATTCCAATCAAGACATTTTAAATATGCTTGTTGTTTCTTCGGATCCTTTGCTAAGTGCACAAAGGCCTAAGTTAGATGCCAAGAAAAAGCAGAGCTTTTTTGCTGAAACTCTCGACTTAATTCAATTTCAGGAAACTGAGTTAGAGTTTTTGGATATATCCAATCTGGATGCTGACTCAGAATTGGAGTCTGACAACGAGAGTGATGTAAAAAAATTATATATGTACATATTTGTAAAGGAGAATGACCAGGAATGTAGGGCACCCTGTACCAAGCGAAAAGTCCGCCTGTCACAACCAAACCTAGTGTATTTAGAGGAGAATTAAATGCTCGTCTTATATTGTTAACTTTTTTTTACATGGATTCCCGCAATTCGTATTTATTAACCATTTATCTGCTTCATATTTTGAGGTTAAGTTCGAGAAAGTGACAGGCTCGAAATGGTGAAGTTGATGACAAATGAAGCGGTACCTAATATCGGTTGCTTTTTATTCTTGATTTGGCGCTTGTTTCCTGATGGATGATTATACAATACATCACTGATAGTCAATGATAATTCTTGGTGTCAGGTTTTATATATAAAGATAATGGATATCAATAATCATTAAGGTAGGTACTCATAGTATGTGCAGCTGGTAGTCTGAATAAGTAATCAATTTAGTACTGTGTTTACTGATTCCTAATATCTTGAAATCTTAACATAACAGCAGGCCTGTTTTCCCAGAAGAGTTAGGCAGAGTTGTATTTACTATATAGTACACCCACTTCTCGAACTTCACATGTTAGTAAATAATAATAAGGTGATAATGTTGTTAGTACCTAATAAGGCACTTATATAAAAAATGAAAAACGCAGTTAAGATATATTCATATTTACATAACGTATATGACCTCGACCGCTACCAGGACAGAGAAAAGAAATATACAAATAAAACAATAGGTAGGACAATTGGGTGGCACTCGGGAACGCCTTGCAACTGTTGCAACACGTAGCATGGACTGTCCACATCCGAAGCACACATCACTCCACATTGTGACCAAGTGTTAGTTCAGGTATCAGTTCGGAATCTCAGGAGTTTTTCTTGTATCAATGCGAAACATTTGTAACATTATGAATAGGAACTACCAGGATTGATCTGAAAGCATAAAAACTGTTTTTTAATCCTTAAATTGAATAAATAGTCCCGGAAGTAGGTAGGTACTTTAGAAGCTAACTATAATATACATGCTTCTACTAGGTGAGGTAATACTTACAGGCGTCGCGTCGGTACAATCTATGATGTTAAAACACGATCATAATATCCACGGATATATTTTCTATGTAATATATTCTAAATTGTTCTAACAAAACTAGTGAACGGTTTAGGATACGTCGGCGACGCTGACTTGCTGGCCGATATCTTACTCTAGTTGAGGGCATCGCTAAGGATTATCACACAAAGACTACGTTATGAAAACGCACCTGAGCCCCCGTTTTTTGTTAATAAGTATTACAAATTATTATTCAAATAGTTCAGATGAAACCAATATTGAAAGTAACGTCATCCATGACGGCGCCACAGAATAATTATTGCAATACGTCACAAACGTGTCACAAGTCGTGTACAAATGACATTTTACTTTTTTGAATAGGTCCTCTTTTCATTAAATGCATGTATTTGCAATGTATTCCAAAAAAATAATAATAAATTATTACGATGTAACGCGAGACCTAAAGATGTTTTTTGACACACATAAAAATATATTGTATCCTAATATAAAATGGCAAATTGGTACAATTATCTTCTTCATTTTTTAATGTTCGTTGACAGGTAGGTACCTATATTTTTAACATAGTAGCAACATTCGGAAATGAAGTGCAATGTCAGTGACATAAGCGGAAAATACGTACCACAAAAGTAAAAAAAGACTTTTATTTTTGGTGTCCGAAAGCCGGGAATCGTTTTCATAACAAAATCGTATATCTGATTTAAAAAATAGGAGTAATTTTATGAACTACATTTGGTTGTGACACTCTAGCTCCTTTGTTGGTACGACAATATGGCATTCTCCTTTGTATTTGAGTCTGTTTGGGTTTTTTTTTTGTAATATTTAATGATATTTTGTCTTTTTTTTTATTTATTTTACTTTATTTTACAAATGCTTAGTATTAATTCCTTAAATTAAATTATTTTGTATATAATATAACTTTATATGTTACTTAAATAAGAGTTTGATAATCCTTTTTTATTTAAATTAATAAAAATGTGTCAAAAAACAGCAATTTTTTTATTTAATTTTTCTTGTTTTGTGTGTTCTTAATATTTGGGTTAATAACATATCGAACTTTTTAACTTGGACACTAAAAGGGATCGTTTTACATGTAAAAATAAATAAAAATATTTTGACGATTTTTTTTAAAAAACGGCATTAAATTTTTCGTCAAATCGGCAACCAAAAAATCATAAATAATTAGCACTATGACCACCTCCAAGGATCTTACGGTTAAACATGCCGTTTAGGAGATAATTCGATTTTTCATACTAGCTTCATACAAATTTTTCGTAAAAAAATTATATTTCCTTCGTTTTTGGGCAGAATTAACTCGGGTGTCATTTTTGTACATAGTAATGATCAACAGAAGTCATTTCCAGCAAAAATAATAACATTTAAGAAATCGAGATCCTATGTCTTCTACAGCCGATTTTCGATCCACCGTGCGCCGCCGTATCATTCAACCGCTTTTATATAAAAATTCTAGCACTCTACCACAGAGTAGGTGCTTTTTTGTATAGTACCTACTCTTCTGTCAACAAATATAATGTGTCAAAAATAATCTAGAAAACAAACATGACTTTCGAAGAATATGAATTATTAAAATTAAAATTTAAGTAAATAAAACATGGCTTGAAAACCGTATGATTTCAAGTCATCATGGAAAGAATAAACAATCCGGACTTTAGCCGAGCAAATAACGTTCATGAATTCACTGTGCGGAATTTAAAGGGTGAACTTATCAAATTAGACAGCTATAAGGATTTTGTTTGCGTAATTGTTAACATTGGCCCAAAGTCCCCCGTTACTGCACAACATCATAGAAATTTGAACGAATTAATGGATAAGTATGGAGACAGTAAGGAACCCTTTTTTTTGGGGGGGGGTTTGTAATCATCAAATGACTTCTCCCACACTGGGCGGAGCGGGAGGGCGTGTCAGACACCCGTGTTCCTTCAGTTTCTGTTGCCAAGGGTCCCGGTATCCCTTCCGGACTTTCCCGCAACCCCTGGCAGACAGTAAGGGTCCCGAATTTGCGCACTAAGCGACCACGACCAGACGTAATTCTGGCCGCAGTAGCTCCGACCAAAATGCAGACGCTCAAATTAAAGTAGGTAGTATCTACAAAATGTTTGGCCGCAACTGGTCGGTTCGGTGTGCGCAATGCGTGTTCGGTGTCTTTGTATACTTTAATCCTGGGGGCCAAGTCTACTAATTTACAAACGTTCAGTGGTCTCACAATGATCAGTTTTTGACAGATTTTGTATGGCTTATCGGTCAAAAACTTATCATTGTGAGACCACTGACACGTCAGGTCTGTATGGCCACTGGCCGTGGTCGTGGCCGCATAGTGCGCGAGGTCAAGGTAGTCGCTAGCTAAGTTAGGTATGTATAAAAGTATGTACAGTCTACAGAACCTTCGTACTTACATAAATCGACGTTGTATATTTGTATGTAGCAGGCCCAACGCTGAATGGTCAGTCAGGGGTAGGTACACTATAGCAAACTTTTTGAGAGCCCTTGTTGCAGAATGATGTACCTACTACCTACCTAGACTCGTCGATTTTATTTTATCGCTGTAGCATTGTGAGGACTACAAGACGTTACATTCGAAGTTTCATATCATCAAGTGATCATGATGACTGCACTGTGTACCTATTCTTTTTTTAAGAACTACGAATATTGGCTTTCCCATGCGAGCAGTTTGGAGAAAAATTTGGTTCCCCGGAAGAAATAGCTTCACTTGCCGAGAAAGATAATATTAAATTCGAATTATTTGCGAAAGTAGACGTTAATGGAGAAGATGCGTCTGAAATGTGGAAGTATTTGAAGGTAGGTATGAAATTGTATCTTCATATCTTTATGCTTTTTGATTTTTTGAGGGTTCCGTACCCGAAGTGTGCCAAACGGAACCCTATACCTAAGCCTCCGCTGTCTGACAAATGATAATTATCTAAAAAAGGGCCAGTCATGTGCGAGTCGGACTCGCACACTAACGACACTAAATATTAATGCTAAATGTACGGTGGTACATTTAGCATTAAACGCCGAAAAATAACACGTTTCTTGTATAGGTTCCCCTTACTTATACAAGAAACGTGTTTTTTTCGGCCCCTTTAACTTAAAAAATTTTTTTTTTTTAGCTTTTAAAGCGGCAATAGAAATACACAATCTGTGACAATTTCAACTGTCTCCCTATTACCTACGGTTCATAAGATACAGCTCACTGAGAGACAGCTAAATAGTGAGGGAATCAGCTCATGTCATAATCTCATCAAGAAACTAAAACTCCTAAAACAGTACAAACAGCTTATTTAATACTTATTTTTTTCGTTTTAGCACACTCTGACCGGCCCCCCGAAGCAGGGCAATATGATTAAATCGAACTACACAAAATTTATTATCAATCGAGTCGGTATCCCTGTGGACCGACTTGGACCGGAAGTAGAATCCGCCAAATTCGAAAAATTGCTCGAGTCTTACCTATGAATTTTACGAAAGGTACGAATTAAATCGCCACTGGATTCACCCAATTCAAAACATATTAATAACGCTTTGTACATGCAGTGCTATTAGCATCAGTGACTGTAGATACTCATTTTCGGAAAGTGAATTATTGAGTACTAATGCTGATATTGACATGGATCCTGATGAGGTGACACGACAACTAGCTATATTATTAAAGAGAAAATATCAAAAACGTCGAAGACATAATTATTTACATGAAAGGTCCAGCTCTAATATCACTACCTCGTTTCCAAATGGCGCACGTCTAAATCAGGCATTAGCATCAATGCGTTTGCGCAAACCCACCATTTTACCGCGACTACAAACTGACAGTCATCCAAATGTGCGTATAATCGAGATCCAGCGACGAAAGCGCAAACAATCCCGTTATTAATGCTTAATGTCAGTAACTTAAAATATTAATAAAATATAAGTAACAATACTTTTAAAAACAAGCTTTTATTGAATTAAATAAAACGTATGTAAACATAGAACTTAATTTCATAAAAAGGACGTTGCTTTTCAAGCTTTTATGAAAATAAAGTTCTATGTTTACGTAAGTTATATTGAACTTGGCTTGACACGCTGCCGCATGTCTAGATTTTATACTATGCTGTACCTATATAGTCTGTGCTGATGTCAACGTCAGCACACCCTAGGCTGTCGGCGGCCAATACACATTCAGAAATACTATACTACAAGTCATCACATTATGATCACTTGTAATCAAGTGGTTTGTATTGCGATCAAATAAAACCTTCACCAGTATTTGACATTAAGGGGGATGCGCTAAGGTAGCCCGCGAAATTCAAATTTTCTTACGTTTATTGCAATTTGCAGGTCAGTATCAGGGTATATGTTGATCTAAATATTATTTACAAATATGGGTTTACAGAATTATAAACATTAGAATCAGCAATACAACTCATTAAGTTCATGAAAGTGCCAAATGTCATGATTTCATGAAATAGTCATTCAATGCACTTACATGTTGTATTGCTGATTCTAATGTTTATATCAGTTCATGTAAGTGCATTGAATGACGATTTCATGTTTTCATACCATGCACTTACAGCTTGGCAAAAAAGAGTTTGGAAAAAACGAGAGCGCCACTACCGCTTATAGGTCACTTCAAATGGGAAATGAGTAAAAGAATTTAAACAAACCTACTAGCACTTGTCGGCAAAGTAGTGCCAACATCATAGGGGTCTGCATTACCCAATGACTAATAAATCCTATGGACTTGGCATACCTACAAGAAAAACGTGCATACCTACGCTCTACTGAGAGGATAAAATGGCGGTTACTAGAGCAGCCCTTATCGATACTTCTATAAAATAACATCGATAAAAGATTGTGAAATGTTTTCATAATGGCACGGTACAATATGTACGGGTAAAAATACCCCAAGTTCTTTAACATGCATGAGTCTTTCATTTAACCGATAGAGTACCGCGCCGTTAAGTTGTTTGTTGGATCGTCCTTCTTTCAAGGCTAAACCGTAGAACTGGAGGACAGATATACGCTGCTTTATATCGACGTAGTATTCTATAACGGATTTCATTGTATACACAATGGAGTGAAATCCGTTATAATAGTACAATCGACCTAATACAGAGCTGCAATTTGCAAAAAATGTATGAAAATTTGAATTTCACGGATAACCAGTGAAAAACTTTTTTTTTAATGGTTTTATTCACCATAATTCATATTTTTGATGCTAAGTTTCTAAAAGGAAAATGATCGAGGGTTAATTATTTAATTAAAAATCAACAATAATTATAATAAAGTTACTTATATTAAAGAAATCAATTTTATTCATTTCTGAACAATACAATTTAGTTTGGGTAATTTCTATGGGATATTCTCTCAGTAGATTTCTTCCCATAATATTTGTATCTCAAATTCATGTATACCTCTATTACACTTTTAATTAATAAATATTATTATATCCTTTAAAATCTTTGATAATATTACTAAAATGAGCAATTTCTTTCGTAGGTCTTCTAACTTTCTCCGTCTCTTTATCTTCTTGGACTGTTTTTGACATTTGTCCTTTAATTTCTTTATCATTTTAAATGTGTGTACCTGAAATCAAATAAAATTAAGCTTTAATAGATACTGAAGACAAGAAGCGAGAGATATCTCCCAGCCAGTCTCAATTCAATCAATGAGATGTTATCAATTAGATAAAAAAAAACGGAACTGGTCATACCGGTAAATCTGGCGTAGCGGAGGTGCTAGCAGCTAAATCTGGCGCAACGTAAGTGCTAGCAGCTAAATGTAGTGCAACGGAGACTAAATCTAGTGTAGCGGATGTGCTAGGGGCTAAATCTATGCCACTCCTCTTTGAAATTTCTCCAGGTTGATTTTGAGTGGTAGGCACACAAACAGCTTGGACCTGAAAACCACTCTTTATCATTAACATAAATATTAATAAAAATTGAATAGCAAATACTTAAAAAATTTATGACTTTTCAAAACAGTAATGATCCTATTGTTTATAATTACAAAAATCAATTACCGTATTAGGAGCACCACATCCAGATATTGATTATTGTGAGATTGTCTGATTTTGATCATTCTCAATTAAAATGCCAGACATATTTGTTCGAATCTTACGCTGTAAACAAGCAATAAAATGATGAGTATTCTTGATGTTTCTTGATTTTATGAATAGGATTTTTAATTAATATTAATTCTTCCAACACATTCTTTACATCACTCTTTGTGTACATTAGACAACTGTTGCAATTGAGGACATCACCATCATTTATCAGCCACTACACAATCATGTTGGAAAAATGTATGTCGCATGAAATACAGTGTTGCTGACTGAAGTACTCTCAGTCGGTGCGCTATGACGGAGTCTAAGGACCGACGGGCGAGGGCGCGGGAACAACAGGAGCGCCAGTCACCCTTCATCCCTAGGAACTGTCACATGTTCATGAGACGCGTGCGCACATTATAATTCCAAAGTTTAATTATTTCATTTCTGTTATTATTATTAACAAGATTAATTAGGCCATTAGTTGTTGATGGTGATTTGTGTAACTGTATAAACTAAGTGTCCATAAACTAAGTGTAAGAAGCTGATATTATCTTTTAATTGCCTGAGAAACACAAACAGCCCACAACAATGTCAGAGGACGGAAGCATAACCCCTCCCTGCTGTCATGATGCGACATCAGAAGCGGGATCACCTCGGGCAACTAGAAATATGAGAGATGTCACTGATGAAGATACGAAATGGAAATTACTATTTGAAATGCAGAACAAGCAAATGGAAAGTCTAATTCAAACACTGAAGAGCCCAAATGTGAGTACTAATTTAGCCTTGCCTGAATTTAACCCCGAAAAACAAGATTCGGATGCTTTGACTTGGTGTTCAACTACGGAATTATGTTTTGGTGATAACCCAATAGAAGGCAGTCAGCTTATTGTGGTGATCAGTAAGCTATCACAAATATCCTACCCAGGAATAACATGGACCGAATTTAAGGAACTATTTAAAGCGAGATATGTGAGTACCGAGACTATAGCGGCCACACTCATAAATCTAAAAAAATTACAAACCGAGTGATAACGAAAGCTTAGCCGCATACTCGAACCGTTTGGTGACGTCATTATTGAATAGTTGGAAGAATGCGACTTTAGAACAAGTGGCGTTGTCGACTGTACTCACACACGTATCGCAATTTGATACTCGAGTACAAAAGCTCGCTTTTACAACCGAAATCACATCACGACAGAAATTACAACAAGAGTTGCAAGCGTTATCGTATTTGAAACGAAAAGTGAACGGAGACCAAGATTCAACCAATGTACCTGAAAAATTCAGAGGACACAGCCAAGTTTACTGAAATGTTTTCACTGCGGAAAATCCGGACATAAACAATCAGATTGCCGTGCAAAAAGAGAAACGAACAAAAGAAGCAACCTAAAACCAACAAACACTGCATCGATAAAGTCGGACCAGAAACATCCACAATCCAGCTCCATAGTCTGCTACAAATGTGGCGAGGCAGGTCACATTTCCACCGGGTGCCCCAGCGCCAGCAGCGGCAGCAGCGGCGGCGGCGCAGATGCCCGCGGCGGCAGTGGTGCGACTCAGACCCAGCGGCAAGTCGACGTGTGTGTAAGTAGTCAAGCCGTCTATGGGAATGCTGAAGCATAATGGTAAGGGTTTTATGTTTCACTATGATTCAGGTGCTGAATGTTAGTTGATTAAAGAAAGCATTGCTACAAAGTTCATTGGTAATCGATTAAACGAAGTTGTTTATTTAAAAGGCATTGGGTTAGAGAGCAGTCAGTACCCTTTATCTAATTTTATGTCAAATTAAAATTAATGACCAAGTAATTCAAGTTTTGCCTGACGTTAATATGCGAAGCGATATTATGATAGATCGTGAGATTTTGAGTAATGGTTTCTGTGTGACCATGAGTGCTGAAGGGTATGGCGGGATTCTTTTTCATATTGTAGATGGCAAACGATGCGTTATTGCATAATAAAGCAAGCGACCATCGCCAGCTGTATCACGATACCACTCATACGAGTTAGAAACACTTGCCATCGTCAACGCATGTAAGCATTTCCGTCAATACCTACACGGTAAAACGGTGCTCTCTTAAAAAGGTTGATTTAACGCCAAGGGTTCACAGATGGTGGGCTTATCTTCAATCATTTGACTTCGACGTAAAATATAACAGTGGTAAGTGTATGGCTCATGCTGATTTCTTTTCACGAAACCCACTTAGAAATACACTTGACTCGGTCCCACGTCAAACAGAAATTAGAGTAGAGCAAAAACGTATTGACTTAGCAGAGCTCTCAAATAACTGGCTTTACGCAGAACAGCAACGTGATTCAGAAATTCAAAAAATCTTATCTGATTTAAATAATTCTCAGTTGGATGAAAATTTAACTAGTTCATACGAAGTCCGATCTAAAATTTTACACCGTAAAATTCAGAGAAAGGGCCGGACAAAATGTCTTCCAATTGTACCTAGGGCTTTGAAATGGTCAGTAGTAAATAATATTCACGAATCTTTAATTCACCTTGGATATGATAAAACTTTAGAAAAATTGTACGATTATTACTGGATCGATGGAATGGCTCGTTTTGTGAAAAAATTCATTGAAAATTGCATAACATGCAAAGTTGCAAAACCTCATTTAGGTAAAGTTCAAGTGGAACTTCACCCCATTCCAAAAGTGCCGATTCCCTGGCATACCATTCACATAGACGCGACGGGGAAGCTAAGTGGAAAGAATGACAAGAAAGAGTACGTTTTTGTTTTAATAGACGCATTTACAAAGTTCGTTCTTTTATTCCATGCTACCAATATTGACAGTAAAAGTAGTATCAAAGCGGTTAAAAACAGCGTAGCCCTTTTTGGTTCTCCAACGCGAATTATAGCGGACCAAGGACGTTGTTTCGCGAGTAAAGAATTCAAAGAGTTTTGCGAAAGTAAAAACGTCGAGCTTCATCTTATCGCTACGGGATCATCGCGCGCAAATGGACAAGTAGAGCGCGTGATGGGTGTGTTAAAACCTATGCTAACAGCAATAGAGACTAACAAAGATCGGTCATGGCAAGACTCTCTAGGAGAAATTCATCTTGCTATTAACTGTACAGTCAATCGAACTACTAAATCTAGTCCCTTAGAAATTATGGTCGGCAAAGTAACGCGTCTATTGTCCCTGATGGCAGATGATCAGGACACTGCAATTGATATTTCCGAGGTTATGGATGAGGCAGTGAATAACATAAAACGTGTTGTTGAATATGAAAAGCAAAGATTTGATTTGATAAAAACTTAACAAATTTTCAATAGGTGATTTTGTTTTGATTGAAAATGAGGAACGTAATCAGACTAAGCTAGACTCAAAGTTTAAAGGTCCTTTTAAAATAATTGAAACTCTACCAGGAGACCGTTATAAATTAATGGCATTGGATTCAAAACGTACCTACAAGTATGCTCATGACAGAGTTAGAAAAATGCCGGATAACCAAAGTGTCATTGAAGAGATGAATGAAGATAACGCGGATACCGAGCGAGAGTCCGGGACCTCCGAGGTCCGTCCAGAGTTCACGACTGAATTGGCCACGGCAGAGGTCACGCAGTAGCCGTAGTCCGTTAGAAGTCGGCATGTCCCACTGTGTGGGTACACCGTGGATACGCGGTACGCTGGTGGCTCTGGCTGGGGGTCGGGTCATTTTTATGACCGTAGAGTCATGTGACGACTCGGTGTTCCTGTGCGCAGGTTCACGTAAGCAATGGTTATTGCTGGGCTATGTGTAGCCGTCAGGAAGTGAACTGGTTATTGTACTTGTTACGTTTGGACCCGCTGCGGATTGTTTAAATTGTTTGTTTAAGCAATTTGTTTTAATAGTCTGTTTAAACGGTTTGTTTAAATTGTTGGATAATGCAACTGGAAATCGTTGTAATTATGTTATCGAATTCTATGACGCTATGGTGATTCCTAATGTGGAAATGTTGGATTTGAGTTTGAGTCTGAAAAAAAAAAAAAAAAAAACAAACAAATGAAGAAGCCTAATAAGTGTCTTATTTGTGGCAGGATTGCCGAGCGTGAAAGTGATGTACTGTGCTCTGTGCAATATTGTTTCAGGATGAACACACGAGGTCGTGTGTCGCGCAGAATGGCCGTGTCGCATGAAATACAGTGTTGCTGACTGAAGTACTCTCAGTCGGTGCGCTATGACGGAGTCTAAGGACCGACGGGCGAGGGCGCGGGAACAACAGGAGCGCCAGTCACCCTTCATCCCTAGGAACTGTCACATGTTCATGAGACGCGTGCGCACATTATAATTCCAAAGTTTAATTATTTCATTTCTGTTATTATTATTAACAAGATTAATTAGGCCATTAGTTGTTGATGGTGATTTGTGTAACTGTATAAACTAAGTGTCCATAAACTAAGTGTAAGAAGCTGATATTATCTTTTAATTGCCTGAGATCCTCAAACAGCCCACAACAATGTCAGAGGACGGAAGCATAACCCCTCCCTGCTGTCATGATGCGACATGTATAACATGCAATGTTACTTACCAATAAGGTTCGTGATAGTAAAGCATCGTCACGTAATGTTACTTTATTCAGTGTCCAAAACATGATTCTTCAAAGTGAAGAGAACAAAATATGTGAATTGTTTTTGTTGACATCTTTAAATTTTCAACACTGATTGTTTCCAGCCAAATTTTCTTTTTCGTTCATCAGGCAGCCTTGAAAATAAAACATAAAACCAATAAAGAATCATAAAATAGCATTATCGATAAATATAAAAATGTCTAAACGCACTACTCTATCCCTTCAATAACAACAAAATCATTTCATGTTGAAAAACTATTAAAAATAAAGGCAAAAGGGAAAATAAGAATGCTTTACTGTTAAAGCTCTTCAACAAATGCAGAATCTTTTGTTTATCCTCAGACCAACAAAAAAGGAAAGACAGATCACGCCGTACATCGAGAGTGAAGCCACAAAACCAAGCTCCTGCAAGTAAACACACAGGCTCACGCACACACCTACACTAAAACCAAGCTCATCGCTCCTAGTACGTCACGAGTCGTCGTCTAGCTAACATCACCAAAACAAATATAATTATGCCTTCCTGTGTAGTGAAGACGTGTAAAAACAATACTAAATCACAGAAAAAGTCTCACGGAATCACTTTTCACTTGTAAGTACTTAAAATAACATCGTTTTTTAATTTAGATAACTATGAATTTTAGGTTATTTGGAACAAAAAACCTGAACGAATGAACGAACGAAAACAGTGACATTTAAAGAGCGAGGGTTGCCATAATATGATTTCAAATTTCCCCATTCGATATTTTTTACTTCGAGTAATTATTATGTCTGTTTTTTTATGCATTTAATATTTTAGATTTCCAAGTAATACTGAAAATAAAAATAAATGGATAAATAAAAATAAAAGTAAATCAGTACAAATATATAGTAACAAAAATTTTAGAATCATTTTTAGGGAAGGATAACATTTTTGTAAACTTGGATCTGGACCATAATTTTGTAGGCTATGAGCATAAGGTCCATTTAATTAAATGTATCATTGAAAAATATTTAACAATACGCTTTCACCACATTTCAAAATTAGAAACAATTTCACAGACACTAAAATCTAAAAGGCAGCAATTCAAAAAATTAACACAACAACAAGGTTTTTAAATGAAGAATAGAAATATACATATGAGCAGACGACTAAAAAAAATTTTTTTTTTGTTTCCATTTTCTTGATATTTTTTTCTTTAAGAAAAAAATTGCATCTTTTTAGTCAACGAAGTGATAGACATAATTATTGTACTAGAAATAGGGACCTATTAGTTCAATCAGGTTTCAGGCTGGCTAAAGTAGACTCATCTTTCATGGGGTACTGTTTAAAATGTTGCAATAAAATTCCTCCCCACATACTTCAACTGAATGAGACGAAATTCAAAACTTGTATAAAACGCACACTATGCATGCAGACATTTATTATAAGTTGGAGAATTACATCGCTGATAAAAATGCTTGGCTTAGTGCTGGTCCTGCTCCACAACCACAACTAACTAATTAACATTTGAAAATACTGTTGGAGCTGCTGAAAATTGTAAGACCATCTTTGCATAAACTCAATCTCCTTTGTATTACATAATTGCATACCACAGGTGTGCGTCATGTTCGTGAACGGGCGCCGTCAGTTGTCACTGGTCATCTCTTAGTAGCCATGGCTTATTTTAATTTTTGAATTGTTTTTATTTTATAATTGCGGACGCAAAAAGCGTCCGCAATTATATTTTTAATCAACTTTATTAAATTCAAAAACACCACGATAACAAAATCAATGACTATAGAAAGTACGTAAAAAACGTACTTTCTATAGTCATTGATTTTGTTATCGTGGTGTTTTTGAATTTAATAAAGTTGATTAAAAATATAATTAAGTACCTATTTTATTTCAAAACAATTTACTTAAAGACTCATACCCACGACGATGATATGATTTACGCTTCAACTACCTTATAACTTATAGTTTAATTTCTGTGTGCATGGTTATTGGAAGAAGCTGTATTACGCTCATTCATTTATATACAGATTGATTTTTCTGTAATTTACTAACCTATTTATATATATATATATATATATTTATTAACACTCTATTGAAAATTAATGAATAATTCTAAGTGAAAGAGCGGAGTCTCCTAACACAAGCAATTCTTGCATAAAAGGTAATCTCCTAAATGCACTTTGTACTTAATTGTTTTTTTATTTTATTTTGCGATGTAAAAAAAAATGTTTTTGTTTCGGAATTCTTCCTTACAATTGAGGTACAATACCATACTCAAAAATATCTTACTCGTACAATATTAGCCTACCCAAAATATTATTCCCCAAGTTATAGGGAAAAACTTTAACAACTGACAACCCTTTTTACACACACATAGATAAACAGGTGGCTTCACTTTTGACGTACGGCGTGATCTGTCTTTCCTTTTTTGTTGGTCTGAGTGTTTATCATATAAATCTTAAGATATTTCAGCTAAAATTATGTACGTACTGGTGCAAAGTTATGTTCGGGAGATTTCCGCTTCTTTTGATGCCACATCCGATTATATTGCAATTGGGCATCTTGCTATTGACGATTTCTACCAGAGGACCGAGTTTAAACGCATTATCACTGCAAATTACTCCAAAATTTACAATTATAACCACAGCTCAAGAGCATTTGACAGTTGACATACTCAAGTTTGGTACCAAACAGCGAGAGGATAAAATGGCGACTCGGCCGCAAATAGGTATTCAATGACTCTAGAAATGTAGGGTTGCCAATAAAGTAACTGTCAAAAACACTATTGTCCTTTTTCACTTACGCAAAATTATGAAAGTTAAAAAGAGATGGCAATATTTTTATGATTTTGGCGTCGATATGCCTCATATTTGTATAACTGTTTTTCCTATAGTCAAACATTTCAAGTCCATATGATTTATAAGTCAATGGCATTACCTAAGTAAAATATTTAGTTTCATCTGTCACCGCACCTTAACCTGCATCTGCAATAGTATAGCGTGTATATGTCGCAGCCTTATCGTATAACACGCCGTATTATCGCCGACCGAAAGGTAGCCGCATTTCAAAACAGCGACGTTTTTCTATCGGGCGCGACTATTTGTAATACGGCGTGTTATACAATATGGCTGCAACATAAACATGCAAAATAAAAAAATAGGTACCACAAAAAAAAATTTGTTAATATTTTTTTAGCATGTTCCACCTAAGTAATTTGTATACTTCGTTTCGGAAATAAAAAGGATTTATTATAATTATAGGTACATGTTGGGATAAAAATGCAAAACCTGAAATAATAATCAGATTTTTTTATTATGTAACTATTTTTAACAACATCACTACAACTATTCAGGACATTGACTACAACATTGAATTTAATATCAAGGTGGTTTTTTTTTGCATACAAAGTCCCGAGGCTCCTGGAAAAAACAACACTAACTAATTCCAAAGATTTCAAATGCAAATTGAATCAATGGAATAAATGTAATAATATAGGTCCTTTTTCTTCTCAGTACCTACAATTACTTCTTATAATGTAATAGATACTAGTCCTGCCTCCTTACATTTCCTAATAAATCACAGATCTGTTCCAAACGCCTCCCAGTTACATCCTTTACTGCTTTTCGCCTGATTGTTGTTTGATCCTGTAGTCTGACAAAGCTGCTTTTATGGCATCTTCAGCAAGCACTAGAAATAATAAAAAAAGATTTATTATATTTAGCAGTAGAATACAGTAAATAAATTTACTATAGTAATGTACTACTTAGTAACTATAACATAATTAGGCCACTTGATAATTTTATAAGCCTAATCAGTGGGAACCTTTATTACATTTAAAATGTTTAGGTATATTTTATAAAACGGCGAATGTGTTAACTTATCCAAAACCACTTGTTAGGTTAAGATAATAAAATACAATGTCAAAATGTATCAATGTTTATCTTTAATGTCGAAATGTTTAAGTTCTTAAACATTGAAAAACATTTACAATGACATTGACATGAACACAGCCCTATGAAATGTTGATACCAATCATCATAAATGAAGCACAATAATATTAAAAGTAACTAGGTCACAGATACAGTATCACTTACTAGAGCAATGCAGCTTGACTGGAGGCAATGACAACTCCTTAGCGATATCTGTGTTCTTCAGCGTCAAAGCTTCATCAACCGTCTTTCCCTTCACCCACTCTGTAGCCAATGAGCTGGAGGCAATCGCAGATCCACATCCAAAAGTCTTGAACTTTGCATCAGTGATCTTGCCATCATCATCAACCTTAATCTGCAGCTTCATTACATCACCGCAAGCCGGGGCACCAACAAGTCCTGTGCCAACATGTTTATCCTTCTTGTCGAGGGAACCAACATTGCGTGGGTTCTCATAGTGATCAAGGACCTGAAATAACAGTTTGAATGCAAAGGACCAACATCTGCCGTTAGGACAACCCACTGAACAAATTAAGGTTTACTAGTAGTTCAGTTCCACTATTAGCACAGTTGGAATTTCATTGAATTTCTAACTGTATAATTTAACTTGAATAAATTGTACATTGAAAAATATAATTTAAAGAATTAAAAGAGCAGATTTGCATGTAAATAGTTTTGGTAGTGTAAAGACTAATTTAAATGTAAACAAATCCTACTAATATTATAAATGTGAAAGTTTGTGTGTTTGGATGTTTGTTACTCAATCAGGCAAAAACGGCTGAATGGATTTGGATGAAATTTGGCAAACAGATAGCTTATAACCTGAATTAACACATAGGATACTTTTTATCCCGATATTCCCACGGGATCGAGACTTACGCGGGTGAAACTGCGGGGCGCAGCTAGTTAAAAATAAATTGATAACGAGTAGGTACATACTGTACTGGACTAGATTCCGATCACTAAGTCCTGCATTCATAGTTTTAAATGACAATCTGTATGTCTAACACTGAATACTGAAAATATTACTTAATATTTTATCATCAGTCAAGGTTATTCGTGAAATTACGTAGTTCACTGGCGAAATCGATAATTCTTGACATTGTTGCATGAAAGTATGTAAGTACTTACATTAGCATGATAAGATGTGGTTTGGATTAAGCTGGGGCTACTGACAGCTTTCAGGCAAATGCTTAGATTTGTATTTTTCACCAAAAACGCCATCATGCTTCGATTATATTTGCTGGATAATAACAATTTTGTATCACACACTGCACTTTAGTAGTGAAAGAAGGAAATGAATTATGAAATTGTGTCACAGAGCACTATATGAATTATGTCTTTCTTTTGATTGATTTGTTTGACGTTTGTTTGTATTGTATTCTCTGTGGCAGAAACAATCCGAACACAAATTCTACTTTGCCTAAAATTGTAATGAGGTTCGGGGAAGATTCTTCAAGAAAGCAGTTTATATCGTCCCTATTTTGACTGATATTTACTGAATTAATTCAAATCAATGAGATATTTGTTATCGTGTAAGTATTTCTTCAGTAAGAAAATGTCTAACGAATAACAATAACAACGTTTCGAACGCACAGCCGCGTTCGAATCCTATAAAAATTTAGAATTTTATGTATGTCATCATCATAGCGTAACAGATGTAATACTGCTAAAGAGAATAAAAAATAGTAATTTAAAAGTACTTAAATTAAGAAGGTTTTTTAAAGCTGAGAATGCTATAATTAGATTAATTAGGTATACACAGTCTGATTCTTTACTGAGAAGTGTGCAATAATAATAGCCCGTTTCCATCATATAATAAAAATAAATGTAGTTTTCGAACTTGAGCAACCTTTAAATAGGATCTTTTTATTGTGAACATGACAATCGGTTTTAGAGCGATTTCTAAGCTTGTGGTGCCTATAGTCGGAAACGTTATTTGTTTATCTCGAGCCCAATTAAGTGCAGTGTAAGTGAAAAATTAAATAAAAATAATAATATCATTATGTGTTATGCAATAGGTGATGCATCCCAAGACCGGCTGGCGATTCGTTTTGTGTACATCACTAATCTGTCAAAAAATTATTTTGAATGATTCATGAAAGATTTCATATTTTTACTGATTTTGATTGTTCTAACGATTTCCAGGAAAATGAGTGCTAATCCTGATTACAAATCTGCGACATCGATCCACGAATTTACTGTGAAGAACATAAAGGGAGAAGATGTAAAACTGGATGTGTATAAAGGTCATGTTTGCATTATTGTGAATGTGGCTTCACAGTGCGGTCTTACCGCTAATAATTACAAGCAATTGAATGAAATGTACGAAAAATATGCTGAGGAGAAAGGTAGGTTGTTTGATAAGAAATCGACAACAATAATTCTCGCCAACCTTCTGCCAGTTCTGAAGTACGTAAGCGATACCTGGGACCGCGCACCCCTTGTACGCCCGCGGGCGTTCTATTACGCCACTGATAGTAAAGTACATGTACAAAATACCTACGCCTCGAGTGCAGGACAACCATAAAGATTAGCGAGAGTAGTATTGTACCTAGGTACTTAGTAAGATGACAACATGATCATACATATAAATGATTGCCTAGCTACAACAACAGTATTTATTTATAGGTCTGCGTATTCTTGCGTTTCCCTGCAATCAGTTTGCTGGTCAAGAGCCAGGTAACCCCGAAGAGATTGTCTGCTTTGCCGCAGACAGGAAAGTGAAGTTTGATCTGTTTGAGAAGATTGATGTGAATGGAGACAATGCCAGTCCTTTGTGGAAGTTCCTGAAGGTAAAGGTTCTGTATATTATTTTATTTTTCAGAGTGCATTTGGCCTGTTTACATGCAATACTAAAAATAATCAGCCTGTACAAAACTAATGCTGTATGTTGGCCTACTTACAAACTACTACTTACACTAGATACTTTTGACAAACGCTATGTTATAACGCTGGACATAGCGTTTAGATGTTAATAAACACAATTATTTTGAATCAGTGCATCATAATTTCTATTTTGGCAGTAAGAAACTTTGTGCTTAATTTTTGTTTTTAAATATTTACAAAAATAGTCATTTATATGCACATATTTTACCTGGCTTATGCTAAAATATTTATTTTGAAGTTCTTCATGTTTATGTAAACCATACAAAATTCTAAATAATTTGTTTATGTTTTAGCATGATATTTGTAAATTATAATACATTTTAAACTTCAGATGGCCTCCACTTGTTTGCCATCCAATAACATATAAAACATGCCTTCTCCAAAGTAAAATGTGTAGCAAGCTTTGAATTAAAAATAAAACTAAATAATGCCTCAGAGATAATGCCTTGGAGATATTTTGCAACATTATCTGAAAATCTAAGAAAAGTTGGAACCAAGCCACCTGGTATAATATGAAAATCTAGTTCAAATGGATATCTAATCTTTTTTTTTGCTAAACCGTGTTTGAATTTTATTTAAAAAATTAACATGATAACCAATGATGATTGTATTTGTTGATAACAGTCAAAGTACAAATCTGAACAAGTACATAATTATTATGTGTCATAGGAGCAAAACAAATCATGATCTTAAAAAAACCCTTGCATGTTAGTAATAAAAGTTGCTGAGTAATGAATGATAATGAGTTTTTATCACAATTAGTATGTGTAGGTACAAATGGCTACACATCAAGCTATACATTTCCAGTTTATGTTGATCTCGCATTGTATAGGATTTCCGTGCAATGCGAGGTCAGCTTATAGCTTGATGTGTAGCTGTGTATACAATGTATGTGGCAAACCACAGATGTATTGAAGTACAACCTTGGATAATCTATTTGTGATAAGGTGAAAATCAATAGAGCTGTTCTATTATTCATAATTCTATGGCCTTAGAATAGTCATTGCTAGTAATTATGTGAAATGGTTTATGTAGGCAATATTTCTCACAGATTTTTTCCATGAGGTAGATTTCATACCAGTGGGAATAGTAATCCTAATTTTTTTTTTTAATTCACAAACTTTATTTCAAAATGGGATTGCAAAGTTTACAAATGTTGCATATACATATGTAATTTTTAGGTATGTACAACTATACAATAAAGACGGGTGAAGTACTGTTCTCCTAAATAGGCTATAATTTAGCCTGTGTTAAGGAGAATAATTATTATTAGTAGTACCGGTCGACTGAGCTCTGTTTGGGTGAAAATAGAGAAAACGAATTTTCCCAGACATGAAATCTAAATAGCTAGATCGGGTTTTCGCCCACGACTTTCATCGAAATCGTCAGAGCTGTTTTCGAGAACGTGATATATAAATATATTATAAAATACAAATATTGCTCATTTAATAGTATAGGATTAACTAGCGACGCACCCCTACTTCGCACGGTTTTAACGACTTGATAAAACATCGTGAATTATCATTCATAGGTCTTTACCTATGAAATTGTCGTTTTGTATGAAAAAATTTAAACGAATTTTTTTCATGTATTTTTTATTTGTATTAATCGAAGTACTCACCCATGCAGTCAATGCATCTTTGCCAACGCAGTGGCAGTTTATTGATGCCCTTCTTAAAGAAATCAGCTGGACGGCAGGCAACAAATTCTTCAAAGGCATTTTGTACTGCCTCTCCGGTATTGAATTTTTTTCCCGCCAAGAAGTTATCCAAATTCTGGAAAAAGTAGTAGTCTGTAGGCGCAAGGTCTGGTGAGTAGGGCGGATGACGGAGAGCTTCCAACCCCAGTTCTTGCAACTTGGAGACCGTCTGCTGTGCAGTATGAGGTCGCGCGTTGTCGTGCAGGAGCAGCGGAGACGAGCGATTGACCAATGCTGGTTGGAGATGTGCCAGCTTCTCCATCATTGTGTTCAGTTCTTCGCAGTACACATCTGCAGTAATGCTCACCCTGTTTGGTAAGAAGCTGTGATGAATCACACCGGCGCTAGACCACCAAACAGTGACCATCAGTTTTCTAGGGGTAAGTTTTCGTTTAAAGCATTGTTTAGGTACTGAACCAGGATCCAACCAACTTGCTGAGCGCTTGCGGTTATCAAACAGAATCCATTTTTCATCGCAGTTAACAATGCGGTTCAAAATTCCTTCATTTGTGTGTCTGTTGAGCAGTGCAAGGCACGCCTCGACGCGTACTTCGCGCTGGCGATCATTGAGTTCGTGGGGCACCCATTTGTCAAGCTTTTTTACCTTGTCAATTTGACGCAAATGGACCAATATTGTTTTGACGCTAACGTCGAAAGCTGCCTCTAATTCAGCCGTAGATTGTGTATTATCAGCTTCCACAATCGCCTTTAATTCGTCATCGTCGACCAAAGTCTTCGGACGACCGCGAGGTTCATTTTTCAGGTCGAAATTTCCAGAACGGAAGCGAGCAAACCAATAACAGGTGGTGTGTTGCTTTGTAGTGTTAGCTCCGTAAACGTCGTTGATGTTGCGTGCCGCTTGTGCCGCGTTGCTGCCACGACGGTACTCATATTCCATAATTACTCAAATTTTTAACGTATCCATGCTGACGAAAAAGATTGAAATGCGATGAAAATGTAACACTAATCATTAAACAAATGACTTCTTTTGAAAAAAGAATTCCATGTTTTTAAAATAAAATTAATTTGAAATTAGAATTCTTAGCCAAACAAAAATTATTTTGATTTGAAATGGCCAGTACTGCAGAACGGCAATTTCATAGGTAAAGACCTATTATTAGGTACCTGCATACTTAAACCACCTACTACCCTACTTTTACTTATTCTAAATTGTAAATTAGGTGAAAACCGCGTCAAAATCTGTTGCTTAATTTTATTTATAAGATGAACCAACTGTGTGTACAGGTGTATGTATAATGTTCAGACTTTTATCTTCGTTGTAATAGCTAATATCAATGATATTATATTAACAGATATGTTATACACTCACAAAACAACCGAAAAAAGTGTTCCGCGCAGCAGCGGCACACATACCCACGTTTCATTCATTTTTACATTTCACTACAAGTAAAAACGTTACAATTGGAATGTTTTCGAGTCTTCACGATTGCGCGCCTATAACATATCTGTTAATTTAATATCATTGGCTAATATGATAAGATTCACTATCATAAAGATTACAACCTTATCACTAGGCACGTAAGTAAACACTAGGATGCTAATGATTTGGAATTATATTTCAATAATAGGTACCTATCGAAGGTGCAGTCAAAATGTAGGTATCCTTGTGACCCGCGACCTTTAACAGAAAAGCGCTTGTACGGTTATTTAACATAAATAAAATTTATTTACCTACCTACCTACCTATTTATAATTATTACTACCTAAGAAATCATCTGCTCGATACGGATTTCTTTGTTGAACTTTTGTTTCCAATTTAAAGCCTTTTATGAGATGATTTTTTCAAAAATCCTTGCTCAGTGCTTATTTTCGTTGTGTGCAACTCTTGTGCGAAATTTCGTTCTTTTAGACCCAGTGGTTTAGGCTGTGTATAGTGTAGACATGAGACGTAGGTAGGTAATTACTAGAACTTATGCGCACTAAGTTTTTTTCTTGACTAGGCATCTCGTAGGACTCTCTCGCATTTTACAGAAATCCTTTGGAATGCAAGATCAGCATAAAGGCATACAACATACTGGCGCGACTTTTAACAAAATAATTTCTGAGAAAACTTCACGGCGAACAATGCGGCGTGTCGCGCGACATGTCGCGCCACTATGTAAGAGCCTCAAACTGGAAATATACAGTATGCAAGGGTAAACACCGTTGTCACTCAAACCATGGGTAGTTGTCTTAAATATAAAAATAAATGACCCAGTAACAACAAAAAAAAAACCTTATTTCATTAAAAGATTTTAAAAAGTAAATATCCGTCACTGTCCCGATACTCACGCGTTCGAGACACTAGACACGCGTTCGAGAGAGCTGCGAAACAGCTGACGGCAGGTCATGTAACGTCCTGCGCGCCCCGCCCGCCTCCGCCAACCACCGGCCGCGGCCGATCGTTGCCCTTGCGTGTAGGGTGAAATAATCTTGTTGAAAAACGTAGATTTTCTTTAAAAAAAAAAAAGTTGTACTTTTCCATTGATTTTACGTTCTATATATGAAACCAAACCACTGGTTTCAAGGATAACGGTGTTAACACTAACACCCTGTATAGCTTGATGTGTAGCCGTGTCTGTGTACGACGCATAAAGTACGAAGTACATCGAGTACTTTCTATCAAAGCGAGAATTGTATCAATTCTGGACTATTATAGAGGAAATAAGTACCTACATCAGAAGAAAACGCGTTAATTAATAAAAACATGAAATTAAACTCATGTTGACAAATAGTTACATTGATGTCTGTAAAAGTAACTGATCAATAACGATGGAATCTTTAGTCATTTAATATTCAAAACAAGTAAAAAAATGAGCCATAGGGTGTTTATATTGGTGTTTATCAAATCGAGCTTGCAACTATGGCTGGACTTTGCCACCTTGACCTCACGAACCTACCTACTACCTCCAAGGCTGTGCGTTGTCCGTCAGCGAATGAATGAATTTAAGAATTTTATTATGTAGATTAAATAGGTAAGTACTTATAACATGTTTTCTTTTTTTCACAGCACAAACAAGGCGGCACTCTGGGCAGTTTCGTCAAATGGAACTTCACAAAATTCATCGTCGACAAAGATGGCGTGCCCGTTGAGCGTCATGGACCCAATGTGGACCCATTGGACTTGGTCAAGTCCCTCGAGAAGTACTGGTAAACAATCTAATGGAAAAACGGCTTCGCATTTTATTTTTCTATCTGGATATTTTAGATGGTTTAGCAGTAATACACTGTAGCAACTGAGCATTTAACTTTATATAAATTGTCTATCTAATCATTCACATCACTTCTACTATGCATCTTCAAGCAAAAAAATAGATAAGTACACAGTTATTCCCATTTTTTTATGTTCTTGGAAGCTGGCATGTCGAAAGAATAGGTAATCTAAGTTGTGGGTTAGCAAATCGTAAAATTAAAAAAAAAATGCAACCGCACTGTGTGATATATTACGTAGTTTTTAAGAATTATTGTTATTTTTTGTGATTTATTTATTATTTTATATATATATAATATATCAACATAATAATTTTGAAGAATTCTTTTCTTTATTTAGATAAGTTCTCTCCCTTCTAGTTGTGTCTCAGGACTCTCAGGCCTGGGGGCCTACCACCACCGCTTACAGCAGTATCATTTTAATATTACTTCAGTGTAGGTAAGTAGTAAGATTTAAAAAAAAATCAAGTAATAAAAACTAAAACCCAACTACGACTTAAAAGGTATAAACAAGACACCACAGACAGACAATTTAAAAATCCGGAGTCCCACCTGTTAGGGCATAAATCGAACAGATTACGTGTGACTCCGGATTTTTAATTCGTCTGTCTGTGGTGTCTTGTTTATACCTTTTAAGTCGTAGTTGGGTTTTAGTTTTTATTACTTGTTTTTTTCGGCGGGGCGGACAATCACGACGCTTCTAACGATACCTCATTTGTCAAATTGTGATAAGTGGTTTGGAAGATAGGAGGGAACAGATGAACATACATACATACCGGTCAAAATCATAACCCTCCTTTTTTCTTCGCCGTAGTCGGGTAATAATACTGTTGTAAGCGGTTGTGGTAGGCCCCTGAATTCCTCGTAACGCTGATGTCGGTCGCGTACGCGTAGTAACGTAGTACGCGCCGCGGACGTCAGCGTCGCAGTAGAACACAATGTATCTACGCACGCGTGACCGATGACGTAAGCGTGTACGCGACCGACATCAGCGTGTAAGAGGAATTCAGGCCTCAGGGCCTACTTGCTCGCACATCTATCACCCCTTTAACGTAATTAGTAAGTAACCTGTAAGTACTTAACTCCCGAGTTTACAGACTTTACCTGACTAAACGTTTAATTAATTTACCTGACTAAACGTGCAAGTGAGCCTCAGTGCCATATCTTACAACCCTGTATGGAACCCTGTCATAGAAGACGAAGACTGATAAATTCGGGTCAGACTTCGAATCGTTTGTCATTTCTTCTGTGTGGCCTTGGCCTTACAGTACTGTTCATCATTCGATTTCTAAACTAATTTAAAAAAGTCAAGTGTTAACAAATTAATTGTCAATTTGTCAAAGGTGTGGTCAAAGGTAAACAAAATATTTTTACAGCAAAACAAGTCTGTGCAGCAAAACAAACATTTAATTTTGATGAAGAGTTGAAGTTGAACATTTTGTTCGAAATTATTAAATAACAATGTGCCGTCCGAACAAAACCGTACGGTAATGTGAGAACAGTAATTAAAAAAATATGCATGAAAATCATCACATCATGGACAAAATAAACAATCCTAAATAATCTGATTGTTTATTTTGGTTTTTTTTTAGCCATTGAGGTTCAATGTATTAAGCGAAACCAAAACATTAATGAATCTTTAGTTAGAGTGAACTTACAAAATTATAAGAACTACGCACGGTGCTTATTGAGCATCAGCATATTTGTTAACATTTGTTTACATTTGTTTGTCCCTGGTTCGAATCCTGGGTCCCTGTGTCGGGCCAAAATGAAACAGTTAGGTACTTATACCTAACGTACTTCAAATACCCCTGCCACACTTGTGTCAAACATGTGATCAAATATTGTTGCTGTGCTGGCGCCGGCATTTATGTGTGCACAGCACGTGCACATCAAATGGCAAAGTTGAAATATGTGATCAAACTTTGATGATATACCCAAATACACCGGCCACACATGTGTTGAAATATGTGATGAAATATTGCTGCTATGTCTGGCGCCGGTATTAGGGTTTTTCTCTGTTTGAAAATCTTCGTTAGCTGCTCGGAGTTTGGAAGTCGGCGGTGTGATACCTGTTTTTTTATTTTTCTATGGATACCCCTGTCTCTCGGAAAGCATGTGAATCCATTAGTCTTGTTGTGCCTGATCTCTCTCCCACAAAAGCTGCCTGCAGACAGTTACTAGATTTTTGACGATCGTTATTGTCGCTGTAGGTACCTACCTACCTACTTAGATCTGTCTTTCAGCTTCTGATAGATATGCTCGATATAAATTGATCTTTACCATACCGTTAGGTACCGCCACCGGTTAACTATCGATAAATATAAAGGTTGATTAAAACTGGTAATTACCTATACATATATTAGGTAGACATCATTTTGTTGAATTATCGATTGACAAAAACGATCCACAGTGGCGATCGTCAAAATTGCTGTCACAAAATTACGCTCCGGCTCTCGGAGTTCTGTTATTTTTATATAATATAAGGTAGATACATTTCATCTTTATCACACATACTATGTACCCAAGTACAAAACCACTGATGTGCGGTTGAATGCTGGTAGGTACCTAGCTAATATTGCGGTTTCCAGGGAAAGGTATTCTAATTACAAATCTGCGACATCGATCCACGAATTCACCGTAAAAAACATAAAGGGTGAAGATGTAAAACTAGATGTGTATAAAGGTCATGTTTGTATCATTGTGAATGTGGCTTCACAGTGCGGTCTTACCGCAAAAAATTACAATCAATTGAATGAACTGTACGAAAAATATGCTGAGGAGAAAGGTAGGTTGTTTTGATAAGAAAACTAGTTTACCTACTTACAACAATGCTCGTCAACCTTTTGGCTGCTTGAAGTAATGCCCGAGTTAGAGAGGCTAATTTTTCTAGCTAGGGTGGGTATCAAGATTGTGCTAGTACAAGCTAGTCACTCTCAGCTATTGAGAAACTATAGTAAACTAGCGTCTCTTGGATAGTTAGTAGTAAGAAGGACCTCATCCTATAGAATGAGGTTCTTCTATTTTTTAAGCTAGTAGCGTACCACTGACTTACTAAGGCACGTATTACAGAACTTACTCAACACTCGAGCATTTCTTAAAATTTAGTTTCAACCAATCAATAGTAATGCTTGAGTTTTTTTGAGTGAGGTTCTGTAAAGGCTCTTACATGATGTCGCGACATGTCGCGCGACGCGACGCTGCCGCATTGTACGGCGTGACGTTTTCTTAGAAATTGTTTTGTTAAAAGTCGCTCCGCGCGACAAGCTATGGGCCTAACACTACCTCTAGTAGGTACTATCCTGGCTTGAGAAACTAGCCTCGTGCATCTCGGGCATAAGAACTGCCTGGGTCCGCGCACGCCAAATAAATATCTTTTAATAAAAATATTCCCATTTTTAGGTCTGCGTATTCTAGCGTTCCCCTGCAATCAGTTTGCTGGTCAGGAGCCAGGTAACCCTGAGGAGATAGTGTGCTCTATCTCAGAGAGAAGAGTGAAATTTGACCTCTTTGAGAAGGTTCATGTGAACGGGAGCAATGCTAGTCTATTGTGGAAGTTCCTGAAGGTAAAGTTTCTATAAAAGTGTTCCTTTTGATATCCCATAACATAACTTTAGGTTATACGTAAGTAAAAATAATAAAAAAGTACAGCTTGGCAAAAAAAAGTGTTTGGAAAAAATGAGGGCGCCACTACTGCATATAGGTCACTTCAAATGGGAAATGAGTAAAAGAATGTTAAAAACGCTGCTTGTACTGATTCAAAAACCTACTAGCACTTGTCGGCAAAGTAGTGCCAACATCATAGGTCTACATTGTTTTATTTGTCACCGCATTATACTATTTTTGCCAAGCTGTACTTACCCACTTAGTTTTGAAGATAACATAATACCAGTATTATATAGTGCTCTGTGCATAACACTAGACTCTTGATGTGTGTAAGTAGAGTATGTTGGGGTAAGTTCGGCACTAGGTATGATGATAAGACCGTACGAATTAAATTTCCAGCTATTTTGGCAATACCTACCTACTTATTGTATACTGTATTGTATACTTACGTTATTTTTCTCTTTTTTTTTCACAGCACAAGCAAGGCGGCACTCTGGGCAATTTCGTCAAATGGAACTTTACAAAATTCATCGTCGACAAAGATGGCGTGCCCGTTGAGCGTCATGGACCCAATGTGGACCCATTGGACTTGGTCAAGTCCCTCGAGAAGTACTGGTAAACAATCTAATGGAAAAATGGCTTCGTATTTTATTTTTCTATCTGGATATTTTAGACTTCTTGTATACCTACATAAATCATGGTTTAAAGCAGTAAATAATTTACTGTAGTAAGTAAATGAGTATTGTTATTATTTTTATTTACCTAACCCTTATATATGAATAACGTCGAGCGTTCAGTAGTTAAAATTACCCCACAGTCGAAATAGCCCCCGCCCGACCTTAGGTACCTACTTAAAAGATATCACAGATTCAAAATTACGCATACTTATGCATAAACAGCCTATAATGCATAGAGTATAGTAATACATCTATAATGTTCTCATTGCTGCCTGTTGCTGCCCGAGTGCCCAGCATACTGGGACACACAGGCCTTCATCCGCGGGCTAACTTGAAGCTTTCACCTAAAATGTTATACACACGGCTACACATCAAGCTATACATTTCTAGTATAAGCTGACCTCGCATTGTGCGGAAATCCTATACAGTTCCTAGTATCCTAGCAGTTGACAAAAATCATATCCATATTCTAAAATTATTTTGATTTGTCCAAAACTGATCCACAAGACCAAAAGTTCAACACACACGTGATTCCAAAAGTCGATAAAACGTAAGTGTGTGGACGTCGGACACTGTCGGATACTATCGTCGGATTTTGAATCGAATACAAAAATCCCGTAACTCCGTTGCAGAGCTTAGATTGATGACGTCTCAAGTTGTTGCATTATGGACCATTTAGACGAGGCCAATCCCCTAGCCAATCTAGTAATGTCTGCGCCATCTCCCAAATCCGATAGACGCGGCGCTAGTGTCTATGGCATTGCACTCAGAACAACTGCTTTAGTTATTGTTCTGAGGCATTTGCATAGCCGTGCGTTTGCACTGGCGAAACATTACAACAAAACATGTTTAAATCTCTAGTTCCTGTCAAAAATTGTATTGAACATTGACAGATCATAGAGATTTCAACATGTTTTGTCGCAAATGTTTCGCCAGTGCAAACGCACAGTTATTAAAAAAACCGCCGCAGACATCAGTAGTGGTGGCGCGGACTCTAACTAAACCGGCCAAGCGTGTCACAGCGTGTCATTCATTATACTCTAATGCTAATTTTATACCTACACTCAATAATCAATAGTAAGCGATGTCAAGTCAAAATCTAAGTGTGAAGGTGAGATTTTGAATCGAATAAAAAAATCGCTTCCTTCCGAGAATTCGGAAAACTACGGTTTTATCAAATGAGGAAGTTAGGTTGGCCAATATGGTAAATAAGTTTTTGTCTCTGTCTCTCCCATTATAAGCATGTGGAAGAGTGTAGCAACGACTATTTTTAGCCAATCACAGGCAGCGTTTTTAAATTCATTCTAGCGTCGTCGTTCGTTGGCGCTTGGCTTCCTCTCCTCTCCGTAGTTTTGTTTTGTGTTCATTCATATTGTTTATGTTGCCTACTTTTCGTTTCTATTTTGTGGTTTTTGTTTAAAAATATTCTTGGCATCTATTGTGGTGTAAGAAAGAAGTAATCTTTACGGAATAAGCAAGTTGTGTATCGATGAATACTATAATATTGTGACAAGTAAATATCATCGCGTGTGGTTTTGTGATAATTTTAGACTCAACCAAAAAAGAAACCAGCAATTAAAATGTTGTGGTATTAATTACAGAATGTCTACTAGAAGCGGTCGGATAAGAACTAGCGTTATAGAAGTGAGTCCTTCGAGAACACGTAAAGGTGTCTCGCCGACGCGTTCTCCCGCCAGAACGCGGAAAAGTTCGCCACCGCCGTCCGGGAAAACTCCGCCTCCCGCACGTTCGTCTGGCCGTAAATCTCCTGCACGGAAATCGCCTAGCAGAAAACCAGCTTCGAAGTTTCCCGCACGCAAGTCTCCTTCGAGGACTACTAAGGATACAACACAACCAGAGGTTTCCAATGTACCAAAGTCTCCGGCAAAGCGCCCTCCCATTGAATCTGAAGTAGCAGTAGCGGTCAAACTTGAAGATTTGTCTTCTAAGCTCGAAGTCTACCGCCGGACCCGGTCTAAGCGCTTAGAATACTCCCTCAAAGATTTGACATCGAGTATTACAGAGAGCGAATTTTCTCTTGACAAAGTGAATGGCTTGGAATCTAGCGACATATACGGTCTGAGAAACAGGAGATCTGTCGAGGAGGTCGCGCCTCGCAGGTCTAGTAGGTTGCGAGAGTTTGTTGATAACGTCCCAGACATCAGACGGAGTCTCAGCAAATCCCTAAGTCAAAGTAAATCAATAAGCAAATCTATCAGTAAATCACTAGGAGCATACTCAGATGAGGACAATTCTGAAGAGGAATACCATCAGGTGAAATCAAAGTCAGTGACTAGGAAGTTGGCAACCCCCCTTCGAAACAGTATCAATAGCTTGACCCAAGTTGCAAGCAAATGGGAGTTTGGTGGAAGAATTGGATCCTTGAGCTTAATGCTCCTGATACCCATAGCAGTATTCTCTATATTAATTTCTTGTAGAAAATCTTGTTCTCCCAAATCACTTTTAGATCTGTCTGCATATAAATCTATACAAGTTTTGTTTAGTTTACAAGCGTCTAGCTTTATTCTTGTGCAATACCTTATACAAGCCATCTTTGCTATAGTACCAATATTTGGTACGAGATCTGACCGCATGGATGAGTCTGGCACAAGACACTGTTTCAATGCATTTTTCTCCAGCATAGTGACTGTGAATACTCTCTTCCTATTGGATTTCTTCCAAATTATTGAAAAAGAGAATTTATTTAATGAATACTTGAGACTTGCAGCCATTTCATACATTTATGCTGTAGTACTAAGCATTATTTTGTACGTAAAAAGCAGTGACTTGACAAAGGAAGACTTAAATCAATACGGAAACACTGGTTATACATTGTATGACTTCTTCATTGGGCGTGAAATTCATCCATTTATCAAGAAGCTGGATATCAAACTTTGGTTATCAAGAATGTCAAATATTAGCTCTGTAAGTATTAATATAGGTAGACTTTTCTTCCCAAATGTTTCATCATCAGAATTTTAATGATGTACACAATTAAAAATTGTTGCCATACAACTTTTTTATAGTATTCCTACATCAAAGTGCCAGTAAGTTGTGACTCATTAACTCCTGTACTTGTAGTATGATAAACATAGTAATATTCTATTCACTCTAGGGGTGAGCTTGTATAATTATAGCAAATTATACAGGAAAGTAGAACCAATGCCACTCATGTATGCTTATAAATGAGGTAATGAATAATAAATAGCTTTTTCTACAGTTTATTCCAATAATAAACTATTTTGTTTCAGCTGATATTACTCTCAGTAATCTTCACACAAGGACTTCAAATCAAACTGTCAGAGAAGAATGATTTCTCATTGGAAAACTTAAAACAGTTGGTGAACAATGTACAGTTAAAGCCAACAATTATTATATTCTCTATAATGCAGATTGTTTATATTCTGAACTTTATAATGAAGGAGTACAGGATCACAGCAACGTTTTACTGGCAGTCGGAAGGGGTAGGATACCTCCAGACTGTCTCAAGTGCACTGTACCCATTCTACTTCACAACAATATCTAAACATGTGGCAGACACAGACTTAATTCTGTCTACTAACACCTTAATCTCTGCTTGTGTACTATTTGTGCTGGGATTCTTCATAATGCTTGTTAGTAACAATATTAAATATGAGTTCAGGAAAGACCCTCTACATCTGAGCTTGGCAAGTAAGTAACTGAATCTTGTATGCTATTTATTTTATTGTATTATGCTTTATTTGTAAATGCTTTAATGGTGGAATTTAGTTTTGATTTATAACATTAAATAATGAATACATTAATGTATATTGTATTGTACCTTTGGAAAAACTAATTTATTATTCATAATAATAAGCCTTTAATAGTAATTTTCATTAACAAACTTCGTATTGAGGTACTGTGTGAGGAAGATTTCTAATATTGTTCTACTAAACAAGAAAAAGATTATCATGATTTAAATGCCTTTTTTCTTTCAGACGTAGACTCAATGCCGACATTTCATGGAAAGAAGCTTCTGGTCTCCAATCTATGGGGGATCTTACGCCATCCGAACTATGCAGGGGACATACTGATTCACATCGCCCTAGCTTTGCCTGGGATTGTCTCTGGACAATATGTGGCGGCAGCACCGGCGATCTTGACTATTCTTGTGCTGATGCACCGCGCATGGCGGGACCATGATAGATGCAAGTGGCGCTACGGGGCGGCCTGGCAACGATACTGCAAAAGAGTACCTTCAGTACTATTACCTAAACTTCTTTAATTCTATTCTCTTCAGGCTGTTGCAATCCATTGTTGCACATAGACCTCTTTTAGAAAGGTAGGCAATTCTTGTTGCTGATGTGTGGCAAAACTATAAATTACATGCTTCCTTAGAACATGAAATTATGACTTGAATGTAAATGATCTTAAAAATTCAGAACACATTACTACAGAATATTGAAGATTTGATTTTATATAAAAGTGTAACATGTATTTTAGATTATTATGAGGTAGAGAATTTAATTTGTGTAAATAATTTTATTACTCTATGTATTTCAAGCAATAATGCATCACATTTTAAATGTAATTGAAACTATATTTTCTAGAGATCTGTGTGATGATATTTTATTGACTTTTTTATGACATGTCTATTAATTTTAGTAGGTTAGTGTTTGACTGCCTTACGAAACCACCGTACAAAATTCTAATACTTAATTAAGCTCTCTTTATTTTTAAAATGAATTATTGGATTTTTTTTTTATATTGACTTACGGTATACAAATCATATTTTGGTAATGTAGTATTGAAATTACTCGCGTGTTGTGTGATTTCACGTTGTATTTTTAGGAAAGTAAGACTTTGGAAAGCACTTCGTCCTAAATCTGAGGTATATTAGGTACATAGTAATATTGGCAGATTTGTCGTGTTTCTCCTTGCGTGTGCATTTTATTCTACAATATTATTGTTCACATAGTTGCATGATAAGGTTAAGATTTATTGTAACTTTTACATGACAAATAATATATTGAACTCAGATTAAGACATTATTAAATACTCAGATTAAGACATTAAATACATACTTAGTACAAATCTGTCTAAATTCTAAAACCAAGAAGACCAATTAATTAGGAGAATAGGTAGGTATTCTACAGACTCAATTTTAGTTTATATTAGCGCTTAAGTTGTAAATTACATTATTTACAAACTAATGAAGTTTATAGGATTGGAAATGAATTTTGGAATTTCAATGGCAATAGTATTTTCTTCTAGGGTTACTTTTTTAGTAGGTTGCGTGTATCCAGTAGTAGTATAGGCCCTTTAACGTATTTTAACACAAGTGCCTCAGAAATAGAATAAACTGTATTAAATAGCGGAAAAAAATATCCGTAGATTTTAGATTTATGTAACAGAAGTTATAAACTGTTTCGCATTGCTCAGTTTTTGATAATTCATTAAAGACATTTTGCTCAAAGTTAAGCACAATAATATTTACTTAACGTAGCTTAGTTTCAAAATTAGCTTAACTCTTAATTAATCATTCTGGGATCATAAATATTCACTCTAGATGTAAACTTGCTATGCATCAACTTTTGCCATATTAGAAATATATTATTGTTTTGTTCGAAAATATTCTTTGAATTAATTTTAACCTTAGTTTTTGTTCGGGAGTGTGTTCATTCGACTTCAATTTTTAATTATGCTATTGTCACAATTTTAATAAAGATTTTGTACAAAGTGTAAAAACGTCTTGTTTAATTTGGGTATCGAGTTGGTTTTATTCCTCGATTTGCACAATTGTGTATGTATGCTTCAAGTATACATGTAACAGTAAAAAGCTATTCTCATACTGGGAATTCTAACAGGTTTTATTGTAGATTATCTTATCTGCTGAAAATATTGGGGGTTTGATTCCCAGGTCAGGAAAAAATGATCATTGAACGACGTGTGTTGATAACGAATATGAATAAAACACAGTTTTAATCGCATTTATTTATTTTTCTATAAAATACACATACAATTTGTAAATAAACAATTCAATATTCAAATATCTAATTTACAGATTTCGTTCCTAAACATATTCATTACGTCCACGCTATAATGTAGGTAGGTACTATTACACGGATGCTGGATCATTATGCAACAATTACAACATCAAATAAATATAGGTATATAGATACCGATATCGATTAATTACTAAAACAAAGTGTAGGTTCTTCGATAGAAATAGCAGAAAACTACAAATGACTGATATGTACTTCATTTTCCGTGGATATTTAGAAGAACTAATACGCGAAAGGAAGTTGAAAGTTAATTTTTGTAAATCAATCACTGCAAAAGCTTCTTGGATATGACATAGCATGCAATGTAAGATTTAAGTCCTATGGGACAAAACAGCATCTATACTAAAGTAACTAACATCAAGTACCTGTAGATTTTAGACTAGTAGGTACATGGACCATAAGACAAAATCGATATTAATTTATCATCCTAATAGGCCTATTAAAAACGCTCTGATTAATTAACTGGTGCAACCATTTACATAGGAATAAAATAAAACAACCGATAGGACACGACTTGATAACAAAAGGCTGCACTCACATAAGGGTCATTTTTGGCACTAAGATAATTATATTATGTCTGCTATACATACGTTATGCTGCGTCCTCACTTGTGACAAGCATGCCAACAACCCTCCCAACGAAGTAAAATCCCCGTCCATATTATCCGTAACATGTTGGATGTTTGAATATTATCATATCTGACGCGTGATATTATCTGGTGGATAGTCGGTTAAGTTCAAACTGATTAAAAGATCTTTCTGGATAATTATATTAAGTTGAATGTCTTGTCTGGGTCTTAGAAAGCGTAGTAATAGGTACCGACATATGATGAACTAGATCACGAGTTAACAGATCTCATTATTCTGTGCTGCCTAGTATCAACTAGGCAGCACAGAATAATGAGATCTGTTAACTCTGCCTACGACATAACGACTGTGCTTTAAGCACGATAATTCGGGGTTTGCTGAATGTTAAAATCCCCGTCCACATAACGGTAACATGTTGGTCACTTTGTTGGGAGAGTTGTTGGCGTGTTTGTTACAAGTGGGGACGCAGCTTTAGATTTAAAATCATTTTTATCTAAACGTACAGAAGGTAGCTACAGTAAAGAAAATAACATTCTTAAAAAACAACCAAAGATCGTACATAGATTTATTTTTATCTAGTTAGTAATAACGTCTAATTTTCATCATAAGATTGTGTTTTAATCCTATACAATATTATATATATCTTCGTATTCTTTTAAACTAAAAAATAATTAGTAGTACTTACTTCTGCCTAACCCTTTGCGTAACAGGGGCAGTGGTTAAAGTATTTATGTATGTAATAAATATCTCTTGACGGGACAATTATGTTTTATGGGTAGGTGGCGCTTATCAACATGGTCGTAAGATAGTTTGAACGTAACGGTATTATTTGGGAAGACACACATAAACCTTATCTATGTAAGCTCGACCAATAAAATAATGTTTAAATGTACATGAAAATATTTCCACATGATGCCATTACCTAAAATGTTCTAAGCACAATGTGGTCGTGTAAGTAATCGTATAAGTATCTATTTCATATTAATTATTTATTATCAAACGTAAAATATCTTAACACCATTTAGATTATTATTTCATCACTTTTTAATCACATTACATAAAATTCATAAATACTTAGTAGTGCTGTTATTATTTGCGTGTAATTTTTCATTTATTCCAACATTAAAAATACGATGTTAATTAATGCCATCTAGTTATTTGGTTCCATTTAACATTTACTATGAAAATATACACGTTTAAAATCTATATTATCGGTATATACAAGGTATATTTACATGAATGGTATCTTTTTAGAAAATATCTTTATTTCTTCAGCGGTAAAGACAATGTGAATATTAGACATGTAAATAATCTTTATAAATACTCACCAACGGCGATGAAATAACTGAATGGATACCGTACAGGTTTAAAAAAAAAATAGTTCAAGTGTTGAAATGTTACCACTGATGTGAATTAATGTGGATGTGTAGGTAGTAGATAATCAGGAAATTATTTTATGGCAGTATTTTCAAGTTTCTTTTTGTTATGATTTATTTTTATTTAATTCAATTTGGTTACAGCTACCTACGACTTGGCTTAGGCTATCACTCTTAAGAGAAATGAGATAGTACTAAGAGATTATAAGGAAGTAAAAATTCTTCTGTAGGAGCAAGAAAACTTTGTAAAAATATTAGGTACTATAATCAGCGTTACACTTTGATTAGGTAGGTACTTAAATGGCATACTATATAAAATATCTTAAAGGAAATATTTACTCTAAATACTATGAAAAATGGCCGGAACGATTCAAAATGAAGAAAAATAAGTATTTAATCATTTTGAGGAGTGAAGTGAAGTAAGGTTAAGGGAGTGTCCATTCAACACTGGCATTGTTTCGGAAGAAAAGAAACTGCCAGGTGTTTTACGGGTCATTTATGTATCTTTATACCTATGCATTTTTTTATATTTTCAAAAAGTAGATATTTCTTTTTGCGGCCGACTTAGTACGACCGAAAATAGGATTTTTTGGATGGCATGTCGTATTTTACGAATTATAAATATTTTATTCTTACGATTGATCCAGGTATAAGACGAAATTTTCTAAATCTAAGTAGTTGAACAGCTTTAAAATATTCTGTAGTTTTTAGAATTAATTATTATCAGTGATATTCAGTTAAAACTACCATTTTGAATACAGAAATCTTTAGTTAAAAGACTATATTTTTTATAGATATCTTAGAATCTTGACTAAAAGGTAGAATGCATTCATCAAACTAGAACTCTTTAATGTTATCTTGTGAAGATATACATCTACACACCCGGACTCCTAAATCGGGCCACCGTGCATAAGTCAGAGAAAAGATTATTTTTACGGACGCAACCAAGATTGTGCTGTTTGGCAATGATGGACGTAGACCGAGACGTAGGAAAGTCTATCGAAGACAGGGAGAACGTTTTCAGGAATGTTGCATTGCAGAAAAGGACTGACCTTTTCTTCAATGCAACATTCCTGGCAGTAGGTCATGGACAGTCTGGGGCGGAAATTCCACCGAAGAAAAAACTGGCCTTGGGGTTGTGACAGGACCACTGTTGCCACAACTAAATAGCGACCGATACATTCGTCAATGCCTAGAGGTTCATATGATGCCATGTTCTGAGTTTGTGGCCCAGGATAATTTTTATGCATGATAATGCAAGGGCGCACACTGCAAGAATTGTTCGAGAATATCTGCATGACGTTAGTAGGTACCTATCGCAGTAATGGAATGGCCAGCAAGAAGCCCTGATATGAATCTAATAGAGCACTTATGGGATGAGCTGAAACTTTGCCGGAGTTGAAAACTGCCATCATGGAAGCATAGGACAACATTCCACAGCACGTCAGAGTGGCATTAATTAAATCCATGCCAAAAGTGTCTCGATTCAGGTGTCCGGGAGTGTATTAAAACATAAATTAGATTTTTAAGGACAATTCGGTTTATCTTATAACATTTAAGCTATACAAGAAGAAAGGTTTAGTTTAGTGCGAATACCAAGCAGGTTAAATAAAAACGACGGCATAGTAAGCCTGGTCATGGGAATGTTACGATAAAAAGCCAGTTACTGCTGACTAAAACTAGCGAGGATCTAATAAAATGCCCATTGAAGGCAGGGATACCGCTAGAATTTACGATAAAACTATAATTACTTATGTGGAATTATTACAAGTTCTTAACTGGACACTTAGTTATACTAAATTAGTAAAGGTCCTAATATAATTACTAGTACAAAATAAGCCTCACATCATTCCTTGTTGATGTCATACCTACATACAAAACACAATTCATTCCTTTCATAATTCATAGCAACTGGTGCCATTCATAAAACATCATTTCTATGAATCCACTTTCTTCGCTAAAGCTTCTTATAAATAAGGCATTTCTTTTTACAATATTATAGTAATTCACCATTCAAAGATACATTGTGTATCCTCCTACGTCATTTTTAAATTGGTCTGGCAATAACAATTAAGGGGGGGGGGGGGACAACCATTTAGATGGTAACAAACAATCTATGACACCAAGTGGCATAATACCGCACTACCAACATTCGTTTTCCTAGCTACTTTTCATTTTAGGCGCTGAGCAGCCGATGGACAATTTGTCCGCGAGGATAGAACGTATGAAATCTACGCACATGGAGGACAAAACGACCGCGCCGCAACTCTAAATGCGTAACACGCGATCACTCATCACAATCTAGTTTAACTTTGACAGTTCAATTACATTGATTGCGTTATTCACGTTTTGACCAGACAACATTTTAGGAAGAAATGTATTAGCAATTTCCTCCAAAATGATTCAGATTGTGATTGAGTTACGCAATTACACTGACTGCGGGTGATGTCTCTCGCGGACAATCTGACCGATATCTACTGAGCACCTTAAATTTTCTTAAAATGGCTGATGTAGAATTGCAGACTTGTTATGTACAAAATGACGTAGGTGGTGAGTGTCGGTACTGTCAGGGGGGGCGGCACGAGTCGGCGCGCGCGCCGGCCGCAGGACGTCAGAAGTTGCTGTCGAACACGCTCATCGACCTGGAGATGTCCTCGTCGCGCAGGCAGCAGTCGAGAAATTCGTCCAGAGTCAGCACTCCGTCGCGGTTCAAATCCATTTTCTGAAAGATACGTAATTTCTGGATTAATTTTAATTTTTTTTAGAACACTCAACACATTTTACTCTCTTTTATCCTGCATTTTTCAACAATATTTATTTGTTCAATAACAAATAAACATAACAAATATAAATGAAAGATGATGGAAAAACTGGCTCCTGCAGGTACATAGATGTAGCTTGTGTCAATAAATATTATAATATGTACAGTTACCCTCAAAAATATGTATACGACGACAAGATTCATTTGATCACACACATCTTTTTGAGGTTGACTGTACATACCTTACTAGGATTGTAGGTGGTAAAGATAACAACGATGTATGTGTGTAAAGGACTTATCTATAGGTACAGAACCTAGAATGTGATGAATCAGCGGATAATATCAGCTAATAGATACAAGTAGTTGCAAAAAATGATGAAACAGCATATTTTATAATTGATTGCAATTATTAATTTGATAAGTCTCTGTTTTGAAGTTTTTTTCATATTCATGTCAATAGTGCAAATGGTGGGGATCACGCACGACCAGCCTCTCGCAACTCACCAGTTCGCGCGATAACCGTCGGGCCATTATTGTAAATAATAAATCAATAATAATCATGTGATTTTTTCATTTTTTATATTTTTAAATGTTTTACATATTTTTTTATTCTAATATTTAAAAATATAATTTATATGTATGAAAAATGAAATAAAGAATAATCATGTGAAATTAAAGGAAATACAAACCTGAAACAGTCTTTCAACCTTCTCCCGTATCACATCATCTTCTAAATTGGGCTCTACGATCTTCCCCATAAGGTCGTAAATAGCGGTGACAATCTCCGTCATTTCCTCTTTAGTTATGCAGCCGTCGCCATTGATATCATACAGTGAAAACGTCCATCGCAGCTTCTCTTCTAAGGTCCCTCTCGATAATATTGATAACCCGGTTACAAATTCCTGGAAATAAAATTATGTAATTTTTTCGGTTAGGTTACTCAGCACTCTGAAGAGCAGGGTGATAAATAGTGCAGTAATTAGGTGAACCAAATTGGCCCTGATATAATATATCAGGCCCAATTTGACTCCGCCTATTGATGTCCTATAGGTACATACATATTATGTAGGTACCTATAGGACATCAATAGGCGGAGTTTGTGATTAGCACCATAAATGCTTAATACACGATCAATCAGAATCTGAATCGCTTTGAAACAAATTACTAATCCATTGCTTCATAAGTTCGAAAAAATAATCTGCTCCACAACGTAAATCACGCAATGAATGTTGTTGAGCTGTCAAAATGAAACCGATTAATCGGTTACGAAAATAAGTTACGCAATTAGATAGCTGATCTCAGAGGCGGCTCGTCATAAAGAGCGCTGGTGCAGTGCACTCCCACGAAAATAGCATAATCTATATTTCTTTATTATAATCCTATACATACATTCTTTCTACTATGCCCATGTATACAATAGCAGTTTACTAGAAAACCATTACCTACGCGTACATTGGGCGTCAAGTTGTAACGTGTGGAGCGCCAGCGATTGCGCTCCTATGAAACAAAGTTCAGTACGATTTCTAGCACTGTATTCAATGAGTGCGAAAGAGAAATATTGACACAGTCCGACGCGTGAAACAAAAGATTTTGTATGATAAATTAGCCTAATTTGGAGCGCCGCTCACGCGCGACGTTGCCAAACGGCGCAAGGTGGCCGCGCGCGGGAATACGATCTATGCCTTTGCGCTGTTGCCGATCTTATGTAAACAAACGGTCGGCTCAACTCGGCTGTCAGTAGATTCGCAGTGTTTATTCTAAATAATTATTAAAAATAGTTTGTGCGCGACATTTGTGTTAAAAATGGAACAATACAGTGTATCTTGTTGTATGATAAGCATTGAAAAACGCTTAATTAATTCCATAACTGATTTTCACAAGAAAGTGATAGATGTCTTCGCTCGCCAAAAAGATCGCCGAATGGATTTTCTTTACAAATAAAATAAATGGTAAGCTCTAGTTCTACGTTTCTTTTTTAGTGAACCCCCACAAATAAATATCACGAGCCGCCTCTGGCTGATCTAGTTTATCAAGCTTACACAGACGTTGCTGTAGTAGCTAAATAATCGACACCATGTGTGATGGACGATTGCAGAAATTGCAGTTTAGTGCTGTTAGAAGTTAGAATAAATTACATAAGGGCCTAAAGGTTAAAGTAAGCGGCCCGGTAAGGAGCAAGCAAGCAAGTCGGTACCGATCTGTGTGGGTAAAATTGGGCTCACGAAACAGTCGAAACATTTAACCGTTTCTTTCCAAAGACCAACTTGCAGCGATCTTTACCTACGTACAGGGGGTCGGGCCCGAAAATCTGCTTTTTTACTACAGACACAGCAGCTGCAGCAAACAAAGGATCGCCCATGTTGGTTTCATCGACTTCCACGCGAAAACGAGTTGGTTAGGTACGTTAATAGGATCTTAGATTTATGGTTGGTTCTACTAGTAAGATGCAGCTTAGATAATTCAGGATATTGAACGTATTTCTAATCATGTCCTGGGGACATTGTCCATAATTGTAGGGTTTTTAAAATGGTATATTTACCTCAAAACTTAACAAGCCACTTCTGTCTTGGTCCAGTGTGTTGAAAACGAAGTGCGCGTACTGAGCGGTATTCGCTGGAAGATAAAACAGATACTTAAATTAATGTCGTTAATAATGATATAGGTGATGATATACTTATGATCTTTGTTTTTTTCGGGTTCCGTACCCAAAGGGTAAAACGGGACCCTATTACTAAGACCGCGGTCCGTCCGTCTGTCTGTTACCAGGCTGTATCTCATGAACAGTTGAAATTCTCACAGATGATGTATTTCTGTTGCCGCTATAACAAAAAATACTAAAAAACAGAATAAAATAAATATTGAAGGGGGCTCCCATTAAATAAAAGTGATTTTTTTTGCCGTTTTTATAGATAATGGCACGGGACCATTCGTGCGTGAGTCCGACTCGCACTTGGCCGGTTTTTTATGTTACCTAAGTACTTTAGTAACATAATGTTGTCATTTGCCAGTTGTAAAAGTCATTGAAAATCACAGTAAATACCAAGGTTTCACTAATTAAAAAGTCAGTTTTTTTATAAAAGCCGTTTAGGGTTTAGATACTTTATAGCTATTATGTACCAAATATGGGAAAAGCTTACGTCGTTTTTTATGATTAGCCAACAAGATTGATGCTGTTGATTGCCGGATCTGAAAAGACTGAAGTTAGCTGCTGAAATGAGTCTCCTAAAATTGAAGCTACACTGCTGCAAGGATACCTATTCTGGCGCTTGAATGACATTTACAAGCGGGGGGCATTGTGGGTAAACAGAAATTGTAATGAAACAAAATAATTAAATTTAAAAAATAAAAAAAACCCCCGACAAAAACAAAGCATCTAATAAACGATTTTTTTAAATACCTAGGTACACTCTCGATCAAGTCACCTTTCAAACAAAACAAAAAAAAACAATATCGGTTCAGCCGTTTGGCAGCTACGATGGCGCAGACAGACACACAGATACACACGATAAACTTCACCCCTCTTTTTTCCGTCGGGGGTTAAAAACAAGATGGCGGGTTCAGATTTTATTTACGCGCTAAAAGATAAAAAGATCCTTGTATCGTATGTAAGTAGGTACTACATATACTTACTTGGTGTCCATAGTCACTATGTTCCGTAAGCAGTTTGGTGGTTCGGCGGTTCGTGCTAGAGTGCTACTGCTGTTGTTCATCATATTCAACGCAATCAAATGGGATACTTACGAGAGCTGGCTGGTAAATTACGTAGAAGGTAGTGCAGTCTTCAGAGTCATGTCTAGTGAGAATATTGTTTCCGCTCGGGAAGGTGGTTTAATAATTTTATTTAGGTATGTACCATCAATCTGCCTAGCCTATTCCCAACTATGTTGGGGTCGGCTTCCAGTCTAACCGGATGCAGCTGAATACCAGTATTTTACATGAAGCGACTGCCTATCTGACCTCCACAACCCAGTGACTGGGTAATACGATACCCTTTGGTAAAACTGGTTTTGTCAGACATTCGGGCTTCTGACGACCCGTAATGACTATCAAAGATCCTCGAATAACAGCCGGGACCAACGGCTTAACGTGCTTTCCGAGGCACGGAAGAGTCTCGATATGCAAAGATGGTCACCCATCTACAGACCAACCTCGGCAAGCGTAGCTTAACCTGATGGGTCGACCCGTGCGGCTGTTATTACCTACTAGCCACGAGCTCCTCCAGCAATTAGGTATGTACCATGTTGTTATTCTATCCTCGGGTAGGTATAGGTATGATGTACAAATGTATGTGTAGTAAGATTAGATAATTTTAGTCAGTGTTAGAAAATAACCTTTATACCAATGAGTCACTAAAAAAATATTAACCAAGGCTTCAGTGGCAGTTGTGTTCTTGGAACATTGTAGGTATGTTGTCCATGACTCATTTTTTGAATTATAAAATCAAGTCGATATCTCGTTTGGGTAGGGTGATTTAACAAGGCTGAATCGAGTCTGATTGTAAGCCTCATTTACATTCAGCCGAAGTGGGCCGGACGAGTGTGTAAACACGATACTTCTCATGCCACTCGCGCTGCCTGGCGCTCCCCAAAATGGCGGTTTTTTGTGCGGAAGTCAAAGCGCCAGCGGCAGTGCGTGTTTACATTCTGCTCCGTCGCTCAGTACTATGGATAGATATCATCCACATTCGTCTATGACGAACTCTTTTCTAGTATTCGTTATCTTTTTAAATATCGAACATTATTTATGTATCGCAAAAAGACAGCGCGGCCTCTACTTAAAAGCGAAGTGAGTGGTAGGGCAGTATGTAAACGATCCTGCAGAAAGCACGCTAACTAGAAAAGGAACATCCTACCACAGCGTTACTTAGCTTGCTCTGTTGATTAATGGTGTTGGTGTAAAATACAAAATAAATAAAAATTGATAAACTTCACAGAAGCATAAAGATAAGAAATAATAATAAAATAAGAAAAAATCTGGATGGTTTTAAATTTAATTTATTTCAGATGTTACATTAGTGGTTACAGACTTGACAATTGGGTTGGACCTATGTCCAATAAATTATTACCACATACAGCTTGCAAGTGTCATTTATTTGGCCACACTTAAAAAAATTAGGAGCTGATCTGAAAAAAGTGTTAACTAAAAAAATTATCACAATGGAATAATTATTGAAGTTACCTAGAACATTTGGTTTACCTCAAATTTCTCCTTATTTAAATAGAGTATACAGTACTACTGTTTTAAGATACACAATGCTAAGGTATACAAAGCTCGGCTGAGCATTTGTGTATCTCAAAATATTACATTGTTATACTTGCATCGTTTTATTTAAAATTAACTTAATGTTAAAGTTGAGATGGGTTCACCATAGCGTTCTTCCCATGGGAAATGGACAGTTCCTTAAGATAAGATTACACTAGAGGCGAGCCACCCGTCTGCTGCTGATAAACCTCTATTGTGTCTCCTTCTTCCATCTCAAGTGATGTTGGCGTGTCATTTTCATTGATTGGCTGACCGTCGAATCTGAACCGCACTACTTGCATTGATAGACCCTGGAAAGACAAATGATTACTTTAAGATAATCAGAAATCTCACTCAGATAATAAATGTGGGAATTGCACAATAATAAGAAATGTTTATTTTGCTACTTAGTTGGTTCCAAAGTTCAACTCCACACAAAATGTCAAGGTAATTATGCCATAGAAATTAAATTATAATGCAGATTTCGTGCAGTTTCACCTGCACTATACAACAAATAGGTGTTGGTAATCTTTGGAAAGCCGTACTACCTAATTGTTAGGAGAATTACTATATTATGTTTGCAGAGTAAGCCTTTTGAGCTTTATTGTTTTGTGTCACAACTAACTACAGTAAATGCTCAATGCTTAGTAAATGCATAGCCTCAATATGTTTAAATCTAAGCTAATATTTTAAATAAGTCACAAGAAACAATATTTCAAGAATGAAATAAGTTTCGCAGCAGCAAAAAAAGTAATTATTTGACAGCCAATGTACATCTTATAAGGGCTAATAATTACCAGCAAATCTATTTAAAAATGAATTATGTCAAGAGGCTTCATAAGTGTACTTTTATTCAATATTTAAGTCCCCCGCATAAGCCACACAGTGTGCTCGGTGTCACCTGCCTTGTAAGTGATCGCTGGTAAAGGATAATGGACAAATATGCCTTTACATCTTCAGACTAATACAACAATACAGATAGAAGTATTGGCATTAACTTAAGCAGAACACCATCCCTATGAAAAATAACTGCGAAGCCGGGTATATGTTTAGTTAGGGTTAACTACAAGGTCGATGATCTTTTCAGAAAGTGTTTACAAAACAATTACCTACCTTTCATTTGCTTTATAAAAAAACCAATGAATATTATAGTCCATTCTAATTATATTGAGTAGAAATGATATAACCTATGTTATCACACTACAAGTTAAAACATAAATTTCATCTAAGTGCGGACAAATCATTTTGTTTTTCTTATGTATGGATAACAGAAGCACAGAAATAAGGTTTCAGTGAAACATAACTGTAAGCTTCGCTTTCTTTTTATAAACTGCCGGACATAGGGGCCCGCCAAAGTACCTAGTTTACTTACATACCTTCATTGTTCATACAATATGCATGCCACATCTATTTTGTCTGTTTTGTCTTGGTGCTAACTAGATTTATGATTAAGTGATCATAGGCCGCTTAGTAAATAAAATGAACTTACCGCTCGATCACAATAGGCATTCATTAGCTTCCTCAGGGGTGTGTGTTTTTTGATTTTGAACTGCACAATAGCATTATCTTGACCTAATACTTTCAAGTTGATGTGTTCACTCTCTCCCTGAAAAACAAATATTGTAACGATAAAAATATCATCTCAACTAACACAATGGTAAAACACTTCTCACTTTCAATCAGGTAACCACATTTCGCTAATAACGCCATGTCGGTGTAGCACTGTTTTCGACTTTCCCTAACTACACTGATAATATAGTAAGATACACACCTTTTTTTCGTCAGACATTTTGGTATTTATGTATTTAAAGGTACTATTAACACAGGAGCAACGACTTCGTGGAAAATCTAAAGATTATCAAACGAAAAACGCACAAGTGACAGATTCTCAGTCCGATGGCGTGGTAATGGCGTCCGGTCGTGGCTTGGAGGAAGCAACGCAGGTTGGCCAACACATGCGCAGTCGTAACGGCGAAATGGCGCGCTTCTGCGCACTGACGCGGATTTTTTTTTTGGATTTAAAACAATATATTTCGGTGTTTAGCTATGAACTAAATTAATTGGAAATGATTTATGTAATTGATGAGTCGGTTAATCAAAAATATATATGTTTTTCCTTTAATAAGACGTTCGTCTGTTTATTCCGTCTAGTGAAGAAACTTATTCAGAATTTAGTTATCATGAATTCAATGAAAATATTTCTATTCGCTACCTGTAAAATGTTTAGAACATTCTAGAAGACTATAAATAGAAAATCAATTGACTCGATAGTATTGCCAACTGCACAAAGCTGATTCCGGTACTAGTGTTGTGCAAAGTCGATAGATGACGTCAAACGGATGCCCCTAGTGCTGCGCGAGGTCGACCTTTGCGATCCGTTTCACGTCTTTATCAGAGAGCTTTACATAATGGATCTTTGGTTTTTAAATGTAGTGAAAAAAATTAAATAGACGAATTAGATAATTTTGTGATATAATTATTTTTATCATTCTATGTAGTTTTTTTTGAAGAAACTTAAGAGTAATGGATTACTCAACTGCGAGACAAAACCGGTTCTAAGATTTTGTAATAACCTACTTCGTGATGAGAAAAGCCGGCAAGGTGCGAGTCGGAATCGCGGAATTAGATTTCCATTCCGTGGGGCTAGAAATAGCGTCCCATTGGCACCCTTTGGTTACGGAACCATGACTAAAAAGGATTCATGGTTTTAACTCTGAATTGCACTCAATTCATTATTCTTGAGCATGGTGGCTGAGAATTTTGCGAGCTACCCTGCCCCTGGCGCTTTCGTCTGTCGTCGTGTGATGAGCACAAAATGTAACTTGGGACACCAGGAATTTTTCAATTTGGCATTTTTAGGGTTCCGTAGCCAAAAGGAAAAACACCCATCTAATGTCATCCGTTCGTCCGGATGTCATACTCGTACAGCCATTTACTCGGAGGCTATTAGCACTTTAGCAATGAAAATAGGAAAGAAGGTGTACCATCTATCTGTGCCCCGCTAAACAATGGTGTAGTGAAATTACCTTAAAATACTAGTATTCAGCTGCATCCGGTTAGACTGGAAGCCGACCTCAATATATAACATGTAGTTGGGAAAAAGCTAGGCAGATTGAGATGTTTTCGGTTGCAACTGCAGAAATACCTAACTATGCTATTCATAGTTTTTTCAAAAAATACTGTGGAATTCAAACATATTTTTGTGACTGATAAAATCAACAGATATTATTATAACATGAGTAAATTTTCATCCTAAGTTCCCAACTACGGCACTCTTGACGTGTGTGGTTCGACACGCTCTTAGCCGATTTTTTCAGAGTTCCAATCACTTTGGTCCGTTAAAGTTACGTGCAAAACGTTGCCTAACTGCTGTAAATCCCGTTTTTGTTTCAGCATGTGTGTTTTATGGACGTTGATTGTTATTTTCGAAACGCCTGCTGTGTCATGAAATCGTAGATTTGTGTTGTCCCGTACTGATAAAAGCGTTGTAGGTGTAGCCAGTTGGGAATTATTGCCAGCAAAAAGAGCGGCCTCTTTTTGCCTGAATAAAATTTGCTACGTGGCTTCATTTAAATATAAATGTTTGGGAAAACGCTTGGTGACATTTGATTGTGGACGAATTTCAAATAAAATTATTTCGTTATGTGAAGCTTTGGTATTTCTGTTTTAGTAGATGTGATGTAGTGGTGAATGGAAACGCATGTGACTGTGATGAATAGAATAAGTATAAAATGTTGATAGATGCAGGATGGAGTGGGAGACAAAGGTAAAAGAAAAGATGGATGGATTGTGTAAGGAATCATATATGAAAAAGAAGTGAATGAATGATAACGCGGTTGACAGGGGAGAATGGAAAAAGAAATCATGTTGTGCCGACCCCAAGTAACATGGGATAAGGGCAGGAAGATGATGAATAGATTTGGTGTTACGTGTTACATTGGTGTTATTTTTATTACCTTTATAGATGGCCAGAAGACAATCACACCAGGGAGAGGCTTTGCAAGTTTACTGCTGAGAGATATCTAAATAAGTATTGGTTACAAATGATTGATTTCGAACAGCGAAATTACATTCATAGAAATAACCAATAGGTAACTATTAGCTTTAGGGGTACACTGACCGACAAAATTATTAGCTTTGTGTAAGTCAGATAAACCTAGGTAGTTGCTGCTGTGAATAGTTTTATGGTGGACTCGCAGTGGTCGCCCGCGAAATTCAAACTTTCTTACAATTTTTGCTATTTGCAGCGGGGCGAGCACGGCCTTATGATATGCCTCCAGAAACACAATTTATCACAGTTTCCTCGAGTCATGTCACAGTACGACGTGCTCGCCCCCCAGGTCAGTTTTAGGAATTCAGGATGTATCTTGATCAAAAATGATTCGCGACCGCGACCATAACAAATATATGTATTTATAGAATTATAAGGCTCCTACAAACGCGCGCCTGTTTGCACGAGCTTTAACCATTAGAATCATTACGTAATACATCTTTCTGTAAGACTGTATGAAAATTTGAATTTCGCGGGCTACTGCGGATCTACTCCAATATTTAATTAAGCCTACATCTAAAACTTAGTAGACCAAGGAAAGTATATCAAGGGTTTGCCCAATGGGTCTGGCACGTTACGTAGGTACCCTACCTATCTAAATTTCAGACCTAGAGAGCATTATTATCTTGTCCCTATCGTAGGAACGAACTTGAAACAATCTATCTAGTTAATTTGAATAGGTATAGGTATCTATACGTAGGTAGGTCAGTACCACACGATCAATCACAATCTGAATACTATTGAAGGATATTGCTAATCATTGCTTCGTACTATTATGTTCGAAAAATTTGCCTGCTCGAAACGTAAATAACGCAATTTATGTTGTTGAACTGTCAAAATGAAACGGATTACCTATGATTGATCGTGATATATACGCATATAGGGTGCAGGATAAATAAAGCGATACTTGTTTAGAATCTTTTAGTTTTTACATTATTATTTTATTTAATAAAATATCATGACAGCCCAAAATTGTTGTAACATTGAATCATCAATCATCATAGTATGTTATGAAAGTTAATGTGTTTGGGAATGAAGCTATTTTCTTTGAAAGAATTTGGTCAAAAATAAAAATTCTAGGTACAAGCCAAAACACATCCACATACATAAGTACATAGGTAACTTCATAAAAAAAGGTAAAATGACGCAAATTGTTCCCCCATTCTTCCTGCACGTATACAAAAGGTGATTGTTGTTCTGCACGCCCCGCCATCGGGGTGCAGTGAGCACTTGTTAACTGCACTGAAAGCACTCTCTGCTCGCAGTGAGTGCTTGGGCTGGCTGCATAAGCACTTTTGCTTTTAACATTACTTACATCATAATGATATGCATTTGCTGTGGACGTGTGCTTGGGTATGTGGAATATGTAAACCGATTTTGGATTCTAATAAGTCGCGTGGATGGAGTATTGATAATGGATTTTGGCGATTTTTTATTCGTCTTTTTAACGAATATCATGGGGACGGTTGTAAAAGAACTAATGAATTTATGAGAGCTTCTATCGAACTGCCCATAATTCCGTAATTAGCCGCTTTGACACTCAAATGAAATAAAGGTAAATAAGTATGAACATGAACTATGTAAATGGCAATGGCAACCGGTAAGTTCTTGCTGTGAAGTCGCGCGTGTGTCGCAAGTCGCATAGGTCGTAAACCCTTAGCGTAATCTTTGCCTTAGCCATCCCCTTTGGTCTTTGAACCCAGTCATTGCCTTCATTACTATTCGATTTTATTCGGAGACAATTTGCACTTGATTGTTCCAATTGTTCAGCAGCTCTTGATCACTTAACTTTGGAATTGTTTCTTAACGGTCTGTTAGATGTCTCATTGTAATCGAAGATTGTGAGAATGGATTACTGACATCTGTCAGTTTTATATCCAGCCCTATTTGGGCCAAGTGCCAAGACTCCTTTAGTACCTAACGTTAATGATAATTGAAATTTTCGCAGTCTTCACTGCTGTTTTATAATGATTGGTTTATTTTTTATTCAGTATTGGATTTACGGGATCGGAAATACTTTACAGGTGTACCTACCTATAAGTTTCATTTTCAACGATATTGCTGTAGCGTTATTATTTAAAACTGAGCTTACATCGGTATTTATTCCGATCCCATTATCCATAGCGAAGCATTCGTGCAAATACCTACAGATAATGCTCGAAATATCGTTGTGAAAGGATATTTATAATTAGTTTTATTTTTATTGGAGTGCTATACCGCCTTTTGATATGGAAAACATTGTAGACTTATCAAGTATGACTGAAACTATTGAAAGTAAGAAATTAACCTAATGGTGGGCAGTGTCTAAATACTTCATGGTCAATATGCAATACCTACACAAAAATATTCAAACACAACCTCTACTAATTTACTCTCGTTCGTTCTGTTTATATGTACTGCTACTTACATTGGTTTTGTTGCTCTATGAAACGTTGAAAATTGTACTTTAAGCCTATCTTCCTAAAATATATTTTCATTCCTCAAAGGTTCTAAATTCGTGAACTTATGGCCTGGCGGACAATTTGCGCGGATGTAAAGCAGTACCCAGACTCAGAACACTCAACATGATGGGATTATATTATGATTATGTGATGCGTTTTTCATGTCCCTATTTTATTCCTTTACTACGGTCGGTATACTTTATTAACATTACTTTGACGGTTATTCTGTTGGGTAGTTTTTTGTGTGATACTTCGCGGCTTGTGAAATGCATTTTGTTCGTAATGTGAGATCTGTTGAATGTCTCGTAAGAATGCCACAAGTTGGCGCTTTTTAGTAGAAATCTATTAAACAACGTGTAAAAAATAACTTGTCCGTTCCGAAAGGGGCACATATTATTATAATGTAGATATCGATATACCTACTGCAAAAGAGGGGGCCGTTTTTTAAAAAATTACCGCTAGCTTCTTATCTTAGCATGACACCATAACAGATCGGACAGGGTTATTTTTTACTTATTGTATTGAATAAAACCTTTGATAAATGCAGTATATATTAGATAAGTTACTTTCGGATTCCATACGATGGAATTATATTCTTAGGATAGGAGCTTTATTTTAATAGCGGGTTTTTAAATTCCTGACTAATTTGTAAAACAAATCCCAGTACTTTAAAAGATCTTGAGACAATATTCATTCAGGGTATGCATGTACAGCGCTCTGATATGGAGTTGGTTACAAATATAATATATGTAGTCCGTAAGGAAAATATTATAGAATACACTTTGATTATATAATCAAAGAGAATACAAAATTAAACACATTTTAGAACTGGCTTAGAAGATTTACCCTGTAAAAGATACTAAACCTATTCCAACGTTTTTGATCTCTTAACTTAGAAAGTAAAAACTATCTGCGTTGAGCTTTTATCGTCCAAAAACAACTGTTTCACAAAGGCACAAACACATTTCTCATCTCAACATAACCTTCATAGCTACAAGCGTTAGTGCACAAACAAACTTACCTTGCGATGGATTCCGATGCTACGATAGGTATGTCTTCCGCGTTCGTTCACACTCGTCAAGCTTCGGAGAAAAGGGTGAAGGTAAATAAAACGAAACACTTTTTCTATTGTTTATTGAACTTGGTTACCTTTTTTTTATCTTCGATAGGTATATTGATGTTTGCCTTGCTTCCTCTGCTGTTTTATTGTGAAATATTTATTGGGGATATGTGATTTTGCCGTTTGTAAACTGCTCACGTATCCGCGTGCAAGTTCAAGAAGACGCGCGAAGTCTCGAGCACGAGAGAAAATGAATGGAAATTAGTTTAGAAACCTTGGTATTTACGTCACTTTTTAAAATACCTAGAGCCGTGTCGTTAATTAAACATCAGTTCAAGCTTTCAAAGGCATGGTCAAGCATGATCCGATGATTATTTCGCTGGAAAATCACTTTGTTGTAATTGGTCGAAAAATTGTGTTAAAAAAGCCATAAAATAGACAGGTTTTAAGGGTTTTACAAATCAAATAATATATGATTTGACAACACTAATAAAGTAGGTTTTCGGAAAACGCCTTACTTTTGCGTTCTTCTCGGCGACAAACATAACGTGATTTGTACTGAAGTTGTCCCTAACTGTTGAATAATTACCGGTTTTCGCTCAAGTTGTACATACCATGCGTTTATAGATTTGCGAAGTATTTTAATAGACTTTACCTTGTAAACAACTTCAAGTACAAGAAAGTGGCCTCCAAAACTTTGGGGGCTTTTCCGTTTGAAGCCCTTTTGTAGATCTGCTTGATATCGAACTTTATTGGTCACGTTGTTTCTCGAAGACTCGCTTCACCTACCTTCTTGCGTTGGATCGCAAGTTGTTATTTGTACTTACCTACAATAGAAACCTAACTACGACGAAGAACACTAATTATTTCATTGTTGAAACAACAAGAAGTTTATTTAAACTGTTATCCGATGTTAGTCTGATTTGTTCTATTACTCACCTCTTTGTGGACTTATTTCTTTCTAGCAACATACCTAATTATCGGTCTGGCATGTAAATTTTTGTGTGTTTTGGTCCTAAAGACTCGCGACCGAAACAGCAACTCCAGTCCTTTCACAGTTATTTACATGTGATTTTGCTTCACTGTTAAAGTATCAGTGATTTTTATTTTCCTTGTACACACGGCTACACATCGAGCTATACATTTCTAGTTTAAGCTGACCTCGCATTGTACGGAAATCCTATACAATGCGAGATCAGCATAAACTGGTAATGTATACCATAGCTTGATGTGTAGCCGTGTGTACAGTGCGTTCATTATAAGTTGTCCCTTGACGCGATTGGTAGCACTGTTATGTCAGTCGCCATTTAGATCTCTATCAATATTGAAACTAAGCTTGAAAAGCAATGGCGCCACGATGCCGATCTTAGGGACAAGTTATAGTGAACTGTGTCTGTGTCGGTTGCTGCCACTGACAAGTCTGTCAAGATCATAATAATCTTTGTTTTCGTTACAATAAGGTTGCTGTTGGGTTGCTACTGACAGAGGTAAAAGATCTGTAAAAGGACTGTCTGTAGTCTGCTTCTGGATTTTAGATCTTGAATCTGGTAAACCTTTCATGACCTCGCAGGCCTTGTAATAGAGACCAGTCTTTACTCACCTTTTGTTGTCTCTCCAGGTATGCATTTAGCAAAAGGACTATTTCCAAATCTTCATCAACTCATATTTTACTTACCTCCTTGCGGAAAAAACTGCGAATAAATAAGCTTGAAGGTTTCCTCCTTCACGACCCCTGTGGGGCACTCTGCTTTGAAGCCCCGGTACAGCCGCTTCAGCTCGGGTTCCGTGAACCGCGTCATCCGACGGAGCGCCGCTATCGAGTCCGGCCGGTACCGCGGCAACTGTTCTCCCAGCTCCTCGAGTTCCGAATCTGGAAATGTAATGGAAAAAGTGCCGGTTAGATTGTGATGGACTGGGTCGATTGGATTTCTGATGGCGTTTGAGAGGTTCCGTGAAGATACCTACGTAAAGGTTGTTTGCAAAGGGGATCCTAGGATCATGCAGACTGGCAAAAAATTGTTCTGATGAAACAACATTTTTTTTTTCGATCGTTCAACAGAATTTAGAATGCAGTTTAAAAATTGTAGAGTGAACACGTCTTTTTGAAAATAAATAGATAAATTCAGCATAGCTTTTCATTGATAGCCGCACCTCATTTATTTCGGTACTACGGCTGCGGATCCCAAACCCCTGCAGCTAGCTAGCGCTTTTTTGCCGTAGTAAAATAGTGGGCAGTAAGGAGGGGTGCGTTTTTCGGGCAGTCTTATCAAATTGTTTGGCTTCAAAAAGTGCTACTTCTCTTCATTGAAAAATAATTTTGAATTGTGATGAAAGTAGTAGCCGAGTGTACACGGCTACACATCAAGCTATACATTTCTAGTTTATGCTGATGTCGCATTGGATAGGATTTCTGTACACACCTATATGTATAAATTAGGTTGCAGTTATGTGGGATTTGACAAAAGTAAAAGCTACATGATGCGATTTTATAGTACGTACAATGTTGTAAGAGTCTAACTAAGATATCTAAAAACAATGGAGGCTGTTTCTGATCAAGAAGCGTCTCTCAGCCCGTGAAACACAGGTTTTTTAAATCATTATGATTATCCTTGTAGACGCACGTGTCATGACGTGCCTACCAGTTTCAAAGCTAGGTCGGTTAGGCTTCAGGTACACATCCAAGACGACGCATTTTAACATCGGGTAGGGTCTTTTTAGACTTTCTGCTCTGCCTAACTATTCAATAAATAAGCGTGACGTTACGTAATAGTATTTTCCGAACAAAAGCGACCGTAACAAAACCAGAGCACCATCTATAATACAAAAACAAAAATAAACAAATGAATCTTCGATCTCGACTGCACTTAAAATCTAACGGGTCGTGGCTCGGCTCTTTCGCTAAGAGATGAGACTGATGAAAGTGTTTCTTGCCATCGGCTCCGTGCCCTATCGACAACCCCCGAGCTTTACAATGAAGGTCGAACAATGCCTCGTTTGTTTATCGGTTATCATCTATCATTTATCGGGTGTAGGGATGTCATTGCAAGGAGGCTGAGAAATTGAATTTGGTTTTAGAATTAGTAAGATATCCGACTAGGCTATGGAGTGCGCTATGAACATTAGGGATCGATCAGCGCCCTAATTGCGTAACACACTATAAACCACATTCTAAATGAGTTCGAATTTGTCTGCTCAACAACGAACCTTTAACGCAAAGAATGTTGGCTTTCATTTTGACAGTTCAACAAGAATTACTGTCATTGCTACTGTAAGTACACACTTACAGTAGCAATGACAGTAATTCTATTCTATTCTAAACAAAAAGAACGTTGCCCCACACTAAGAATCGCTGTTTAACATACGATTCATATGGAGAAATGGAGTGGGGGAATGGTTATTCATATGTCGCATAATTCCAGTTACCTAACAGTAGGTATTATACCCTGCAAGAATTTTATGAGCAAGTATACGTGTTCATGTGGGTACAACACATTAGGTAACCAGGGACTTTGGTTTATCCATCTCGTAATAACTATATTTTATTGCCTTTGTCGATAACGGTTAAACCTTAATTAAGGAATAAGGAAAAAACACCACCAAAATTAATGACGACGGCTAAATGCCCTTTGATATTAGGTCAAACTGCAAATCAGAAATCAAGTTGACGAGAATATAATATAACCTATAAACAAGTATATAAAAAATTGAGTATTGAGTAGGTATATATATGACAGTACCTAGTACCTACCTAAGTAAATTACCTTACATTATGAGACTTTTCGAAGCAAACGGTGCGGTGTACAGTGTGAACAATGCAATACAATGCAAGTTTAATGTGTTAATCACAGGCAAAACTTGGCATTGGCAGAGCTACAGCGCGCCCAGTATATCTCAGTAGTTGGCAAAATAGGGCACTAAATAGTAATTAATTATTGAATTTGACAGATATGGTTGCTTTTTGCCTTTGCGACCATCGTCACCTTGTGCTGCCAAGTATTCTGGGCGCACTGTATTTGATCGCCTCAAGTAACTGTTTCTATAATAGTCATCTATAGACATCAATGAGCTAAGAATGTTCGTGTTTAAGTGGCGTTTAGTTCTCTTTTAAAGATTGTGTTAGCCTTTCTCCGTTGAGTGGAATATGTTGTGATGTGTGTGTGTGTGCCAATACCTAGTATAGTTTCTTATGAATTGAGTGTATGGCCTTCCCTCTCACCGAGAAGAGGCCTGTGTCCCAGCAGTGGGAACATCATAGACCGATTATTTTTGTTATGTATGTATGACGTGGTTCTCGTTACGTAGGTGGATACCTACGAAATTAGCTCTTACGAACTAGGTAATTAGTTCTTACGTAAAGGGCTCTCGACATCTTGTGCCTCGTTTAAAACGTTAGTCTGGACTAGTTCAGATGCATAAAGGCCGGCCAATTACCCTGTGAGGACCGTTGTAGCAGTGCAACGAGCAAAATATTCCTAAACTTGCTTAGTTGCTTGCTTGCACTTGCGTAACTGTGCTATAAAAGAGATGATAATTCGTTTGTACAATAAACGAATCTGTCAATATTTGTGCAAATAAGTACATAAATATACATTTATATTCTTACGCTTTTGCCCGGGGCTTCGTTTGCGTGGAAGTCGAAAGGCACACAATAATATATGTCGCAGATTATAAAAATTATAGTATAATATATATAAAATTATATTATAAAGATAATAGTCTCTCAATTGATTATTGTAGTACTGAGGTGAGGGTAAACTCCGTGACGCGCTCACTAGAGTGGGGCGGCACGTGGACAGAGTCGTGTTAGGGGAAGTGGTTGAACGACGAGGCAGTCTTGTCAGGGCAACGAACGGATGCAGACCTCCACTTCTCCTATGCAAAGCTGTCGGTTTGCCCGAACGTGTAAAGTGGTGCGTGAATATTATTAGTAATGTACCTACTGTGATTGTTCTGAAAGTGAAATACTAACTGATTTGCTGTATCATCGTGTTTTATTGTAAACCTGCACTATGGAGTCCGTACCACCGAATCGAGATGATGATGGCAAGTATCGCTCAGCCATCGCTGACGCCGTCATATATTAAAATAATAGGAACATAAAAATAAAAAAAACTCAGCTTTTAGGCTGGTTTTAGCTACATTTACGGGCAAAAGTAAACGTAACATATTGTGTTGTTTATTTAAGATGAGGGTATGTTTTCTTCATCTAACTGCATGAATTTCCTAACTATTCTGCAGGTGTTTAAGATGGCAACTTACTGTAGGTTGATAATAAACGGATTCTTCTAAATCTATAAGTATAATTACTTAGATTAAAATTCACTTTTCATCTCTGTTTGTGTAACCGCGTTGATCTTCTAAACTATGCAACGAATTTTGATGCGGTTTTTACCACAATTTAGAGAATTATTCCGAAAGGTTTATGTGTATAAAATAAATTAATGTTCAACTTATTTCGATGTTATCAAGTAGTACAAATCGTGTGAAACGGGCGGATCGCTAATATTGTAATGAAAAAACTAAAGACAAACGAAAATGAAACACATAAATTGTTTCATCCAATTATTTCAATTTGAACTTCAAACAAAGAAAAACTAACTGAAACTAATTCAAGATTCATAACTAATTCCCTTGTCTAACATCTGCGTCTAACTTTCCACTTTGTAGGTATAATGAAATTCGTTAGCGGGAAATTGTCAGTAATCGGTGTGTCTTAAGACTAATTGCCGGGCCCCTAATTCATCTGGAATTCGCATTCCATTCCTCTTGCAATTAGGGATGAAACGAGCAATTTATTGCGATCCTTGCGGTCCCGTTCCGTGACGTAGTGCCAGCATGACGTGACGAACGAACAGTGGATAATTTAAGCCTTTTTAATGATGTGTCGGGATCAGTAATGCGTATGAAAAGTGCATATCATGTATACGCAGCTTTAGTAACTGTGAAAAGTATTTTGTTTTTTTTTCCGGAAATTAATATGAAGCATGTAAGGTTCACAAACGTTACGGATTATAATATATGGATGGGTGTTTTCACAATGTGTTTTTTATTGAAGCCGTTTTAATAACAAAACTCGTTCTTTTCAGCAGTTTAAAAAAACCCGTTCGTCGGTGTTGAAATCTAAAACTTGTTTGATGAACGATGCTAACTTTAGAAACTCGTCTAAAATTGACAGATTACAAATTAAAATCAACTCAAATCTAGTTTTAAATTGAGATTTACGGCTGAGTAGGTAGGCATTACTTAAAAATGAGGCCCAAAGATGTTTTAATAAAACATCTTTGTGGTAAAATATTTTTGAGTTTCAATGAGGTTAGGTTTATAAATTGGATTTTTTTGATAGACATTCAAATAAAATCTATTTATTGTTCCCGTTCTCTTGCGGTATTGGAACGTGGTACGTGACGTCACGTGCAGCCATATTGTGCAGGAGATATCGGTTAACGGTTCGGTTCAGTAGAAGTTTGGTTTTGACAGATATTTAAATTTTGATTACCGGAACGTTTCGATCTGTCTTTTCAAACTGTCTCGTCTTGAAGGAACAAAGTAAGTTTTTAAGTCATCTTTTATTTGCTTATTTTTCAATTAAGTTTTTTTAACTGTAAATAACGTCTTTGTTGTGCTACAGTTACAGTTACTACAAAAGTAATATTTTTTGTTACGTTTTCACGCTAAAACGGCTGAACGGATTTGGATGAAACATGGCACATGAAAAAAAAATCCTATGGGATATTTTTTATCGCAGTAGGGATTCCCGTGGGATAATTTTCGACGTCCACGTGAGGTAAGCCGCGGGAAAAAGCTAGTAGAAAATAAAACATGAATAGTATGTAAGTAAATAATTAGTTAATATATTCGAATTTTTTCATACATAAGTTAGTTAAGTACCTACAACAATGTTTTATAAAACGTGAAATTACTAAAAGCTTCTAAATTATGCTACTCATCATAATATGAATAATCATGTACGGAGTACCTACTTAGGCTCATACATGTTAATGTAAACAAGCTCGGAACTCCAAAGGAAGATACATAAAAACCATCTACTTAATGATGACTTTGTAACATCAAGAGATTTTAACTTTGATCTCGAAAACAACGTCAAAAACGTATTGTACGTTGTATTTTCTAATTTCCTTAACATTGCCGTTAGTCTTTGTATTCGAGAAACGATTAAAGGTAGGTACAATTCCGTAGCCGACCGGAGGCGTCAACTGCAGGCGACATGTCGCTGCGACACGACTGGTTCTATGTATTTCTATGAAACCGACGTGTCGCTAGCTACAGAAGGTATTTCATAGAAATTCATAGAAACCAGTCGTGTCGCGGCGACACATCGCCTGCAGTTGCCGCCTGCGGTCGACTACGGAATTGTACCTTAAGTCAAGAAACTTTGGCTGTTTGTTATCTCCAAGTAAAATAATCAAAAGCCATTTATACTTCAGGAAACATCGTCACATATTCCTAAGTTTCTTTAAGTGTTTGTGTCTTTAGCGGCTAAATATCTTGGAACGATATCGTTTGTGTTGTTGTTGGGATAAAAATATCAGAATATTAATTGCTTAAAATATAAACAAAGTGTGTTGTATTAATTAGAAATGATGAAAAAACTTGAATACCTGTGGGTGACAGTGACAATTATGTATGGCTCATAGGTAGTAAGTAGTAAGTTGTTGGATGTGAGTTGACGAAAACCACAGACTTCACGATATTTTAGTTTATTCGTAAAAGTTACACGAAAGTTCAGTTGGATGCTAATCCGCGGTTATACTGCTACGGCAGCTATTGGTCAACTAAATAATTATAATTATAAAAATACTTAAATAAAGCGTGTAGCGAAAAGTAGGTCGCGGCGTTAGCAATTTGCCTGTATGTTAACAGTACAAATTACGATTGCAAGAATAAAATGTTTTTCCAAAATATAGAGGTATCCTAATGCCAACGGTGTGGGAGGAAATTACATAATATAAGCTACTTATTTGAAAATACTGTACATTAAGTTTAACTGAAGCGAAGGCCTATAAGTATTTGAAACACAAATTGTCCCAAAAAAGCTTCACGTCGTCTCGTTTGCGATGTCTTCTTGTATTTCCTTTCGATTGAAGATGGTATAAAGCGCCATCAAAGTTATTTGAAAAGCAAAATAGATACTTACAGAGCATCCAACAACATTTCATAAAAACAAAATACAATCGCTTCATCTCGTGTCCAAAACCAACAAGCAGTAGCAACAACGGCTAACATTACCGTTGTGATTAGAATATTAAATTAAGTAAACAGGACGGACAGAATCTAAAATTAGACAATTTTCAGGGGACCAACGAATCCTGTCCCGCTAACGAAATTTAATTTTACACCTATTTCGATTAAAGGTGCCAACCCAAAACCTTTGCATATCGGATTAGGAAACGGAATTTTAATTCAGGTTTATATACCTATACAAGGTAATTTAACTATTTCAATAATTGATTAAATAAAATCTGTCTGTGTGGAAGGCGAGAGAATTGTTTGGAATGTATGTTCAGTAATTATGTATTAGTTGGTATTGGTCCCCATACAAAATTCCTGTCTCCTTCATCGTTAACGATGAACATATACCTACTATCCTTCTAATATTTAGGAACACGGTAATTCAATCTTGTAAGTGTAAACTTGTTGTACAAACTACAGTTTAGCCTTGTTCAATTTTCTCATTCACACGATGCAGGTAAAGTTCTGAACATTTACATAACGTGTGTGGGTGCAGCTCAACTTATGAGCTCTTAGTATAATGAAACACGGTTCACGTTTCTAATTGCGCATATATGAGCCTCTGGATAAACCTATAAAGCTAGGGGAATAGGCAGATTCATTCTTTTATTCAAACATATGAGATATTTGCATCGAAACCATACCTCCATCCGACTATATCAAGTTGCCGCATAAATCTCACAAACTGAGTCATATATCTCGATGATACAAAAGAATAGTTCCAAGGAATCGTAAAAAATATGCGTAAGGAACACGACGAAATTGAACTGCGGCGGCAATCTGTGGCTTCATATGCCTCGATATTATCGGGCCTAGCATCGGGAACTCCGGATTATGTCTTGGGTACGTGCGTGGCGTGCCAACCGCCATCATGAATATCAACTACGTACGTTTGACACTTCAGATGCCGTGAAAATGCTCGTAAATGACTTGCGTATGGCAGCCGCGAGCGACCGCACTTCCTAAATTATGAAGTTTCTATGAATTTTATGTAGCGAGTGCGCTGCGTCAGTGCGTAAGAAAAATGAAAATATAGGGATCTGTAAATCTTTGTGAAAAGGGTTTTCTTGTTGGCGGTTCGCGCAGTTGATAGGTAGAGGTAAGTATACCTAAACATTATTAGGCGCAAACTCTTGTCGAATGTTGAAATGAACTAAGATAGGAATTGGGAAAGTCTAACCCTGCTTTGGCATAATTTTCAAAACTCTACTACCGAAAGAAACATCGTGACATAAACACGAATACAGGCTACACTGAGAACGAAGCTAAGTTTGTTTAGCTTCGCTCATGTAGCTCCCGCTTCTTTTCGTACTTCAGTTCACAACCTTTTTTTTTTTTAGGTTGGTTAATCATCAAATGACTTCTCCCGTTCTGGGCGGAAGGGCGTGTCAGACTTTTACTGACTAAAACCCCGGGAGGGTTTTAGTCAGTTGCCTGTTGCCAAGGTTCCAGTATCCCTTTCGGACTTTCCCGCACCCTGCTAGGGCGGTTCACACCCCGAACTATGAACTGAAGTATGAAAAGACGCGGCAGCTACATAATGAAGCTAAACGAACCTCGCTTCGTTCCCAGTGTCACCTGCGTTTTAGCCACGTAGAATACAGGATAAAACACTTTTATTTTATACCCTCGCAGAATCAACTACCCTAATGTTAAGAAACAGCATACAAATTTCCTTCTAGTTAGGCCAAAAAAGCGGTTTGTAGCCCACAAATATTTCGCAGTAGAGGCAGGAATTTCCATCGATTGCAAGACTGTGTACCCACCGGTGTTTTTTGTTTTATCAGAGCGGATTTTTTGAATACTGAGCGTCCAAGCCCACCCTGTAGCCAACGGCTACCGCATTGCGTCTCATTATTGAGGGAGGGTTTTTGAATTCTCGGAAAGAACGGTTTGCGGTTACAAACGATGGAGTTGGCAAAAGTCAGGTGTTTGCTATCGGTACCAAGTTTGGGCCTATCAGTGTTTCGGAGCGCTGCTGTGAAATATTACTTGTAGGCGCGATTGTGAAAGTTTTCGGGTACTCGTGCCTCCTCTCAAATTGATTCTTGAATCTTTCCTATTAGCGATTTAAATTATAATTTATGAATTCTGCTTTCGAGTAATTTTTACTCCACTTGTTATTTTAGTCATCGAGCCTCTCGAATATTGTTATAAAATTCTAGTAGAGCGATAAGAGATAGAGAAAATAAATTGCTTTTAAAGCTTTTAAAATAAAATCTTTTAAAATAATAATTTCAAGCACGAGTGAAAATTGAAATATGACTCAGAATTTTTATATCTCCCATTCAAGGCGTAGAGTTTCTTAGCAAAACAGTTATTACAATGCCAAAAGGGCTGAAATGATAACAACCCCGAAATAGATCGATTGGAGATCTCATAAATATCTGTCGGGCCCAACCCATCGAATTTAGTCTATCGTAAAGGAATAGTGAAATGAAATGGGTCAGTTTAGACAGCGAATGTTCCTTTGGGAATTAAATTGTGTTATATAGGTACTATTAGAGAATGATTATGTTAACTGCATTGTTTTAACAAGATCGATTGCTTTGTTTGAAAAGAGCAATTTGTAAATGTTTGTATTTGTAAATGTTTATATTTGTAAATGTTTGTATTTGTAATTTTATATCTGCTGTGTATCAAGAATCGATTCAGGTAGGTCACCTTTATTACCTACGTTCGGTTAAACGCAGAAACCTGGATGCTTTTAGAGGCTAGAATGATATTGATATTTGGCGAAAAAGCAGTCGTAATAATATGACTTTATCTTGCCGAGTCAGATCTATAATTTTAAGTCAGATCAGTATCTGCCTCCGTGACTCGGAAAGTACGTTAATCCGTTGGGCCCGGCAGTCAATCTTTGCCAAAAAAGCCGGCGTGGATCTTTGACAGTAGTTACGTGTCGTCAGAAGCCCTAAATTCTGACAACCAGTCTTACCAAGGGGTAGGTATCGTATTACCCAGTTACTGGGTTGTAGAGGTAAGGTTGGCTGTGGCTCCATGTAAAATAGTGGCATTCAGCTGCATCCGGTTAGACTGGAAGCCGACCCCAGCATAGTTGGGAAAAGGCTAAGCAGATTGATTGGCAGTTCATTATGTGCATGTTTACATCTTGCAAGTATAATGAAAAAACAAGATTAGGGTGTTAGGGTTTTCTACGAAACTAAATATGCCTACTTTGAGATAGGCATATTTAGTTTCGTAGAAAACCCAATATACTAACCATGCAAATATTCCATAATCGCAAACTAAAGAGAATAATAATTAACAATTCATAGATTGTGGTAAATTCGTCGTGACATTTTGTATCTCAGTGAATAATGTCTCTGGTTTGATCTCGACGTGTCGCCGTGTGTCGCTTGCATTGTGCAAAACTTTTCGCGACATTTTTCAAGGGCTTTTCTAAGATTTCCCGCGCTTTTAGCGGGCGAATGAGTTAATACGTCTTTTCGGCTAGATTTATGGTTGGCTTATTCCATCGAACTTGATGAAAAAAAACTTATGGATGAATGGATTTTCTTTGTAATGATTTTGTAGATTTATATTTAGCGTTAAGAGTTCAGAGGATTATTTATATTGCGTATATTTAAAGGTACCTACATTTTGTTTGTTTAATGTTCTTTGTTTGCTAATTGAACTTTGTAAAGTATAAAGCCATCAACATTGTATTCAAAGCAGATACAAATTGAGTAATGATATTGCAAAGTTCAGCCATTAACTTATTAAGCAGAAGTTTGCAAGCATAATTACGTCCCTACACAGTTCTATTTATACCGTATTCGAGTGTATAGTCTTGTCTTTGTACAGAAAACCAAATACGATTGCTTTAAAAACACAGCACAACATGTTTTTTTTTCGATTCCATTTACCGGACTTTAAACGGTCCACATAAAACAAGTCGATAATTTACTGGCACGCGACACTGGCCACTGAGAACAAAGCCGGCTTTGTCACCACACGGCAAGAAACGTGATAGATAGAGAACAAACAGTCCAAGGAAATTGCTTTTGCTTGGCGGAGAACGGAAATTTTGCACAGTGGGCACATGTGGACGCGAGCCAGCCACAATTGTTACAAACTGTAGAAATACGTCGAAAGGTTTTCATACGTCGTTATGAGGATTTCCATTTATCATTCAAGTTGGCAGTGAGCCTATTATGCTGTGATACTTAATAAGCCTTGCGACAATATGATAAGTTGGTTATAAGTGAGTTGTTAGTGGATTTCTGGCAACATATTCTGAGAATTTCGGGCTTTATTTGAGCTAGCAGGGTTAAAATGTTTCGGTGCAAAACTTCAACGTTGGACGTCCATACGTTGAAGTTTTGCACCAACTGGGACCCATCTGGGACAGTGGACCACGCTACCTTGCTAGTTGACTTTTTAATGGCATGGCATACAATGGTATACAGTGGCATTATGGCACTTTACAATGGTTATAATGGCATTTGCTCAAAACAAGAGAAGATGAAACATGTTTCAAGTGAAATATCCTATTTATGGGTTCAAATATTATTGTTTATGGTTTAAATTATTGTTTATTCTAACCTTTTCCGCCGCAAAGATAGGTAGTTAGATATTAGACGTGTGAAGTCGCAAATTTAAATGGAGTGGCGTCGAGATTGCATTCACGCCGACACGTTTGCTTGAGCCGATTATCCGATATTGAGATTTGGACGAAATTCAATTTCGGCGCAGTCTTTCGCGATCAATCCAGTCTGGAAAGTTCGTTTTCCCCTTGCAGCGCTGCAGCGGTGGATTTGGAAACTCTGAACTGATGTCTTAGATGTATTTGGTTAGAACTTATAATTGAATACTGTTGCTGAATCCGCTTCAACGGCATTAGGTAACTTGTAAGTTACTTCGGAGTAAAGTTGTGGTTTAAGTGTTTGGTTTAAGTAAGACTGGCTGTACGAAACTAGTCTTTGATCTACATCGAAACGGAATATCTGAACGCGAGTCGTATTATTTCTAAGAATTTTGGTTTGGCACACTGTGGGGCCCGGAGTTTATTGCTTCCTAAAGGCCTATTCAGATATAAGCGATTACGCTGTCACACTCGGTAGCGATACTGGTTCAAAGTTGCTAACCAGAAGGTGGACCAGCGGTAGTATTATGAAATATTAATGCCATTATTATTCCACTGCGAAAACGGGATGGTGCTAGCGGCCTTGTCTAGCTACGTCTCTCTCTCACACTGGAAAAATGGTGGCATTATGAAGTCATAATACGGCACCTGTATCGCTACCGAGCGCGGCAGCGATATCGCTTGTATCTCAATAGGCTTTTATTTCTTACTATTTCACCGGCGTAAGTCTCGATCTCGTGAGAATATCGGGATAAAAAGTATCCTATGTGTTAATCCAGGTTATAAACTATATGTTTGCCATATCCAAATCCATTCAGCCGTTTTTGCAATAGTAGGATTTCCGTTAAGGTTACTAACCTTTTAGTTTTCTTCTTGTGTTAATTTATAAGATGTCTAATCGTGTCGGTACCGTGCAGACATTCAATTTTTTGTTTCATTCTTCCTTGGCAAAACAAAACACAATCCACCTCACCATTATTAAGAAAAACTAGCGTCAAAATGCTAAATAATGCCTGTTAATTTACTGCCACAAGCTCACAAGAAATGAGGGTAGGAAAAAGCCGAGGAAGTACGTGTTAATTACTAATTACACACAGGGCTGTCACGAACAGTGTGTGTGTTCTGCGGCGAAGTAAATAAGCTTTAGACTAGGATACTGTCTCGCTGCGACCCTGTTTAATGAAACGGGAATATCTTGAACCTTTTGTCAGAGTTTTTCAAAGGCTGATGTAATGTAAACGTATATTGTAGAACGGAATTTTTGAGGGAAGTTTGATGAAGCGTAACGTTTTTGTTGTTTGTCTTTTTATGTTACAGTCAAATGGAAAGCTCAAAAACTTTTCTCAATGAAGATCCTGGTTGTTGGCAACTCTTTTAAACAAAATGCCTGCGTTTTCAACGTTGAGCCGAACACGATATTGATTTTAAGTGATATTTATAACAGCTTAGTTTAGTATCTAACTTTTTTTGTTATAAAAACCTGTCCAGAACCACCTGCATTTAGTAGACTCGGTATAACCTGCGATTTTTGAATTTATAAAAATTAGACAATTATGCAACACAATACTTTGATATCTAGAAAGAAAGAAAAGAATGAAAATATGTTTATTTGCGGCAAACATGACGCCAAGAAAGGACAAATATACGAAAATAACAAGTTGCGGGAAAATATGCGTCACATTCACGCAAAACTATTTATATCTGAATTCCTACAGTTTCTGAATTCAACTATACATACCTATCTTCTTTAATTATTATCAGATCAGATGTCTCACCGGCAGACCAAGATATAAAACTCATTACAAAATTAAATATTATCAAAGAAACATTACTAACGACGAAGCTGCAATATCCGTCTACGAAGTAAAAACAAAAAGGTGCATGTGCAGTAATTATGGCGAATCTTTTATTCAGTGCAGTGCAGTGAAGACTGGGCGAGTAGTATCCGACCGCACGCTGGAAGGAAATCGGCTTGAACACGCGTTTCGCTGCAATATGCAGGAGGCTTTGCCCACATCGTTGAATAAAATTTTAATAATGCAACGCTACTCTATTTTCCGAATATTCAAGGATTTTTAACTGGGTTTTTTCTGGTTGAGCTTTCATTTTTAAGCGATTTATGAACTCGTTTCTCTTCTTTCTTTTTCGTGTGGTTAGGGACTAACCTGGTGTCAGAGTGTTTTTTATGCCGCCCATGGGCCTCTGACTTGGCTTCACATGCTGTTGAGAAATATCTCTCAGGCGGGTTTCCTGTCCGATGTTTTCCTTCAGCGTTTTTGAAGCAACTTGTTAATTCAAAGTAAGTTCGAATACTGGGGAAGAACCTCTCCTGCTTCAGAGAAATTGCGAGGAATTAGTATTGTTGATTTCAGAATAATGAAATAACTTAATATCCATTTGAAATCAGTCCTAAGGCACCTTAACAGGAAATATTAAACTATGCATCATAACATTTCATTGATAGCTTCTTTTGGCTTAGTTTTCACGAATCTGTAAGGTCACTAAGCAAGCAGCTTGGTAACCGAACAGCCAGTAGTTCCAGTCAGTTACTGTGCCATCTGTTGAACGTCACCGTACCGCCGCGCCGGCCAGTGGCTCGGAGCACCGTATGTATGTGACATTTGGGAAAGCTAGATTAAGTGCCGTCCCATCCACCTAACTATTAATAATGGAATGTCGTGCCAACCACTATATGAAATAAATAGAATAGATAGGTAATTATGTATAATGAAAAAACCGGCCAAGTGGGAGTCGAACTCGCGCACGAAGGGTTTCGTATAATGATACGGAACCCTTCGTGCGCGTGTATCTATAAAAACGGCAAAAAAAATCACGTTTGTTGTATGTTTTTTAGTATTTGTTGTTACACCGGCAACAGAAATACATCATCTGTGAAAATTTCAACTGTCTATCACGGTTCATGAGATACAGCTTGGTGACAGACGGACGGATGGACAGCGGAGTCTTAGTAATAGGGTCCCGTTTTACCCTTTGGGTACGGAACCCTAAAAAAGGCATAGGTAGTAATGAAGATTCAGTTTCCCAGGAAAATAACACGAAGATTTTCTTTTTTATAACCAACCAGAAAAAGTGCACAGTTCGCCATTGCACTGCAAAATACGTAAGAATATTCCAAAGATATTCGTGCAGGCATTTGGTGAGAATACCAGGAATTAAAACAAAAATTTCGAGAGCATTTATTTTTGTAGAATGTTGGTGAATCTACACCACCCAGTGTAGTCCTGTCCTAATTCCTGCAGAGTGGTTTAGAAGTCATTATTGACTCGTCCCACACAATGGGAAATTGGGAATCATATTGTTAATTGCTTCGAGTTTACGAACCCTTTGGTTCTGTATGTATGTATCCGTATCACAGAAATGTAATCGGAGTTAATTATTCGCTTCCATGACTTTTGCCAATCAATGAACATTGGTGGATGATATTTGTGGTCTGTTCATTGTGCGGTTCAAGTTAAATGTCAATGTTAATGCCTGTAATCGACCTCTGAGCTTGTTTCCTGCATTTTTTCTCAGAGTAGTCAGATAGGAAACGGTGACCTTATCTAGCTTATTTTTAATATTTTTTTAATATGACGTGACACGTGGCAATTCCATTTCAGTTATAATCAAAGGTCAGAATAAGAGTAGAATTTATTAGTAGGAGAAAAATACCATACCTATTATTTGCGTTTAGGAAGGATCTGGACGTGCAAAACAATATAGGCGTAATTAAAATAATAATGAATTTTATGGAAAATTACATGTAAGCTTTCATAGTGCACCCGACTTGTTCTCAGAAAATGCCGTTGGTGTGGTACTTTCGGAATCCTAACTAATATTATAAATGCGAAAGTGAGTTTGTTGTTTGTTTGTTATTCTTTCACGCTAAAACGGGTGAACGGATTTAAATGAAATTTCGCACATGGGTAGACCATTACCTGGAATACTTTATCCCGATATTCCCACGGAATCGAGACTTACGCAGATGAAACCGTGGGGTGCAGCTAGTAAGTACATAATATGACTAATTACTGTTAAAGCCAGGTAAAGTAACATTATTGGTAATCGGCAAAGCTTCGCGTTACCCCTAACCACAGATATTATCCATAACTCACGTAATCGAAGCTTGACAAGCCGAATCTTCGTCGAAGCCGGATTAGCGTCGCCCCAGCATAAGATAGGAACATGGTTGCTATGCGCTAAGACGATAGGTGAATAATCCTGTATAATCTAACCAATCACGTTACACACACTTAGCAGGCGGTTTTGTATGTGGCAGCCTTGTTCTGCATTCACATAGACTGAACTAGGTTAATTGGAGCAAGTTATGAGAGCATCTTAGTGAAATTCCCAACGAGTTTAGCAATACAGGGTGTAAGGGTAAACACTCTTGTCATTCAAACCATGGGTAGTTGACTTAAATATAAAAATAAATGAGAGAACACAACAAAAAACAAAACCTTATTTTCATTAAAAGATTTTAAATTGTTTCTATCCGTCACCGTGCTTGCTAGCGAAACAGCTGACTGACTGAGGGAGGGGTCGCGCTCGCGTCCGGTCAGGTCACATCCCGCACTCCCCCGCTCGGGTTAAGACGCAAGTTTGTTGCCCTAGCGCATAGGGCAACCAACTTGGGTCTCCTGTGGTAAAAAGCAGATTAAAAAAAATTGTTGTAATTTTCCATTGATTTTACGTTCTATAAATGAAACCAAACCACAGGTTGCAAGGATAAAGGTGTTTACCCTAACTCCCTGTATAACCAGATTTATCTGGCTTATGTATGTATCCATCTCAGACCAACAAAAAAGGAAAGACAGAGCACGCCGTACAGCAAAAGTGAAGCCACCTTTGTATCTATGTGTGTGTAAAAAGGGTTGTCAGTTGTTAAAGTTTTTCCCTATAACTTGGGGAATAATATTTTGGGTAGGCTAATATTGTACGAGTAAGATATTGTTGAGTATGGTATTGTACCTCAATTGTTAGGAAGAATTCCGAAACAAAAACATTTTTTTTTACATCGCAAAATAAAATAAAAAAACAATTAAGTACAAAGTGCATTTAGGAGATCACCTTTTATGCAAGAATTGCTTGTGTTAGGAGACTCCACTCTTTCACTTAGAATTATCCATTAATTTTCAATTGAGTGTTAAAAAAATATATATATATGTATATAAATAGGTTAGTAAATTAGCTACTATCCATTTATTTTTATTTTCAGTATTACTTGGAAATCTAAAATATTAAATGCATAAAAAAACGGACATATAATTACTCGAAGTAAAAAATATAGAATGGAGAAATTTGAAATCATATTATGGCAACCCTCGCTCTTTAAATGTCACTGTTTTCGTTCGTTCATTCGTTCAGGTTTTTTGTTCCAAGTAACCTAAAATTCATAGTTATCTAAATTAAAAATTGATGTTATTTGAAGTACTTACAAGTGAAAAGTGATTCCGTGAGACTTTTTCTGTGATTTACTATTGTTTCTACACGTTTTCACTACACAGGAAGGCATAATTATATTTATTTTGGTGATGTTAACTAGACAACGATTCCTGACGTACTAGGAGCGATGAGCATGGTTTTCGTGTAGGTGTGTGCGTGGGCCTGTGTGTTTACTTGCAGGAGCATGGTTTTGTGGCTTCACTTTAGATGTACGGCGTGATCCGTCTTTCCTTTTTTGTTGGTCTGAGGTATCCATAAAAAAAATGATTGGTTGGACTATCGTCTAACCAATCATTTTTATATGAGTAGGTACCTAATTTGTCAAGACTGAAGAAAGCCTTTGAATTGTAATTTAAAAAACTAGGCATCTATCTACCAGTATCTGTACCAGATTTTTTTTTTTTAGTCGAGCAATTGCATTTATTTAGAAGAAAATCCAACTTTGTACATGATCATTTATATCTAAATACTTAGATAAAAATGAAATGCAGAAAGAAAGGAAAAAAAAATGTGACTCGCACAGGAAGATCACAAACATGCTGGTGGTGGTTCGCAAATGGCTGGAATGATTTTGGTACTTTTTGTCTGAAAATGTTCGAACAAGGTTCATATATCTGAATGTCCTTTTTTGTAGGATTTTTACATTTGGACAGGACAACGTTTCTAGTAAGGACTTTTAATATATACTCTGTGAAGTTAAACCATTATCGATTATTTTAAGATGTACAGAAATCATAGCTGAAAACATTTGACGTTATATTAAACCAGTATTACGTGGTTGGCCAGAGGAAGAATTTGGCATTAGACCACTAGGCGTTAACGCCCCAAAGTACAGCAGAAAAATTATCTTCCAAACACGTTTTGTCTATCTACCTTCTGGGGCATTAGTTCAATCGACAATCCTTTTTGGACTAAAGCCAGGCTCAAAGAAAGCAGCTGTGAATTAAATCGTTTTGTTTTAGAATTATGATCTACAATTTCCATGTTTTTTGTTGGCTTGTGACAGATTTTACTGTCGTTAACAAACTTTTAGTTAGTATGCAAGGGGTAAATTTTATGAAATGGGATAGGGCACGTGGGAAGTTTGTTAAGGATTTTGTTTTTGGAATTTTGTTTTTCAAGTTTTCAATGTCATATACAGTTCATTGGTTCAACTCATTCAGGTAGAAATAATGATAATAAATGGGTAAAGAGAAACTTGGGAAAAACTCGTAAACAACTGTAATAAATAATTTTATTTTACGCAAGTCTTGAATCATATGTGTATAAGACGTTTAATCCTGAAACGTTATATATCTTGCATTAATTTGAAAGATTTTGAATTTCATACAAAAGAAAGATGTTTTTTTTTTTAACACGGAACTTTATTTTTAATTAAAGTATAATATTTCGTAATGTTTCTTACTTACAACCAGAGCAAACGTGGCGTCATAATTTAAAACCTCCAGAGCTAAAAGCGATAAACAATCCAACGCTAATCAAGTATCATGCTGAAAGCTTCCAGGAAAACTATTTTCTTTTCACGTTCATTTACATCAGGAATTATGAGCACAGCCTTCGTACAATGTAGGTACCTACCAAGTTAGCAAAAGGTAAAAGAAGTACTGAAAGGAAGTACGTTCTACGCAGAAATCAATTTATCTTTATTTGCAGCAAAGAGGTAATTCCCCCAACAGCGATTCTCTCATTATTTATATCCTCTATCTGCGCGAAGGTTTTGTTTTTCTTGCTTATTATTTATATGCTACCTTTTCACGTTACTATCGATCGACGTTTGTGTAGATGATTTGTTGTTTTCTCGCACGAATTTCCTAGAAAAGCCGAATTGTTTTAGATCATTTCTGAAAACCAATTTTGGCTTATTGGTTTATCTATTTGTTCTGAAGGCTTATTAATTAGCGCGGTATTTACGATATTATGGGTATTAATATAGCAGATTTACCATGTTCATTGGATAAAATGTAAACTAAACTATTGGTGTATCTACTAAAACCGAACTCCTTACCATAATTAATAGTTGATTTAGTATGACCTACTAGAGGATCTCGTGGCTAAGTAATAACAGCGAGACTCCTCCATGGCTCGGAAAGCATGTTAACCCAAACGGCTTACCGGCGACTGTCAAAGATGAATAACAGCCGTTGGTCCCAGCTGTCATTCATTCCTTACGAGTTCTAACGAAAGTTGATAACCAGTCTTACCAAGGGGTATCGTAGTACCCAGTTACTGAGTTGTGGAGGTCAGATAGGCAGTCACTCTATGTAAAATGCTGGTATTCAGCTGCATCCGGTTAGACTGGAAGCCGACCCCAACATAGTCGGGAAAAGGCTAGGCAGAGTGATTTTAGTATGACCCACTAATATACTACGTGTTGCTACATCAAATGCATCATAATATCAATAAAGCTCACTCGTGCGCGTCCTCGTCTTTCTGTGACTGCCCCACCGTCGCCAAGTCACCAACCGTTAAATATCTGGGCGTACATATCGATCGACATCTGAATTGGCATAAACACATCGACACACTTGTGAGTAGAGTTCGCAAACTGTTGTTATTAAAAATTATGTTTTTTAAAAATTGCGTAATTCTGCTGACGCGGATACACTAAAAGCTGTGTACTTTGCATTATGCCAATCAATCTTAGCGTACTGTATTCCAGCCTGGGGTGGAGCCACTGAAAACGTCTTCTTACGACTGGAACGAGCGCAAAGAGCTGTACTGAAGGTTCTTCTCTGTCGACCACTGAGATATCCAACAGTACAGTTATATGCGGAATCAAAAGTACTGACAGTAAGAAAGTTGTATATTCTCCTGACCGTGCTCCGTAAGCACTCTACGCGCCCACTATCAGAGCCAACTGGCAGAGTCAAACACACAGTCTTTACCCTGCAACCGTGTAAAACATCTTTCGCTAAACGACACTACTATATCAACAGTTCGAAAATTTACAACCAGTTGAACAAAGTATTAAAAAAATTTCATTCAACTACATATCACTGTAAATCCGCCTTACAAGAACATCTTTTAAAACTCGATTATCCCAAGACAGAGAATCTTCTGATGGGAAGCTATTCCAACCTAAATTCCATATGAACAAGTATAAACACCCATAAGTTAATAAATATTTCGCTCACACTCATTCTTATATACAAACACATACCACCCATACTCTCTCACACACATACACACACACACACACACACACACACACACACACACACACACACCTATCACTCAAAACCAATTAAAAAACATCTTTCTTTCTTTTTTTTTAAATTCTCCTTTTTTATGTTTTTTTTATCAATAATCTTTCGCCCTGGATTGGCTTACATTGTTCTGTAATAATTACTTTTTATTTATTTGTATACCTTGTGTCATATCCAGGTAATATTATAATTTTATTGGCTTATGCGCACATAATTTCGAAGGCATACTGACTTCTAAGAAACAGGTTATCCCTAGTTTAGAAGTCAGAGTCGTTTTGCTCTGGCCCACTTAGCCATGTTCCTAAAAATGTAAAAAATTGTGTATACTGTTTTGGAAAATAAAGATTTATTATTTATTTATTATTATATTATTTAATAAAAAAAACAATATAAAAACCAATCCTAAAATGCAATTACAGTAACCTCAACATTAACTGAACATCCGCCATTTGTGTGTACCTACGACGTTTCATTTCCACATCTGCAGCTCCCTTTGAGTTTCCCTTTCGCCCCACTCATAAGGAAAATGTATGTCGGCAAAGATAATGGAAAAATCATCACAATAACTTTCGGATGTCTCGAACAATTCACGTTAGATTAACCTCTGAATGATTGGCGCTCGTTTTCGGTACTTTGCCAATATTTTTTGTTAATTCTTGGTCTGAGGTTGGCGTGGTTTATCGTTTCTTTTTTATAAAAGTAATTGTGGTTAGGTGTGTGTTAAGATTGTGTGTTGTTTTTGTTGAATGAATGCCTATTTTCATCTAAACTAGGCGACACTTAAATTAAATTAATGCTTAAGAGGAAATAGGGTTGTCCCTTCTTCATACAAACGCTCTCGCCTGTTTTCTCTCTGTTTTATGACCTTACAGCAATGATTTTTTACAGTAAAATAAATATCAATTAGTTCTATGCCCCTAGGTTTTCCGTTTTGATGATACATTATCTGTAGAAGCACTAGAACCCACAGAAAATTTTCAAAATTGCCTGTTTAGACCTCTGTCATCAGAGGCTTATGGTGAAAAAAGAAAAACATAGGGGTACAGTAAATGTGGTTTATAAACCGTTTTAAACCAAAATCCGTGGTTTAAAGACCGTTTTAAATTTGATTAACGCGGTTTTTAAACCACAGATTTTGTTTTAAAACGGTTTATTTGCAACTATATTCTACACACAGCATAAGTAGGATTGTAGTCTCGGACTAATTATTTCACAAAGAGAAAGACCGGTTCTACCATAAATGTTTCGTGTAAAATGCGGAGGAGTTGATAAAATTGTAGCGTATTTACTATCGGCATGTTAAAATAAGAGATTAAAGTCGCTTCAAACGGCTTTGCTTAACACCAAGACCTAATCCGGCTTTCAGTTTAATGTCATTTTAAGCTGACGCTCAATAAGCCAACAGTTTTACTTCGTTTAACAACTTGCTTCGTTTCACCCTTTCTTGGGAGTAAATAGAGATACGTTTTACTTATTATTGAGGACCCTTCTTGACATAATTACTGTAACAGCGGGCTTCAGTACGCGAAAAGTTTATTGTTTTCCATCTGAGAACTATTGTTCGACTATTGAACCTTTTTTACTGATAGTACCTCCGAAGCAGCTACGGGCTCAACGAACGCATCTGCGATCATACTATCTTGCGTTAATTTTTATCTTTCCTTCCTTTTCTTTTGGTGCCTTTCCAATTACTCTAGGTTGTCCATCATTATCTACCTAGCTTTTTCCCAACTATATTGGGGTCGGCTTCCAGTCTAACCGGATGCAGCTGAATACCAGTATTTTACATGGAGCTACTGCTTATCTGCGCCCCACAACACAACCCAGTTACTGGGTAACACGATACCCGTTTGGTAAGACTGGTTGTCAGACTTTAGGGCTTCTGACGACCCGTAACAACTGTCAAAGATCTACAAATAGGTAGGTAGGTACAGTAGGTTGGCCATCAACTGTTAATAATATATTATATTAGGTCCCCACCTATGAAACTGGTGTTTTGTATAGGGAATTTTAAAGAAGTTGCATTTTTCATACTAACATTTTCTAAATTTATATAACAACCATTAACACTATTGTTTTAAAACTTTTATGCACTAATGTTTAAAAACTAAGATAACGTATGCCACTTAGATTAAGCGAGAAAAATTAGTTGTGGTTAAGTTAAAAAAAAAATAGTGGTCAATTCTGCTAACAAAATGAGGAGTCATTTTTAAGGTATTTTTACCCGACTACGGCGAAGAAAAAAGAAGGGTTATGATTTTGACCGGTATGTATGTATGTATGTTCATCTGTTCCCTCCTATCTTCCAAACCACTTATCACAATTTGACAAATGAGGTATCGTTAGAAGCGTCGTGATTGTCCGCTGGTTATAGGCTATGTGAAGTCACATTAAATGGCGCCCTCTAGAGGACATAAAGTGAGGAACTTAAAAAAAAATGGTTTAATCGTACCATGTTGGGTATCAAATGAAAGGGCTTAATGAGCACATTTCAAAAATATATTATATTATAAACCCAAAAGAATTTAAAAAAAAATCAAGTAATAAAAACTAAAACCCAACTACGACTTAAAAGGTATAAACAAGACACCACAGACAGACAAATTAAAAATCCGGAGTCACACGTGTTAGGGCATAAATCGAACAGATTACGTGTGACTCCGGATTTTTAATTTGTCTATCTGTGGTGTCTTGTTTATACCTTTTAAGTCGTAGTTGGGTTTTAGTTTTTATTACTTGTTTTTTTTTATGTTTAGAAAACTATAAGTAATAAAGTTTTTTTTACTATTGAAAGTTATTTATGATGGTCATTATTCGATATAATACCAAGCGATTGATGAATGTTTTAAATCATAAGTGACGAGGTTCTCTATTTGTGAGAAAAAAAACACCAATTTCATAGGTGGGGACCCAATATTTTACCTTGTCCTTTGCCAGGTGGAACAGCTCATAACTCAGCACTCGTGACTCCGATATTTGGTCGACGAATCAATCCTAACAAATTGAGATAAAAGACCACTGATTGCTCAGCATTAAATAACTTAAGAGGCACTTCACTACCCCGTTCATTTAGTAACTCTGTTCTATTTTCAAATTATCTTTATACTCGTGCTAGCTAGTGTTGGCTTGGACTCAAGTGGGTAAAGAGCCGGGAACTGTTTACTCGCTAAAGTAACTAGGTAGCGTGTCGCAGATATAAGCGTCGTAGCTACACGCTCCGTTACTTATTACTTAAGTTACGGAGTACGTGCTTTTGTAGAATCTACTAAATCATCCCGTACATGTACGGGATTATTTTTTAGGCACAACGTATATAACATCGCTGTTGGTTAGAGGTATACCTACATCCACATTTCGCCAGTTATTTTTAAGTTCCATGTAATAGGGGGCGAGCCAATTGCCATCAACCGAGCACAAATCCAGACTCCCGGGCTACTACTGAGAAATTTCAGATAAAAACAGTAGATACTATGCTCGACCTGGGAATCGAACCTAGGACCTCATGACGACCACTAGACTAACGAGGTCCAAATGTATGATACACGAGTGTGTTATAAAAGTCAAATGTTGTGAGATTTGTAAAATCTAGCAAGTTTACAAGGTGAAATTGAGAATCTATGTAAACCGAATAAGTCGCAGACACGGTGTACGGAAGGAGGCAGCTAACTTCTCCATAGACAGATATTAGCATTATCTTCTATATTCAAAATACTTCAAGAATAATGTTGGCTGATCTATAACAGAACTTTTTAAAGCTTGAATGGATAATAGTGATAATAATCTACTTCAAAAAGTCCTAACCAAAATCACTTCAATCTCCAAACTGCAACGTTTCACTTTCCTTCAACAAACCCTATTCACAATAGCACGTTTATTTACGGTTACAATAACAAGTTTATTCAAAGTCTGAAAAGCCGTCTGTAATAAGCGTAGGTTTAGGCGCCGGTCGCGTTGACGCGTCGCGATAAACTTGGCGCGGCTCACGCGATCGCGTGTCGACGAGTCTGGCGCGGCCCTTGACATTGTACTAGAGTACGATAGTACCCTGATTAGCGTTGCCAAGTATGCCAATTTTTGTGGACGTTTTCTTTTTAGTTTATGTGGAGGTCAATGAATTGGATAGGTATTTGTTTTTCAGGCGGTTTGGACTGACCTTTGACATTGAACTTGAGTTCGATTGACCTGATTGGAGCTGTATCTATACTTGAGTTGATTTCGTTTTGTGTAGGAATCATTTGGTAGATGATGGACGGATTTGGATAGTCTGTCAGAGTCTTCTCAGGTATTTAATTTTGAACCGTGTTCCAAAAAGGAAGAGGTTATATGAACGGTTTTTTTTTCAACGTTTGTCCATCGACATTTTGGTCATTTAAGGACCAATTTTGAAAATTATATTTTCACTGCGGTCCCTTCTATGTGATAAGACAGATACTGACGATTTCCACCAAATGGCTCGCATCGCAACATGATCGGATCTATATAACCAAGCCGCGTACAGCAGTTTGACCGCGGGCGGCTTCCACGCATGCTTGATCCGTTCCGTTCGTATCCTTTCCGATCTGATGCGATGCGAACCGTTTGGTGGAAATCATCCGTTAAAATACCCAGTGTTCTGGAAACAACATATCTAATGTCAGTGTTTTCAACACTTTTGGGTAAATGAACGCAAGCGTATTCAGTTGCCAGAGCAAGGTCCGGGAAATAATAATTTGTCGCTGCAGCTTATAGTTTTAGCAAATATAAACCTTGCTAGTTCTGAAATGACCTGAAAAAGTACTATTGTAATAAATATGTAAAATAAACTGAAGAAATGATGTAGAAAACTGTGTATGTGAAGATTTTTTTTATTTATACAGTATTATGTAGTATCTAGGAGATAACTAACGTGCTTTCTGTTATCAGTTCAGTACAGTTGTATAGTGCAAATTAAGTTATAAACAAGCTAATATGAAGCTTGTAAAAAAGAAAAATAGAAACAGTGCTTTGCATAATCATTATTTGCATAGCTCCCACACTAAAAGCAAGTTACACACACTTTTTATTTTAACGACAGTCTCATAGTTTTATTTTACTCCATTACACAGAATATCGTAAATAAAAAGCATAATGTAGGAGTCGTGAGTTGAAAAGGCAAAGGTATTTATTGCGTACAGCCAGCTACTTGTGCCATAGACGACGGAAAAATTTTATAGTGTTGCCAAAATTACACTTGCAATGTTACTTGTTTCGAGTGTTTTACTTGTTGTATTGAACTAAACATGCTATTTGATGCTCTAGGATATTGCAATGTATGGTGTGTTTATTAGTTTATAACTTTAGGAGGATTATGTCTTAAATTGTTGGTAGATATATTGAGACGAAGGCTGTGAGGTTGAGTGAGAGAAATAGTTTACCTGTATTTGAGTTGTTTTGAAATCTACTATAATTTTTTGAGCCGCACATTGTAAACGAAAAATTACCTATATTCAGAAACGGAATAACCATCATTCTGTACAACAGTTTTCAGTGATAAATACTTTTTGGACAAAACCTTCGTATGAAATGGACACACCAGAAACAACTGGAATATCGAATACCACAATATGAAATTCGAACTAGCCTTTTGAAATCCGAACATAATCCACGATTCGATGCTCTAGTGTCGTGCTGTTTCGAAAACGACGATTCGACAATAGACACAGTGTGTTTTACAATGTTTCAATAAAAAAGGAGTGAACCCTTTCTTGGCATCTCGTTTCCTGAATTTTCATATAGGTTTATACTCGTAGGTAAAGTATCGTTCATAGATCTAATTCTCTTTTCGGTTCGATCGTAAACGGCCTTATTTACGACAGCTTTCGAAACTAGGCCATTTTATGGATGCTATAAAATTGTGATGTGCTCGCAGACAGTTTTCACTTTATTTTGACAATACACACGTTGTTTATAACTATTTAGTTTACTATTTTTAGAAATTCGTTGGACAACCTTAAATAGATCGTCAATTAATCTTAATAAGGCACCTAATTAAGCTACAGAATGTTTATTTATTTATTTTATTTTAAAAAAGGCTTACAGATTAACAAACCAATGATATAAGAAAGTAATATAAAAAATTGCTATTATCAAGCCTCCGCATATTGATAAAGAAAAAGTATGTTAAAGTTGAACCAGTTTGAAATAAAAACGAAAACAAGCAAGCAGGATTTTATTTTTGAAAACAAAACAAGTGTCGATGTCTTTTTGATTTCTTTGTTCAATATTTTCCATTAAAAAAATATGTCCTTCATTCTACAAGAATATAAAAGAGGAAACGCTTTACAGAAACACAAGACTGTTTTATTGTACAGTTTTTTTGCCTTGGCTTTGTCACTGTCAGTCAAACAGGCCGAGTAGTCTGTCAAATACAAGAAAAGGTGACGTTTTAAAAGAAATTCACTCAATCATTCGAAAAAAGAACAAATTAATAATGGAAATCGCTTTGAAAGCTAAGATGGGTTTTCTTTTTATAAAATTTGTGACGAATCAATTGAATAGCAAGTAGGTAGTCAATTTACTTACCGTAAATAATAGTTTTATTTACTCTAGGTATTTACACAATAAAGCTTCAAAAAAGAGTTCTGCATTAAACAACAAAGGCTTTATCAATAAAGGATCTAAAAAGGTCAATAGGTTAGCCATCACGGTGACAATAAAATCCACATTAAACTGGACGTCCCGAATGATTGCGAAGCATTGAGGTTTATAATGTCCGGAAGAAGCCCACGTGAAATGTGAAAATAACTTAGGTATATTGCGTACCTGTGATAAAAATAAAAGGTTTATACGTGGTTATTTGGGGCGTGAAAATGACCTACCCAAAAAGTTGGGACACTTTTGAGCATATTAATGACAGGCGAGTGTCCGCCTATTGAGTTTTATTCGATTTTCGAATCGGGAAAAATAATCGTTGTAGATAGTTCTGGCTGTCAAGTGTAGGCATTTTTAAAAGCTGAAACATAATGGCTTTTGCGAGACGGACCATGCTCAGAAGGTAATGTTTCTGGGATGGAAATGATAACGAATGGACCGACGCATTCTTTATTTTAAAAACCCATTTCGGTTATATTATCAAATATCAGAAATTCACTTCTTTTGTCGTTTATAAAGTACCTACACAAGGTACTCAAATACCTACGTTAAAACCAAAGAAAACCCACTTTTCTTTGGTTTTTTATGTTAGTTAGAATGCCAGACGTTTTTCTTTGCTACCTAGCTCTGCATAGTTATGTTACGATATAAAACCGCGGTAGAACAAATGATTGCCTCATAAAAGGTGGCGGTTGGTTTACTATTAAAGGCAATGAAATTACGTATTTCATTCGCTTTTATTACAAAAGTTAAGCGAAGGAAATTATTGGCCTGTGGAAGTTCCATCAAAATTAGTAGTGGATGTTTTTCCTTTAGACCGCTTTATTTAAGGGTCACGTAATCGCATAATGGAGGAGCTCGTGGATAAGTAATAACAGCCGCACGGGTCGATGCATCAAGTTAAGCTACGTTTCTCGGGGTTGGTCCGTGGATGGGTGACCATCTTTACATACCGAGACTCCTCCGTGCCGCGGAAAGCACGTTAAGCCGTTGGTCCCGGCTGTCTTTCGTGGATCTTTGACAGTCGTTACGGGTCCTCAGAAGCCCGGGGCTAGCTGAACCCTCGGGGCTGACTTAAGTAGGTACTACTTTTGAACAAAGGGTTTGAAAAAAATACTCCGATTTTAAATAAAACACGCTTCAAAAATGGAATCGAAGTTTTTCACCACACAAAGCCTACATATAACAAACGAAACCAAAATTCTGTCGAACCTGAAAAGCGTAGATTCAGCTGAAGGTACTCGACGCCGACCCAATTAGCACCGAAAACCTAACTCCACATAGGTACAGATCTAGGTAGACCTGTGAAAGCTGAGTATGAGTACTGTGCAAGCTCACAGTAGGAATAAGACAAGGTATAAAGTTTCAGTCATTGATATTTCTTACAAACATGGAGTTTTGACGAGTAGGGAATTAAAAATCATCATAAACTGATTAGTAAACACAGTAAGATGTTGCAAAATCACTATTTACGTTACAACACATATCCAGTAATTCATGGTCGCTTAGTGAGCTATGGAACGGAATGGACTATGCTTGGAGTCTCTCTGACGGATCGAATCCAGAACGAGGTGATCCGGCAGAGAAGCAAAGTTGTCGACATAGCTCACAGAATAAGCAAGCTGAAGTGGCAATGGGCCGGTCATATTAGCCGTAGAACCGATCGAACCGACCGCTGGAGTAGACGTGTTCTTGAGTGGAGACCGCTAGTCGGCAAACGTAAGGTAGGGCGACCTCAGGCTAGGTGGAGCGACGATCTTCGCAAGGTGGCTGGTAGCAGCTGGATGAGAGTTGCCGAGATTCGAGCTGAATTGGCGTGCAATTAGTGAGGCCTATGTCCAGCAGTGGACTGCTATAGGCTGATTATGATGACATGCTTTACAGCCTGCATCTACTGTATACTACTATTACATACTACTACTGCATACTGCATCTATTTTTCAGGTATGCTCTCAAGATTTCCCCCCATCCTGTAGCTACAACGGTTAAGGTACCTGCCCATACTGCCCCATCTCAAAAATCCACCATGTATGTATACCTAGTTTAAGGTTAAAGTGCACTCTAAAACTCCTATAACCCATATAAAGCTACTTTCAGATTCCACAATATTAATTCCTAACGTCCCGTTTGCCCCATTTCCAAGCTGGCCTGAGAGAGATGTCAACCTGTCGCCACCTGTCTCTACCGTCGCCGCACGGTGGATCGAAAATCGGCTGTAGAAGACATAGGATCTCGATTTCTTAAATGTTATTATTTTTGCTGGAAATGACTTCTGCTGATCATTACTGTTCTATAAAATGTCATATGAAGTAAATGTGTGCACAAATGGAAGAGTTATAATTTTTATAAGAAAAAAATGTATGGAGCTAGTATGAAAAATCGAATTATCTCCTAAACGGCATGTTTAACCGTAATATCCTTGGAGGTGGTCATAGTGCTAATTATTTATAATTTTTTGGTTGCGGATTTGACGAAAAATTTCATGCCGTTTTTTTTTAAAAATCGTCAAAATATTTTTATTTGTTTTTTCATATGAAACGATTCCTTTTAGTGTTTATGTTGAAGAACACGGACTTTTAACTACACGTAACATAAAATAACATCACTCCTATATTTCCGAAGGAGTTGGCAGAGGTTTATAGTACACCCACACGTAGACAACTATGTTTGAGCTAGATATTTATCAACACATCATGAGTTTTAAAACTTTTCATACAACCAAATTACCAATTGTTTACTCTTCTAATGAGTCCGAAAAGAAGTGATTAAGTAACTACACTGATTAGGTCTTCTAATGAGTCTTTATAGGTGATTTAATGATTTTCAATATCTCACGACAATGCCAACTATGGATTACATTCAACTTTTCCTGATAAGTAAGCTAATTTGTTAATTAGCAGTGCTATGAGTTCTAAGAATAGTTAGTGACAATTATAAATTTTCATTAGCTAATGAGAAGATAACTAATGAGGGTAGTTACCTAATTATTGGCGTTTTGCAATAAAAGGGCTAAAGTTTTGTTTTATAATTTAGTTTGTTCACAACTGTGTAACTGCTAACACTAAATCTGCGACTATAAAATCTTAGAATGGAAAGTTTAATCACGAATTTAGACTTGTTTGTTCTTCTACGAAGTGAGAGTACTTCATTTGATCATGAAGTATTGTTCAGTGCAGTTGTATCCCGCATAGGCGATTGCCTGTCTGACGAAGATCGTGTTGTTCTCAAAGAATTTTGTCGGAGATTTACGCGAGCCGCTATACAAAGGTGGCAGAAATCCAACCGATTCCTTGATAATTTCAGGAGAAAGTACGAGAATTGGTTGGGAGCAAATATTGATTGGCCGAGTTTTGTGCAAACTTTAGTTAATCAAGAACCAAGTGTTAATGAGATACCAAGAGCGCCCTCAGTCTCTCCAGAACCGTTGACATCAACGTCCATTGGAACAATGACGAAAAGATCCCGTAAACCATTCGAAGATCTGGGAAGTAAACAAAAAAAGAGAAGATCTGATGAACACACAGGCGAAGATTCCAGTGAATTGGCATATGCAGCTGCAGCACGTTTAAAAGAAGAAGGGCATGGAGATATCGCCTCTGTCATCGAATACATGATGAAAAATCCTGAAGCAGCCGCTAAATTAAATAAAACGCTTAAGAAACCAGCGAAAACAATCATATTTACGTCAGAAAAGGCGCTTGGATTGCTTCTTTCGCTAAAACTCTCGAAATGGCAATATATTACGTTGCGAGAGGCTGCCATTCGAGAAGGTGCTAAGGATATTTATCCATCTTACTATAAAGTGCAACAAACTAAGCTTGATTGCTACCCTCCGAAGCAATCAGTGACAGTTACTGATTCATCGGCTAGGATTACACTTCAAGCTTTACTTGATATCACAGTTACAAGAATCCTTCAAAGCCTTTCTAAGGAAGAGCATAACAAGCAGTTGAAGCTGATATCCAAGTGGGGATTTGATGGTGCTTCTAACCAAAGCCGATACAAGCAGAAAATGGAGGGTGAAGAAGATGACTCGAGCATTTTCATGACCTCCTTGGTGCCACTTAAACTGACAGATGGAGACAACATCTTATGGACGAACCCAAAACCATGCTCAGTTTTGTATTGTCGTCCAGTTCAGTTTACTTTTGTAAAAGAGAGTGAAGCAGTTGTCCTTGAGCTGAAAAAACAAATGGATGAAGAAATTGAGGCCCTTATCCCAACAGAGTGCAATAATAATAATAGGGTGACTCATGAACTAATGATGACGATGATCGACGCTAAAGTTTGCACTTACCTTTCTGAAGCTAGATCAAATGCATCGTGCTACCTGTGCTTAGCAAAGCCTACAGAAATGAACCGCTTAGATGCTGTAACATCAAAAATTGTGTGTTCTGACCTGTATGAATTTGGCTTGTCATCCCTACACGCCCGTATAAATTGTATGGAATGTCTGTTACACATTGCATACAGGCTCGACTTCAAACGGTGGGCAGGGAGAAGTGATGAGCACAAAGAAATGCTACAGACAAGGAAGAAAATAATTCAAAATAAATTCAAAGATGAGCTCAATCTGTTGATTGATATAGTAAAACAAGGCTCGGGAACCACCAATGACGGGAATACTGCAAGAAAATTCTTTGAGTTTCCTAATAAAACCGCAGCTATAACCGGTTTGGATGAAGACCTCATCAAAAGATTTGCTGTAATTTTACAAGCAATTACATCTGGAGAGCAGGTCGATATAATAAAATTTAGAGATTATGCCCGCAAAACAGCAGAAAAGTACGTATTATTATACGACTGGTACTACATGTCGTCAACCGTTCATAAATTATTAATCCATGGGGCTGACATAATCGAGAAAAATAATATTGTGCCGATTGGAACTCTCTCGGAAGAAGCCTCAGAGTCTCGAAACAAAGATTTTAGGAGGTTTCGAGAACATCATTCGCGGAAAAGAAGCAGGCAGGATTCCAATCAAGACATTTTAAATATGCTTGTTGTTTCTTCGGATCCTTTGCTAAGTGCACAAAGGCCTAAGTTAGATGCCAAGAAAAAGCAGAGCTTTTTTGCTGAAACTCTCGACTTAATTCAATTTCAGGAAACTGAGTTCGAGTTTTGGGATATATCCAATCTGGATGCTGACTCAGAATTGGAGTCTGACAACGAGAGTGATAAGGAAAATTTGTAAAAAAATTATATATGTACTTATTTGTAAATTTGTATTTGAGTCTGTTTGGGTTTTTTTTTTGTAATATTTAATGATATATTTTTTTTGTTTTTATTTTTTTTACTTTATTTTACAAATGCTTAGTATTAATTCCTTAAATTAAATTATTTTGTATATAATATAACTTTATATGTTACTTAAATAAGAGTTTGATAATCTTTTTTAATTTAAATTAGTAAAAATGTGTCAAAAAACAGCAATTTTTTTATTTATTTTTTCTTGTTTTGTGTGTTCTTAGTATTTGGGTTAATAACATATCGAAATTTTTAACTTGGACACTAAAAGGGATCGTTTTACATGTAAAAATAAATAAAAATATTTTGACGATTTTTTTAAAAAAAACGGCATTAAATTTTTCGTCAAATCGGCAACCAAAAAATCATAAATAATTAGCACTATGACCACCTTCAAGGATATTACGGTTAAACATGCCGTTTAGGAGATAGTTCGATTTTTCATACTAGCTCCATACAAATTTTTCGTTAAAAAATTATATTTCCTTCGTTTTTGGGCAGAATTAACTCGGGTGTCATTTTTGTACATAGTAATGATCAGCAGAAGTCATTTCCAGCAAAAAAAATAACATTTAAGAAATCGAGATCCTATGTCTTCTACAGCCGATTTTCGATCCACCGTGCGCCGTGACGACAGTCGACTGGGAAATTAAAACCTTTGATTAAACCATCCTAATGTGGAGTCGGGCTTGATTTTGGAAACGAGTGACGTGTGTAGAAGTAGTTAGGAGCTGGAAGATTTTGTAAAGGAACCAGAGGTGCAATTCCGTAATTTAGAACGTTCGCATTCTAATCTCATTCGAAATCTGTCAAAAATACAATCAATTTACCACCAAGTTTTTAGCATTGATTGTCGTTGAGATGAGATTGCGACTTTTTGAACATTTTAAAATACTAGAATTGGCCGTACTAAACTACTAAAGAGACAATCATTTTAAATGTTACCCATGCTATAATTTAGTTTCCCGTTACAGTACGAATAAATAAAAATGTTGGCATATTCATATAACGTGTTGACATGACAGTTAAATTCAAACCTGGCTTTCGGGGGCTATTGACATTTACTTTATTGGCTCGATCTGGCCCTGGAGGGAAGTGAGAAAAAGCCATAAACACTTTTACGATTTGACCCTGTTTGACCGACGGAAACGTGACTGACATGGTGTATTATCTATTTTAACGCCATGACGTGTACATTGTATCTTTAGTGAACGGAATGTGGAGAATAATAGAAAATGAGGATGAGATATCACTTTCGTAGACCTTTCGTATGCGGACGGGTAGTCCGTGGTTGAAAATCATTTAAGGCTCGTGCAAACTATCGCGCGATATCACGGGCGCGACAAGGGTAGCGCTGACTGTCGCGCCCGCGATATCGCGCCTGTTTGTGGGAGCCTTATAATTCACTACGATAAATAATATGCCTTGCTAATAATATAATAATAATATAATATTTAATATAATATGATAATAATATAATATTTTATTTAAAAAAAAAATAACACTTATAAATTATAATTATAGGTACCAACAATCCTTCACAATAAAACAAATATCCGAAAGGATGAATGAAATATTTTTGGATCGAACGTCTAAGCTCTAAGCCCGTCGATCAGCTCACGATGACGTCACAATCTTTAACAAAGGAAAGTAGCAAGGATAGTAAAAATATGATATCCATAATGGATATTGCGACATCAAGGTAACCTGAAAATGACCTTGGTTGCACAGCTTCCAACCAAAATATGTATACAGGCACTTAACTAAAATCGCCTTCCAGGAAATCTTATCAGGGTTTTATAGCTCCGAGCCTTTTTATAACGTTTCGAGTAGTTATGTAATAAATAATAAACTTATCAAATTTACAGTAATAAATCTTCACAGAAAACGGCCGAAACAACGCGCTTAGAAATCTCAGTGTATATCAGTACGCAACAGTATCGAGTGCGCAGCAGTTACGCACAGATAGACGCGGATGGTTTCTCTACTGAGCGGCCGTAGGTAATTATTTCAAGGTCACTGCCGAGACATAATACTGATACTTTATTATACCGTGTCAAAGTATCTTCCCTGTTTTCCCCTGTCGCATAAGGAGAATAAATCGAGTTTTTTTTTCCTGTTACAATCATAAGATCCTCCAGCTTAAGCGTTGTCTGAACGTCGGGTGTAGTTAAAGAAAACCGGCAACTTGTCAATTTTCCCCTGACACTTAGTGAAAAGTTTTTTGCTTTCCTCCTATATGGCGCTTCTGTTGCCGAATTTTTATTCTAAATCTCAATCATGAAAAAAAGAAAAACTAATTCAAAACCCTTCAAATCTACACTAATATTATAAAGAGGAAAGATTTGTATTTTTGTGTGTATGTTTGTAATGAATAAACTCAAAAACTACTGCGTCGATTTCAAAAATACTTTCACTATTAGAATGCTACATTCACCCTGAGTATAATTTATAAAGATTACATTGGCTATAATTTATAAAGATTACATGCGGGCGAAGCCGCCGGCGGCAGCTAGTTAGTTATAAATTGACGCTGAACTAACTAATTTCTTCAACTACTGTCGAAATTCTAAACCATACTCTGGTTTAAAATTTCGACAGTAGTTAGAAACAGGGTGCAATATCTGGTATTTTAAACAAAAAAAAAAAACACATAAAATACGAAACCGAACCATGGACAAAATGTATCACCGAATTGACCGTGCTCCAGTGCCTTCTAATAAAATTATGCCTCCCTGTCGTTGTTTCGGTGAAAATAATGAAAATATTCATGGCCACGCGCACCGGATTTACATTCTCGTGATACGCATTCTCCACCAAGTTGTTGTGTTTACTTATTTTTTTAATTATCACGCGGCTATGTTTGACATTCTGCGTGGATTTTTTATTTACTTTGGTATTTGCTGATGGGGATTTTTTCAAGCTTTGAATGTGGAAATATATAGGCAGTTTATTGTCTGTTTGTGATGGATGAGTCAGCATTTATTTAACACTGCTGAGTTTTTTTTTCAGAATAGCCGAATAAATTAAGACTATTTTGTGAAAAATGACCCAAATTCACGCCTTATTTATTGATTGAGTTTCACAACAAACAAAAAGTTTCCGTAACACCATGTCTAAAAATTCCAAAAAATATTCCACAGAGGATAATAAACTTGGATTGCTACAGGTTTCCTTAAAACAGGGGCTGTACACAAACTGCAGAGTGAATGGCTCTCAAGTTGGCTTATACTGCGGAAGTTGGCGACTTATCTTGAACTTCGAGAAGAAGCCCTCTGGGAATATGGAATAGGCTTCGCAGCTTCATGATCTGAATGCAGCGTTTGTTTTAGTGATAAGTTGGCAATCTGGTGAGGTTTAATTGTTCATCTAATAAAGCTCTGCTTAAAAGCAAAGTGAGACGAATTGATAATGAAATTGACACCCTATGGCAATTTGTCAGCCATTTCATGCAACTGATAAATATTGCTAGTTGTGATTTGAATTTTTACATTGCCTTCTAAACGCAAATCGACAGTTGAGGTTATACGGACAATTTAAGCTGGTAGTTAATTTGATTAACAATTAAGTCACTAAGATTTACGCAAAATTACAAAAAAAAGGTCTGGGTTATATTTCCATCCACCTGACGGGATACATACAAAATTTAACACGGAGAACCAGAAAAAAAACAGAACAGAAAAAAGGCAAACATATTTAAAATTACTCACAAAACGCTTTTTCAATGCCCTTATCAATTAAAGATCGTATTCAGAATAATATAATAACCTCACAGTCAGTGAATACGTCAATTATATTCAATAATCCGTAATCATCCGATAATATGCGTAGAGCGGGCATTATGCAAATCCCCGGCTTAACGTACCTACAGTAAAATGTAAATCAGCAATAATATAGAGCGATAACAATGCTTGCAACAAGTGTGTCGGTAGCCTTAGTTTTTGTTTTCTTTTTATTTATGGCAACTTTTTTGGGCGAGCCTTTTATAAGTTATTACTTTTGGTTGAAGGAATTTGTTAGATAAATTATGTTAAATGTAGCTACATAGTTGTTTTTTGGGGGAAAATTGAGTGTTGATAAATTAGTATAAAATACAAAAGTAACGAGTTTGAGTGAGAAATGAAATTACCCAATTACTAAAATATGAGTATGTTTTTAAGGATCATGCCCATACCATGCTTTCTCAGTAGCAGCCCGGAGTCTGGATTTGTGCCCGGATGATGACAATAAAGGCTCGCCCGCTTTAAATAGGACTTTAACATAACTTTCGAAATGTGTGTTTACCTACTATAGATACACCTCTACATAACCCTTCGGGGAAAACAGGCATGATATTATGTTGTGTGTTGTTCCATACATTGGCCGTGCATTTCGTTATAATGATCTGCTGCCGTTTATGAAGTATTAATGCCGCCATTTTCCCAGTGTGAGAGAGAGACGGTAGACAAGGCCGATAGCAAAATCCCGTTTTCGCAGTGGAATAATGATGGGATTAATACTTCATAATACTACCCCAGACAGTCCAGTAAGACTACTGCTTTTGCTTTGTTGACAAAATATACCTAGCTGTCTGACTGGTGGATGACCATAAAAGTATACAAATAAAATTGATAAAGTTGTCTATGGCAATGATATCCACAGAGTGAAATCCAACATCATTAGTATGTCAATTTAACGTAGAATCTACAGTTCCCGAGACTCCCCACGATGCGCAGTTGGTAGATAGAAAATAAACAGACGCAATTACCTATACCTATTAATAAACCCACAATGCCAAGGATCGTAGTAGGTATGTTCTATTACATTTTACAAGCGAATGTTCCATTAAACCCTCAACACATCAACTGTCATAGAGACAGTGTCCCAGTTCATAGTGTGTCCTTAGTCTGTGTCTGTGGTGTGTTCTATTGAATAATGAATTCAAGACGGATGACATGTCTTAACACGCTGACCGGGGGCGCAATCCTGCATGATACACCGCTAACGTTGCTACATTGCCTATTGAAATTCAATCCAGAATGGTTATAGGAGATTTTGATGAGGCGTAGGTACTTACTACTGATAGTTGATGTTGAAGTTAATTAATAGCCCATACTTTGATAATAGCATTTTTTAAATATATTTTTGTATGAAAAAAAAATACGCTAAATATTTACATTATAATGTCTCTAAGAAAAACCCTAAAATTATCAACTGGAATCATACAAAAACTTTCATAGCATGGTTTTCTTTAATGGACACAAAATAAATCTAACGCAAAACTTCACAACACATCTAATATGTTACACCTTCATCAGCGACTACTGGCCCACTATTTACCCTTCACAATTTAACACTTTGGCCGGCTACCAGGCGCCGGTCGCTCCTATTAATACATGTCCATCAAAATCAAAGTTGCATGTAATTCATTTCCATTTGTCGGCAACCACGATCCATGTACGATGTTTTAAGCTCGGATACATTTTGTAGAGGATTAGATACAGGGGGCCAATTCTATTAATTTACAAACGTGTCAGTGGTTTCACAATGATCAGTTGTCAAAAACAGATTTTGTATGGCATATCTGTTAAAAACTGATTATTGTGAGACCACTGACACGTTTGTAAAATAGTCTTGGCCCCCTGGTCACATGCTTTGTTGGCACTCTCGTTATCAGATTTTTTTTTTTTTTTTCTCACTATATAATGTGCAGTACCAATATATAGCTGAAGCATATAGAATTTTAGAAAAACATTGTCTTCGTTCAGCGTCTCTCTTTTGCTTGCCTGTGTGACAGGTTCTTTATGTAGCTCGAGAAGGTACTATACAAAATTACTAAAAGTAATTATGTTCACAAACAAGGACATTTTTTGTATTCCTTTTGTAGTGTCATAGCTGCTGGAAAAATTCCAGTCATGCTAAAATAAAATCACTGTTATTTGTTATTTTACTGAGCAAATTAAGCCTGTTTCGAGCAACGGTTTTTTATTTTGTCTCCAGGCTGTGCTAATCAATTAAGGTTACAAAATTACATAGTATTTTAACTAAGGTATATTTTTTGTAAAATTATTGTACCCTAGAGGTAATATAATTGTCAGATTATTCAAAGCTTAAATTAGGGTAAGCCATTTTCGCGTAATCAGGATTCCATTAGTTAATACAGAGTGAACTGGAAAACATTTACATAATTTACAGAGCGAGTCTTTCTCGTTATTTACATCAAAATTACACCAGAAAAGTTTGTTAAGTTACACTACGTACGCAAATGTATGGAACGAACATTTTTTTTTATTCCACGCGACGGACTATTCTAACTGAACCAGAGGGCCTGTACAAAGTGACGTTTTTACTTTTTAATATTTTTTCTGGGCTGACTGACATAAGCTACCGAAAAACTTATGCCAATCCCGTTGAAAGTCTTTATGGAAATACAAAAAGTGAAAGCGACAGGCATCACTTATCTAAATGTCTAGGCCCGCTGGTGTTTAATACAAGTCGTGCGCTCGTTGGGATTACGTCATCGGCAAAAATTACAAAGTTCTATACAAATTTTCATCCCCTATTTAACCCCTTTAGGGAATGAACATCCAAAACCCCTTATTGCTCACTTTCGTTATAAAAGGAACTCTTGCGCAAAATTTCATGCTTCTAGGCCCAGCAGTTTAGGCTGTGCGTTGTCTGTCAGTGAATATGAATATAAAACTTTTATTAGGTAGATTCTGAAACCGTTAGTAATTGTAAGTTTATTTGAAAAAATCACATATACGTAACATCACGACTGTCCTGCACAAGAGGTAGGCAGAGGCACCTGTTACCTTGTTATGTTTTAGTCTCATTAAAAACATTATTAAGTATGTTTTTAGATTAGACTAGCTGCCCCCCGGGGGTTCACCCGCGTAAGTCTTGATCCCGTGGGAATATCGGTATAAAAATTCATCCTATGTCCTATTCCAGGATATTAATTCCAAATTTCATCCAAATCTGTTCAGCCGCTTTAGCGTGAAAGCATAAGAAACAAAGTCACTTCCGCATTTATAGTATTAGTTAGGATTCCTAAACCATAAAAATATTTCGTCAGAAATGTAAAAAAAAAACATTTTTACAGTCGAGAGTTGTCGTGGGACACCCGATTGGACCGTAGTGTCGCTTTTACGACACTTTTGTTACGTGTTGGTCAAAATGTTACACTTTTTTCAGTCTAGCTTTTATTCGCCAAGTGTGCAGAGTATAACGTGCGATTCCAAAAACATAATGAATTAATAAGTAACAGTTATTAGTGGAAAATCTAGCTTTCTTTTTTGACACCCGAGTAAGTTGGAATTGTAAAAGCAACAGTATGAAGAGTACCTAAGCTAAAAGTATGAACTATGGCGTGACCCTTATAACATTTGTGACAGCATTTCTACTATGAAATCAAATGGAAAAAAAGGGAGGAAACCATTGCCCCGGAGTGGGACAATACAGGCTTGTTAGATAAAAAGATAAAGAAAAAATATACCTCTTCAGCAAAAACCACCAAAAATCTTCATTTTCAGCCAAAAAATCAACGAAAACCCATAAATCCGTGCATTACAACCCATAGCGCATACAATTTCCTCATAGATCCGTTTGGCAGCCCTACCTTTTTTTCCTCGAACGGAGCACAGTAAGCAACGCACCGATTGTATCGCTCGCGGATGCTCCGAGCGGCCCATTTGTCAACCTTAGCCCCCTTCCCCCACCGCGCGCACCCGAGCCCCCGGCGACAAAAGAAAAGCTCCAGATGAACACTGAAACTATATCAATTTATGTTTGCCTGGTGCGAGATGTGCAGGAATGCGCCCTTTGTGAGTATTTTTTGGGATCCTGAAAAGTCTGACTGAGTCTGACAATCGCTTAACCGGTCGCTTCTGAAAATCTGATGTTGTGGTTGAGGTCAAAAATTCTGCTGCAGCTGGGTTAAACTAGAAGAACTGGTTTACGTGTCTGGCTAGGAACAGACAGTATCAGTAAGTTTTCCAAGGAAAAGTGACAAATCCTTGAACTTACTGCCCTTCCTGGATAATGCGACTTCATTGTTAGTTTTAACTAGCTGATGCCCGCGGCTCCGCTCGCGTGGATATAGGTTATTATATACTAAAACCTCCCTCGAAAACCACTTTATCCATTGGTGAAAACAGCATGAAAATCGATGCAGTAATTTTTGAGATTATCGAGAACAGACAGACAGACGCGGCGGAGGACTTTGTTTTAAAATAATGATAATGTAGTGATGAATACAAGTATTGAGATTGAGAACTGATGAATGATGTTGAATCTTATGAAAACACACTATTATAGGTATGTAAGTCCCTACTTATTTATATCAAAGGCATCAAAGAAAACTTTAGGCAAAAACAAATAAGGTTCTAAATTCAAATCATTTTAAGGGTTGAAAGGCAACAAATCAAAACTGAAATTAATTAATAGACCTACAAATAGAATAAATTAGAATAAAATATGGGCTGTTCTTGAAGAATATAGTTTTCTATTACTTGAAATGATTATTTAAGCTACATTCTCCATCCCACCTGCCGTTGCCCTTAAATTCATAGGATAGTAACGTAGCGAATTTACAAGCAATTATAAACTAAGTTTCATTACGTCCAGGCGTAGGTACCAGGGCGTCATGACTGGTGCGGAGGCATCGAGCAATTTCCACTCAGGGCTAATTTAAGACGGGACCACGACCGACATGTTTATTGGTTAATTAAAGTTTTACTAAGAAACAAACAGTACCAGGGACGCAGAGGACGCTTGGAGGGATAGCAAAAACGGGGATTAGAGGACCTATGTAAAGCGTTAATTTTAAAGTATTTACTATTAGAAGAAAATAGGTGACGTGTAAATAAAGTAGGTTCACCGTTGCAACAATCACCACTTCTCAATTCTTAAACAAACAACGTTGCTTTACTTGAGAGTGCCTAAAGAACGCCTGAGCGTCTTCGCGAAGGTAGGCCTAGGAAATGCTGGCGTGATGACTTTATGTATTCATAAAAAGCAAAACAGAGAGGGGAAAACTATGGAAAACCTGTGCCCAGGAATGGCCGACTCCATCTGACAAGTGGAAAAATCTGCTTAGATAAGAACGTACATTTTATATTTTAAACCTAAATTATTCTGCAAACGGTACAATATCAAAAACACCTGAACAGGCCACGGTTGGCAAAACAATAATCCAAGTTTACAATTTATCCGAGCGATCCCGATTACTTGCGCCTACCGACTGGCGCAAGTAGCTCTACTAGACTTTAGAGTAGGAATGAGAAAAGGTGCCAAGCACGCTACATTCAACACCATAAATACTTATTTAATAGCTGTATCTATTCTTAAAAATCTGAAGAAGTGAGATTGAAGTTAGCTGTCATTCCACCTGATGCAAGGGATTGACAGCTCGCACTTCACCTGGCGCGTCGTGTTCCACGCGCGCCTCAAAGAGATGTCAGCCCAATTGGCGGGGTCCGCTAGGACCGATGCCTGCCAGGGTTTAGTCCGAAAGGGATACCGACCTTGGCAACAGGCAACTGAAGGAACACGGGTGGGTTTTAGTCAGTAAAAGTCTGACACGCCCTTCCGCTCCGCCCAGAGCGGGAGAAGTCATTGGATGATTTCCCACCCTCCCAAAAAAGCTCGCACTTCACCTAAATTTTCACGGTAAGACTTTTACAGAATAGACTGACAAATCAATACCATCATCATCTGTCTGCCCTTGTCCGATGTGACTTCGGGTCAGCACAACACGGTTTTTTCTTCATATCAGCCGCCACTCCATAATGATCAAACGGTCCGGAAAAAATCCTAGTATGGAACAACGTTTTTATTGAAGAGAAACTTCTTAGGCTGCGATTTGATAATTGGACATGAAATGAGAGTGAAATTTCAAGGACGCGTCACGTTTAGGCACATTTCGTTACATGAGAGAGAAGAAAGATTTATCTCTCTCTCCGTCTCTCACACAAAATCTGTCTTATTCTTTTTTTTTTTTAATTTTCACTTCTATCACGTACGGTGCTGCACGAGCAATTTTGATATTATTACGTATATAAATGCATAGAAAAAAGGGGAAGTAAATAAAAGATATTAAGTAAGAAAACATTAATCGTAATACCAAATAACATGGTTATCGCAGTTCGAAAATCATGATTTTTTCAACAGATGATCTGAGGTGTCAATTCCCGAATTTTTAAGAATGTTGCATTCTAATCTCACTATACCTTTTTTTAAAGTTCATTTTTGACAAATTCTTGACATATTTTGTCGCTGACAAGAGATTGCGACTAGATTTTGAACGTTTTTAATAACGGGAATTTTATTATGTTTTGATTTCAGAAACCGAAACATGGAAGTGTCTGGCGCTCTACAGCTCATTCATACTCCAACGAAATTCGTCCACTCGCCCGCCCCGTAATTAACGAAAAGGACAACTAAACAGTAATGAGTTTTACTAGGATCACATAAATAAATTGATTCTGTTAATGTAAACATCGTCAGGTAATTGGTACTTAGGTAAATTAGAAAATTAGGTAGTTCACGTTGATCTGAGGTGGATAAGGTGATAAGGTAGGACGCGAATGTATAAATTGGGCCTAAAATGTGATGGTGTTTGCCTTGGGACGAATGTATTTTCGCCCGCTAAAGCCCGCGCCGCGACTTTGTTCGCTGACACTAACTTTCTCTCGTCTGTTAGACCGCGTGCGTTAAGTACTTATCTCAGTAAGAAGCTGAAGGCAAAAAGCAGTTATTAGCAGATCATCATAATATTTGTTACCGAGACATCTCGTGGATGACTTCCACATTTAGAACTTGCCCTCCCTACGGGTTACGTTTCAATAAATGCACTTGTAGCCCAGTGTAGGCAATATTTTCATCAGCGCCCTTCTAGCTGGAGCAAAGCAGTAGTGCTTGAAGGGAGAAGTGTGATAGAACTTACAGATTAACGCTACAAGAATCTGTACTGAATACACGGCTTCACAGCTACCTCATGGACACTGAAACACAGAAAATGCAGTTTAATTTTTTTCCGAAATTGAGTTCATGACTCTTTATTTATTTTTCAGATTTATAATTTTCTTTGGGCATCACTATCCCGAAAAATCACTAAAAAGGGCATCAAAGTTAAAAGAATATCATCTGTTTTTAAATGTGTGAATATTTCAGTAAAGGGGATTTGAGTAACAAAGTCCTATTAAGAAGCTTACTGCTTTCATTTTGTCAAGAGTTAATTAGTTGCATCCGACCCTTTTCATACAGCGTGTATATTTAAGTAATATTAAAGTATTATTTTCTGTCCCGGAATGCTCATGTTTATGACTTTACAAGGTACCTTACTGCTTTAAGAATTCATGAAGCCTTTTCCGAGTGTCTTTTTTTTCATGTTTGTTATTTTTACCTATACAAAGTGTAATTAAAAAAACTGAAAAACTTTCGGGGTCATTGTAATATTTTATTTCATGATTGTCAACTTTTACACTGGGAAAAAAAAATCTGCTGCTCCTAGTGTAAGCAACATCATATTTTTGTTCCGCGATTTCATGGTTGCTCCATAATAAAAGTTGTTCATAATGATGAGTACATTTGCCCCATAAGAGGTTTTCAGTTATTTCAATTACACCTTGTATTATTCCTTATGAACTTATTTCAGACTTTAGCGTTACTAAAACTTAGGGAGAATGCATTGAAAAATTTAAAATTATAAGTTATTCTTCTTGACCTTTCGTAAACCCTTCTACAACAATATCCTACGAATTCGACCGGGTAACTCTCCCCATTTCTATGCATTCCACGAACACGTGATAGGCGTTGCAGGTAGCCCCATTGTCTTACGTCACAGAAAGAGCTCGAATGTTGAATGCAAATGAATATTGAAGCCAAGTCAGCTTGCTCTATGGAGATGCCCCGCAGGCACTACGCAATGTTCTCGATAAAAAATGGATGTTATACATTTTCAGACCACATTTTCCTTTTAAATCTGTTCGAATGTGGCATCTCAAAAAGATAAATAATTTTGTTCATTCAGGAAAATGTATTCGTTTTTAAATCAGCAACCCTGTGGCCTTTAAGGGAAGTATTAAAGCCGATCAGGAGACATTAAAAATAAGAGAAGCCTCCAAAATAAAACTTTACGTCGACCACATAAAGCTTTATTTTGACAGCTTTTAGTTCCCAGGTTATGTAAATTCTACATTAATATGAGAACTCGTAGTAAGGCTACGATAGAGGTACTGGCATGAAATGATGAGTGCAGATTCGTGTAGAATGAACAAATAGACAAACTAGCGAACGTGACACCGTTAGCTTTTAGTAACAATGTCTACAAAATGTAGCTTTCGAGGAAAATAATAAACATAGGTATTACGGGGTATAGGAATATTAATAAGTGTAACAGTGGTAGGCCAGAGCAGTGGTGGCCCAGTGGTAACGGCCACGACTTACGAGTTGTAGGTCGCAGGTTCGAACCCCGACAGGCGTTTTACTTTGTGTAAGTAATTTTATCATCACTGCTCTCAAAACGGTGAAGGAAAACATCTGAGGAAATCAGGCATGTCTTAGAACCAAAAATTCGAAGACATGTGACATCTACCAACCCGCACTGGGCCCGCGTGGTGGATTACGGCCCACTCCCTCTCATAGAGAGGAGGCCTGTGTCCCAGCATTGGGAATATTATAGGCTGATTATGTAACAGAACGGAATAATAAGTAGAATAAATAGATTTTATATAGAGTAAGATTTTACCACAACAAAGTCTACTTGATTTCGTTGCACCTATGGAACCCGGTTTGTTTATTTATATGCCTAATTAAGCCTGATAATATGCCGTTAAATTAGGTCACAGCAACGTTACCATCTAAGTTGCGATATAACAGTTTACATTTATCAATACACTGTAATTCGAAAATATTGTAAAAGCCAATTATTTTTAAAAGACTAACCATGGAGTTTCTTTTCGGCTTTTCTCCATAGGAAACGACCAATTGGAACCGTGCACCTAGCTTCTGACGTTTCATAAGTGCCCATGTAGGTTTATGTGAAATAAAATATTTTTATTTTGAATTATTTAAAGCTTTCAGAAACCATGCACATTTTCTTAGTTTCTGAAAAATAAAGTCTGGATTAATCTGAACTAGAAAGTCCTTCACATCCAATTAGTCAATACAACTAAGTAGAATTAACTTTAATAATCCCTGTGTCAGTTCAATTCAGTCGTAAGACCACGGCTGAGCGGAAGCTAGTAGATTAGACGCACGCTCGCAAAACACCCTGTATGCATGCATGCATGAATGGAAGACTCCCAGATTGCAGGATTCAGACCCAAGAACTGTAATGTACAGTTCTGCATTTTGATTGAATTCACATGCGCCCGAGATGTTGGCGTTCAATTTACTGATGTGTGGCGTGTGGTTCTGAAATTGTATTGCGTTGAAAGCTGGGAAGCAACTGCAGATGTATATGTGAGAATATTGCGTTTGCAGTATTTTGTTTATTGATGGATAGCCTTTCATGAAACTATTTTGATAGAGTGATAGCTGGTGTGTGGTTATTGCTTATTGGATATGAATGAAAAAAAGCATCGTAGGTACTGATCGATTTTCTACCAGGAGTTTTTCTACTTAAAAGTCATGTTGGTTTAACGAAATAGTAATGGTAGTTGCATTTGAAGCAAGCTGTAATATTCGGAGGAGCTCGTGGCTAAGTAATAACAGCCACACGGGTCGATCCAACAGGTTAAGCTACGCTTGCCAGTGTTGCTCCATGGATGGGTGATCATCTTTACATACCGAGACTCTTCCGTGCCTCGAAAAGCACGTTAAGTTGGTTTCGGTTGTCATTCGTAGATCTTTGACGGGTCGTCAGAAGCCCGAAAGTCTGACAACCAGTCTGACCATAGGGGCATTACCCAGTTACTGGGTTGTGAAGGTCAGATAGGAAGTCGCTACGTGTAAAATTGGTATTCAGTTGCATCCGGTTAGACTGGAAGTCGACCCTAACATAGTTGGAAAAAGGCTAGGCAGATTGATTTGAGTTGTAATATTTGGAAATATTCTAACAAATTATGTATTTAGGATCTCTCATCTATACTTGAATTACGAATAGTAAGTAAGTACTGCAAAATGAAGAAAAGCTATGTTAAAGCAATGTTTAAATAACTATTTCATCATTTTACCAATGAGAATAAAAAGTAAATTAAAAATTTGATGAAACAGAGTGCTTCGTTCAAATATTGCATTTAAGTAAAGAGAAAAGTACTTAACTGTAAAAAGATTTGTTCGTGTTAAAGAAAAGATGAGGAATCTCTTTGAGAATAATTTATTTTGGTTTTCGGAGTAAGAGCGAGTAACGTGCCTTTCTATTTTTAACATTTCAACTGAAACATGATATTTAATTGCGTCTATTTATATAAAGTTTTTTGCTTTATTTAAGAACTACATGTCATGCTGACTGTATTATTTATGGAGAACAATGAGCTATGAGAATGAAATACAATAGACGCTTAACTATTCTTCAAAAATCCCTGTAAGAAAAGAAAAGTGTTTCACCTCTCAACGAGGCATCCTCAGGATGACGATTGACTAGTCGCGAACCCGAACACGACGAGTCGCCACGCCGAGCGCTGGACGCAGAGACCCGCGCGTCTCTTCTTACAGGGGTTTTTATGACTCTTGAGGAATAGTTAAGCGGAATAAGTTAAAGGCTAAGGGCTGATTTCATCAAAGTCAGATATCTTTTATCCGTGGAATAAAATTGTCATCTGACAGTTTTTGTATGGAAAAAAAAACATAAATTCAAAATTTATTCGCAGTATAAGACTTATACTTTCACCCTTAGTATAATAACCATCTATGAGAATTAGTTAATGAGGGCAAACGCGAGTAAATTAAAAGTTTACTTATGTTTGTTTTCTTATGCTTGTCTTCGAGATGCATGCGACCTCAAAATAAGTTCCTTCTACCTGGAGTTGGAGCAGTGGTGATGATTTAAGAAAACAATGAACTAATAACTACGGTCATCTTTCTTTCTCAGCCTTGAGCCTATAAAACCGGTCGGTTTTGTAGCAGCCCGGAGTCTGGGTTTGTGCCCGGATGATGGCGATAAGCTCGCCCCTGTTACATGGGACTTAAACATAACTGGAGAAATGTGGGTGTACTATAGGTGCACCTCCGCGCCCTTCGGGGATTGCAGGCGCGATGTTGTTTCCTTAAAAACTTGACATGACATTTCCATAAAAAATCCTTACTAAAAGAAACGTTAGCAGGTACTTTATACATAGAAATATCGCTTAGTGCGCATCGTAGACAAGTGAGCTATAGATTAGTGTTGGGTACGACATACAAGAGGCACTTCAAATGTCCAATACAAAATGATTGAATGTCCCAACACCTCAAAATAACATTTTGTACCGCTTCACTGTGACATACAAATGAATGAATCTCGAACTGACAAGTGAGTGAGTGTGGTGAGGAACGCCATGTTGCGCGCATTCTATACTATAATTATATCTTTATGACTTTATAGTACCTACTTACATATCTTCGGTATTCCTCCACCCATACCAAAAGTCGATTCATTACGCAGCTTTCTCGACAGTCAGGGGGATTAGAGGGCGCCTGAGAATTACCCACGCCTCATCAAGACACGTACGCGTTTCAGTGAGTGAGAGAAAAATGAGCGATGTTTGTTTACCGCTAAGCTCGGGATTATAGTGCGACGGAAGTTCTTGATCGTTGTGTTTTGTGACGTGAAATGTAATGTTATTGTTGTCGGTTAAAGTTTTGTTTGTTTGTGCAGGTTCCACAAGGATATGGCTTTTGATATCAAGTATGTAGGTTTTGTTATCGTTCAGATTTTCTCCAGCAGTAACATAAAGGCAATAACAGGGGTAAAATATGACCTTTTTGAATTAGGTACAAAAACTCAGAAGTCATAACTATGTGTGATATCTATCTTTTGTCTATTAATTTATTAGTGAAATATAACTTAACTACTAAACTTATAATTTAAATCCTTAAATCGTACACTCGGGCACTTAAGTCAAGAAAAATCTTGTCATACTGGTATTAATGTTGTAATCATTTACAAGTGCATGTAGTTGTACCTGTATTATGTTTAATATTTAAAACTATCCGCATACTGATTAATTACTGCATGACTCGAGGTACGGAAATAGCTCTTAAGACAAGTCTGTTCTCTCAAGATTGATAAAATCTAATTTCCACACATTCTTAAAAAAACCTGCATACATCTTGACTCAATTCATAGTTTAGCGTTAGTACTTGAATGAAGCGTTGAACTTAAATATCAGTTAGATAAAGATTTTTGTCATTTTATCAATTACGACGATATATTAAAAATGTGGATAAGATCTTCCAGTGTTACTTCAGAGCAAATATAATCCACATTTTTTAAATCCTATGAAAATTGTGGTGCGGTGACCACACGCGTAAGCCGGAGTATTCACCCTGACCTTTCAAACAAGATACAGTAACAATTCGTGACAGTTGTATTCAAAATTGGCCATTGAAACCCCAAATATTCCAATACAATACTAGATTTAACGTTCCACTCATACGCACGTAAGCCCAATTACATGGATACAGCGTATTTGTTCGGCAACTCTGATCGAAACGCCAATATCAATTACAATCCTACCAGCATTGCATATAGGTCTCGTTTGGGCCTCACGTATAACCAAAATGTGTGGGACGTGAGGTGAATATCTCCTTTTAGCTAATAGGATTAACATCATGTGACACGGGGGAGAATAGGTGGTCGCACGCGCCACTTATGAATAATTTGACACTGTCAATTTTGTATAGGTACAACGGATTTTTTTGCATTTAGAATTAATTTTCAATCTTGGTAAAAGATTTTATTATACGATCAAAATGGCTTGATCCCGCTATTTATTTCTGTCATGTACCTGTGACTTTCGGGTGATCAATTTCAGCGAAATGTCACATTTTTTTAATTTATCAACTTCACGTTAAAGTGTTCAAAAAACATTAGCTTATAATTATCATTGAAATACCTTTTTCTTTTGAACTCATGTAAAAAGAATGAAAAGGGTTTTGTAAAAAACAAAGGAAATCGGCCTCCTATGTAAATTAAAGCTCATAATTATGTGTTCCCAGGAAACACCGCTTACAGTTTCCCGGAAAACCTACTATCCTTGTGTAACTTGAGAGCATTGCCGTCGGTACAATGCTCTTGGCCTTTTATTAAGCCTTATCTTGCTACACTAGGGTAAGGGGTGGTTTCCACACAGAGTTTTGGCACAAAATTAAAAATTCTCTATGGCTAGAAGTCCGTACCTCAGTAGTGGAACACGTTATATGCATGTTTAGTGTTGAGACCATGGAAGTTGACATCAATATGCAATATTAGCGTTTTTAATAAATCACTATTAATTGCTTGTGCTGTCTGGGGAGCAGTGGTGGCCCAGTGGTAACGGTCGCGACTTACGAGTTGTAGGTCGTAGGTTCGAACCCTGGCAGGCGCTTTACTTTGTGTAAATAATTTCATCACCACTCCTCTCAAAACGGTGAAGGAAAACATCGTGAGGAAACCGGCATGTCTTAGAACCAAAAAATCGAAGACATATGACATCTACTAATCCGCAGTGGGCCTGCGTGGTGGATTACGGCCCACTCCCGCTCTCAGAGAGGAGGCCTGTGTCCCAGCAGTGGGAACATTATAGGCTGATTATGTATGTTATGTATGCTGCCTGGGGTGAATCGCAAGTTGTGTCTCATTCCGAATCGTTTTAGTTATGTCACGAAATCATGATAGACAGTCCCCAGTAAAAAGGCAAAAATCTAAAAAGCTTTGAACGTAATGAACAGTTTATTCGGGAAAACTTGAAAATAAGGTTTCTTTAAACAAAAGCATTTAGGATTTATTCAAGCAATAATAGAACTTAGTAGGCTGAGAATACATTGTAATTATTTTTTTGTGTTACCTCAGTTTTAATTGCTTTCATTCGTCCATTTATATTCTAAAGCTAAAATGATGAAGGAATATAAATTAACTTATTACTTTAGCCTATTTGGGGATTTATATTTGACAGTTTATGAGGATTAGCATTCTGATCCAATTGGCGGCGAACCATTTTTTTATGTTGAACTTGTGACGAATAAAATTATGTGGGATATTATTTGTATTAACCTAACCAATAAGTTGTATTGAGACACAAGAATAAAGATAGCTTGTCCCTAAATTAGGTCCTTTTTGTGACAAAAAAGCTACGCTCCCATGGGTGTTAGAGTTGTCAACCAATTTTTTAAATGAAAATGCACTATACGTATCAAACGTAACCATTTGTCTCAAAGCGACAGCCCCGACTAACTCATGACCAGCTGAACTGGTTACCTGCATGCTTAGATGTCATGCACTTGTTTGAGTGAGGCGATTTGACCATTTTGTTTCTAGTTGAAATACTGTATGTTAATCCTACTAATATTATAAATGTGAAAGTTTGTGTGTTTGGATGCTTGTTACTCAATCACGCAAAAACGGCTGAACGTACTTGTAGTTCATAATTATGTCTTCTGTTATTGCGATATTCTCTTTCGTATCTGGAAAAATCAGATAATTATGCTTGTTTATAAATTACTTTACTTTTCTTAATCTGCCACCCAAACTTCCTGTTTCTAACATCCCAAGCATGACAGTCAACTTACTCACACGCCCAAAAGATCCAAAAAACTAAACTAATCCTAACTAAAAACTCCAATTTACTACAACACGCACTTGGCAGTAACAAATTGATCTGTGCCCAAATTAAATTAAATAGTCCTGAACCGCGGGAGACTCAAGTCGGGCCGTGACGTCATCAGTGACGAGGGTTACTTCCTTCATCCGTCTTTGTGCGATCACTCACGATTATTGCACAGTGGTGCTTTTTATAAGCCTCCTTGATAGTTATTAGACGGGAAAATGAAGGATTTACATAGAAGATTGATCAGTCAATATCTGTTTGATGATAGATTAAAAGGCTTTGGCAGTCTCCTTTCTTGTAAGCATTTTTATAAAATTCGCTGAAGTTTTTCCGATATTTATTCATTTTACTAACAACATACTATTATTTAATAAAAATGTTTATTGAAAACTAGGTGACCCGGTGAACTTCGTACCACGTGAGATCGATACAAAATTTCGATTTTTCGGCTATTATATTGGGTTTTTCCTAATTTTCTAAAAACAAAAAAAAATCTAATCGGTCAAGCCATTTTCGTGTTTTTGCGAGACTAAAGCACGGCAATTGATTTTTACCTACATAGATAGATAATAATTTGTTACTTCAGTAAAATTATTCAGTCCAGCTACACACACGTGTACATAAATCTGTTAAACATTTACACATAATATACTTTCGGTTTAAGTTGCTTTTTTAATTAAAACGCACAACTTTAAACAGAAAACAATATTCTTCCGTAAACAAAGAGCAAATTAAGTCCGGATACGTTTTATGTTTATAGAAATTGATTAAATCGATTGAACGGAAGGCCGGAAAGATAATCGGATTAATAAAAATAATGAGGAATCCTGATTGGGCTATACATTCCAGTTAGTAGTAAAATTAAATTTTCTGAACGATTTCATTCTTCGTCGTTTAGAAAGTCGATTTTCTTGAACGAAATGTACCATAATTAGCCTGTAATGTTCTCACTGCTGGGACACAGGCTTCCTCTCGGTAAGAGTGAGTGGGCCGTAACGTAATCCACCACGCGGGCCCAATGCGGGTTAGGTGAAGTCACATGTCTTCGATTTTTTTTGTTGAAATCCGTTCAGTGGTTTAGGCGTGAACAGGTAACATATAGGCAGAAGGACCGACAGACAGACAGATAGAGTTACTTTCGAATTTATAATATTAGTATGGATTATTTTCATTTATTAATCAAAGTATTTTTTTTTTTAACAGATATGATTCATTATTGGCTTAAACGATGTAAAAAACAAAGGTCATTGTTCAGCACCTGTTAAGGATTGTTTGCTAAAGTAATTAAGTCTCGATAACTCGAATGAAAAATAAGGTTTTTTTTTGTTAACTGTTTTCTTTTAAACTTAGATTCCTTTTGTCGTTTACGAGCTGTTCGCTGGCTGAATTTACTTTGTGTTATTTTCTTTTCTTCACTTAACTACTTGTGATTAAACTTATTTTCGTTCTTTTTAAATCATTTAGAAAAACTTGTGTCGTGAATTCCTGAATTAAATTTAGTAAAATGTATTATTTTAATACCGAATTATAATATCTACTGTGGCAACACTGCCAAAGTGCAAATTATTAATATTCTACTAAACTTTTATTTGTATTTTCATTATGGCAACTGAACGTATTAATTTACTTTGACAACACGGTATTAACATTATTTCTGGGTGGGGGCTAGGCTCGTTTTAAATGGTAAAATGTCAAGACAGCTTTCCTTAATTGTTATGAAGCGATTCCCTTGGTTGCACTGCTTTTACAAGCGTGAATTTACGGCCGGGGAGCAAACGTGATTAACACAGTAGGGCGTGTTAAGTATACCTTTTATACCTGCTACGGGTACTTCATAATATATTCAAAATATGTCGAGATCCTTGAGAAAAATTTCGGAAAAAAACTTTCGCGATTTCGAAAGTAATGGAAAAAATATTACATAAAATAACGCCTGTAAAAGATTACAGGCGTTATTTTATGTAATATTTTTTGCCCAACTCATTGTCTTCAATGAGTTGGGCAAAAAATAGGGCAGGGGCGTACCTATAGCACACCCACATTTCGCCAGTGGTGTTTAAATCCCATGTAATAGGGTCCCAAGTCTATTGCTATCAACCGGGCGAAAAACCCAGTTATCCGGGCAGAAAACTGGTGGAAAAACCCAACAACACTTTGCTTAGCTCAGCAGTAGCGCTTGTGACCATTATACCAATGAAGCAGTCTTTCTTCAGATTTAGAAAGACATGAAAAAATATGCCACCCATATAGTTAACTAGCTGCGCCCCGCGATTTCACCTGCATAGGTCTCAATCCCGTGGGAATATTGGGATAAAAGTATCCTATGTTCTATTCCAGGTCATGGTCTACCCATGTGGCAAATTTCATCCCAATCCGTTCAGCCGTTTTAGCGTGAAAGCGTTACAAACAAACTCACAAATAAACAATCAAACTCACTTTCGCATTTATAATACCTATACCTATTACCTATTAGTTAGGATGAGAAGTAATTTGCCAACTAAAGGCCGCATTATAGAGACATCAATTAACTATAATGAGCTACTACGTTTTAAAGCAAGTGATGCATATTTAATGGAAGGTTTTGGCCGTGTTACATGCTGGTTATTTTATGAAGTGGCTAAACATACCGCTTTAAAGTGTAATGACTGTGTTAGGTGTCAAGAGACTTGAAATAGCTGTTGTAATGAAATAAACAACATATAAAAAAGACATTTTTTTATTTTGATCGTAAGATATGAAAGTTCCTATCCGTGTGATTATGAATAAATAAATAAATTTAAATTGTGTTACCTACATCTACGTTCACTTTACGAGAATATTTCGGTAAAATCAGTTCGATTTACAACAAAAAAGTTCCATCCATATCTTTGTATTCTAAGTTTAAGAATCTCATAACTCTATGCTCGTGGCAGATCGAGCACATGCAATACCAAACTGCCAAATAAAATCCAGTGAGATTTGAAAGAAATCTGTTGTTACATTTTGTTCACGTCTTACAACGGCCGAACGAGCCGTGGAACTGGGAAATACACAGATTTGTGTGCACTGCGAGGAGCAATAACAGCCGCACGGGTGGATCCATCAGGTTAAGCTACGTTTGCCGGGGTTGGCCCGTGGATGGGTGACCATCTTTACATACCGAGACTCCTCCGTGCCTCGGAAAGCACGTTAAGCCGTTGCTCCCGGCTGTCATTCGAGGATCATTAACAGTCGTTACGGTCGTCAGAAGCCCGACAGTCTGACAACCAGTCTTACCAAGGGGTAACGTATTACCCAGTTACTGGGGTGTGGAGGTCAGACAGCCACTCTATGTAAAAATACTGGTATTCAGCTGCATCCGGTTAGACTGGAAGCCGACCCCAACATAGTTGAGAAAAGGCTAGGCAGATTGATTTTTTGACTCGTGGAGGTCAGATAGGCAGTCTCTCCGTGTATTCAGCTGCATCCGGTTAGACTGGAAGCCGACCCCAACATAGTTGAGAAAAGGCTAGGCAGATTGATTTTTTGACTCGTGGAGGTCAGATAGGCAGTCTCTCCATGTATTCAGCTGCATCCGGTTAGGCTGCAAGCCGACCCCAACATTGTTGGGAAAAGACTAGGCAGATGATGTGTGTGCACTGCAAGCAATTTGAGGGGCTTGTTACAACGGCTATTTCTATACGATACATGTATACAGAGCGTTATCGTGAGGAAAGTTTTAAGTATTATAAATGTGGGTAGCTATAAGTGTAGGGGAAGACTAAAGAAAAGATGGATGGACTGTGTGAAAGATGATATGGCTAGAAAGGGACTACCGAGATGACGGCTGAGAAGTATGGAAGAAAAAGACATGTGGGGTCGACCCCAAATAAATTGGGATAAGGGTAAGAGAATGATAATACCATCGCTCGGAGGCTCTAGCACGAACGCACGAAGGAAACGTAATGTAAATTCGAACGATTTTGGAAATATTTTTTCATTTATAAGAGAACGTTATTATATACCTGAATTTTTAAAATGTTGACCAAAACTCTTAAATGTAAAATGTAAAAAAAAACCCTGTATTTTTAGAATACGTTCATTTTCTATCATAAGGATCAACTCTTACCAAATAAAATAGCCTAAGCTATGATGGTCTGAACAATAAATTGGCACAAGTTATGGATTTGGTTTTATTAAAACCTTGCGGTATATATTTCGGTTTTTATGCGTTATTCGGACCTTCTTTACCGATATGAAAATTTTTGGGAAACGATTTTTTTTTTTGTTATGTAGGTAAGTTATTTGGTATGTACGCTTGTAAATATGTTAAGTTACTTTAATATTTACTAGCTTCTGCCCGCGTGATATGTCGATAAATCCTATGTTCTTCTCGAGGGTTCAAAGTATCTTCATACCTTTCATCCAAATCCGTTCAGCCGTTTTAACGTGAAACCATAATAAACAAACAAAGTCACTTTCGCATTTATAATATTAAGTTAGGGTTGGATTACGATACTGGGTAAATCTTCAGTCTAAAAACATAATGGTAAATTAAATAATTGTCATATATTATAATTGAAATATGAACACACCTTTCATAGTTCCAAAATTAAATTGAAGAAAAGAAAGCATTATGTTCAATGGTTCTATTCTATTTACTGTTGGTACAATTATTTCGAGACGAAGAGATTTGGAGCGAAGACAGCTAGAATCATTGCCCAGATAACAAAGCTGTTAAATTGTGTAAATGTCTAGAAATTCCCTTTAATGTTCTCAGTTATGTACTACGACGAAGAAGTTTCAGTCATTGTCGGTGTCTTCAGAGATAAAATAGAAATAGTTGTGATTTACTGTTATCATTGTGGTATTTCTGTCTTTAGCTCAACCTACATCTTATTATGATCCGTGACCCCGGCAAATGAACTCTTCGCTACAGTTCTTTAAGTACAGGTTGCTCCAGGATGGTAATTTAGAAAATTGTAAATAAATCAATAAATAATAACATTTAATGAAATTAAAATATTTTCCTAAAACGAATACGCAAAATCGGATACGTGTGTTAAATTAATGTCGTTATGGTAGCGGCACGTTGTATATAACCAAGAAACGATATACATATACAAATACAATTATAAATACATAGGAACGCTTAAGTAAATAACGAACTTAGAAGGAAAACGAACGAGGCATGAAGCGTGAACGATAAACCCATTGTTTAATTAAACGTTGATGAAGTAAGCTGTAGTATTAATACAATATTACGCTGACATTCACAATTAATGTTTTATAAACGGTTTATTAAATACAAAGTTTGTTAAGTGACAGTTATGGCCGGGGGTGTGAGGAGTTTTGTAGACGGGTAGTGATTTTGTGATGGATCTATGTAAGGAGACCTTTAGAGGAAATGCGGTCGAAGAGACTTGAAAATTTGGTATTTGAAGAAATTATCACTGTCGCGAGCACTCGCTTTCACCCGCTATTCATTGATTGTGTGATAAGGACAGCTGTAGATCCGACCGAATAGCCTAAGTAAAAAGTCATATTTCGATGTTGGTTCTCGTCTATTTCCTCCTCCAATATTGGACCAATTTAAGAGATATTTCATAAACTGAATAAGAAGGATGTATACTGTGTCTTTAGGTTTTTTTTTATATACTAGACCTCTTTAAGCACTAGAACCACTATGTAAGCAAGTTTGAGCATTTTTTAGGGTTTTAGTGCTTACATAGATAATGTATCGTCAAAAAGGAAACATAGAGACATACAAGTAGTTGATATTTATTTTGCTGTAATAATCTTTGCAGTCATAAACCAGAAGGAAAACAGGCGAGAGCGTTTGTATGGAGAAAAGACCAGCCGCATTTCCTCCTCATAGACAATATTGATTGAATTCACCTTTTGCTTTGGAAAGTCAGTCTATATTTTACCCACCTTGCTATAGTGGGCTAATTTTTTTGTGCGTGACATGAACTTCCTTATAATCTATACAAAGCATAATATTACACCACGTCTTCGACAACCACGTCTTCTAAACTGTAAATTGGGGCGAAAATCCATTGTGTATTTTCGCCCCAATTTACAGTCTTTATTTCGGAAGGTTTATGTGTATAATACACTAGCTGTGCCCCGCGGTTTCACCCGCGTAGGTCTTGATCCCGTGGGAATGTAGAGATAAAACGTATCCTATGTCCTATTTCAGGTCATGGTCTACCCGTGTGCCCATCCTCTTCTCTCTAGAGTAGGGAACGTCGCGGAGGCGCGGCGCGGCGGCGCCGGCGTCGAACGGTTCGCGTATTGCATTCTTATACTCGTAATAACTTCGAAATTAAATGTCCGATTCGAATGAATTAAAAAGTATTTTACTGCTACATAAATACGCTTGATTTTAAAAACTATTTATTTGAATAAGAATTAATATTATGTTGATAAAACCCCTTCGCAAATAATGCAGTAATTTCGAACAAATTTGATTACCATAAAAAAGGTTAAAGGTTTAGTGCTAAAAAAGCTCTCAAAAAGGAATAATTTTTCCCGTTTTTGCAATATATTTCATTTATGCTCCGCTTCTATTGGTTGTAGCGTGATGTTATATAGCCTATAGCCTTCCTCGATAAATGGCTAAAAAAGAATTTTTCAATTCCAACCAGTAGTTCCTGAGATTAGCGCGTTCAATCAAACAAACAAACAAACTCTTCTGCTTTATAATATTATTATAGAAGTATAGATTAATATTTACCTTAGCACAGAAATCACAATGTTTTGACATATCGCCTCTTATAATACGCAGACACGAAATAAGCAGATAATATGGAAACAACAGCCATTGTTAGCAAGTTTAATAAAAATAAAATAAGTGAATTGTAAAATCTCAGCATAGAACAGCCCCATGCAACTCATGCATAGGGGTTAAGACGATGAAGTAAAAGGTTAAGGAGATGAAGTAAAAAGCAAGTATTATCACCCCTTTTACCCGACTGCGCGACAACAAAGGCATGATCACTTTTCAAGCAGTCTAATGCTGTTGGTGGCGTCAAATCTAAGATTGAACTCAGATTGATTAAAAAGTGATCTGGTTTTGAACTTTATCTTGCAGTTTATATTTTTTTATATTTTTTCCATGTCTGAAAACATCTTTACCAAGCTTACACGGTTTGACGTCATTGTTGCAGCCACCTAGCTAATTATATAGGGCAATAATTACAGGCCTCACGTCCCGTGACGTCATAAGCTCGCTTACTTTATTTCAGCTCAGATTTTAATTAAACATTGTGCTGGTTCTTAGTTGCCTGAACGCACACATGTATAGACTGTGTATTAATTAGCAGTGTGACGTCAAATGACGTTATTATGTAGCTTTCATTGATATTGGTGTGCTGATTAGGCTTTTGTATTATGTGCTGTAGCTAATTAATGTTGATTAATTAATATTTGGGAACACGACAGTAGTGAATAGCTACAGTGAATGGTAATTTTTGGTAGTCATGATTGATTTTTAATGCAATTGTTTTTAATACTGTTACGTGCTATACTAAGTGTAATTCTGTTACTAAGGCCCGTATTACATAACCTCACTTAAGCATGACTTAAAAGTAGAGGCTTTAAACGAGTTTTAAGTAATGCTTGAGTTTTGAGCCGCGGTTGGTCCGTTGATGGGCTACCAAGACCCCTCCGTGCCTCGGAAAACACGTGAAGCTGTTGGTCCCGGCTGTCATTTGTAGATCTTTGACAGTTGTTACGGATCGTTAGAAGCCCGAAAGTCTGACAACCAGTCTTACCAAGGGGTATCGTGTTACCCAGTAACAGTAACAGTTGCAGTAGCAGTTGTGGGGGTCAGATAGGCAGTCGCTCCATGTAAAACACTGGTATTCAGCTGCATCCAGTTAGACTGGAAGCCAACCGCAACTTATTTGAGAAAAGGCTAAGCAGATGATTTAGACTAACGCACTCCATTTGGCACCCAACGCCCAACTTAGTTCAAATTCCAGAGAACCAAGATCATAATCCCAGCTTAACGCATTAAACAAAACACGATATCCCAATTAATAATCCGACACAAGTAACATGAACTATGTGTTTCACATACTAAAGCGTACAAGAGTCTAGTTCACTTGCACAAGTGCCTAGTTCTCTTGCACAAGTGAACAGTTATCGCCGCACAGGGGCCCAACTTACACAAAGCGCTAACTTATACAATGCGGGCACTTCAGCTTACTTATAGTTTTATTATATCCAACTTATTAGACGAAGCCGCACTTCAATGAGGAATTATGTTCGATACACGTGTTTTGTTCGCCATTTAAGTTATTTATTTGGGAGTTTGAAGGTCGTTAGTTGTAAATGGCTTTGAAGGGCTAAACTATATGTACTGTTATAAATTCCTAAACATAGTGTTGTTTACTATATTCATATGGGTATAAGTATAAGATGATGTTATCTTAAGCCAAACGTAGGCACTTTCATACAGCATTAAATTTTATACAGATGTCTAAAAAAGCATTATGAACTCAACATTACTACGGTTGAAAATATACATTTGTAGATAGTTGAATAAGTAAGGATTGAATTAAAGAAATAAAGAATAAATTATTATGCCACGTCTTAAACCTCCGAAGGCCTAAGGATACCTAGGTGTACACAAAACATAACTCAAAATAAAAATAAAAATAATAGAAATATAATAAATAAAGTTTCAAAGAATATTAAATTTCGAAATACAGTAAATAAAAGAAAAAAAGGACAGTCCCTAATGTCAATGTTATCATTTATGAAGTACAAAATGAAAAATTGCGTAATTTTAGTAAGTCTCAGTGGACGTGTTTAATGTCATAAATATTTGTTATCGACTATATTATCACCCGGTGTCCCTCGGGAAATCTATTTGAAACCTCCGAAAAGTATTCATCTCATAAAATGTAGTATGTGTTCTATGGCATACATCTTAATAAAAAAAAAAGGAATGATTACAGTGTTACATGCAACAAGAGACTTGAAATTGGTCATAATGCGAAATAAACAACTAAATTAACTGTACAGACTCAAACTCAAAGCATTTATTTCAATTAAACCAATTACAGGCAAAAGTGTTCTAACATATAAATATAATTAATTCTACAATAAATATTGTTGCGAACCTCGTTGCAGGAAAGTTTTATTTAAAAAAAGTTGTATTAATAAGCATTAATTTTGATTTTGAGCCTAAAACACCGCCATGTTTTTGTCGCAGGCTCGATTCTGGGGTACCATACCGCAGATAATGATAGTCGTGTCTGTATTTAAGCTTATAAGCAGCTAAAACTGAATTATCATTTTAATTGGCTTCCATCTGCGAGCACTATGACGCAAGTTAATAGCGTTCCTATTAGCAACAAACAAATCTAATTCTAAGAAAACTCGCGCAAGTGAAAGCTTCTGTTTATTTGCTACTGCAGGCACATAAACCAAGTCAAAGGCTTTCCGTCTAGTGCATCCAATTTAATTAGTTCCAAGTCCTTACCTTGCCTGAATAATGTACCAGATAAACAGATTTTAATGCCAGTCGCCATTAAAATCTGTTTACGGGGATGGTCTTGAGACTTGGTTGTTCTTCTAATTGAATTATGTTGTCGAATATCAAGAAAATAACTTTTCAAAGCCAGGTGTCACGATGACACGTTGCATACAGTTAGAGGCCAGTTTCAAACTAATTATGAACTACGTTTAAGCGTACATACTTAATTAACCTTACAAATTAAAATTAAAATCTCAATTAATTTATAAAAAAGAAGGTCCAAATTATGTTAGTTGTTTAATTATTTAAGAAAGAATTTGTTCTATTACGTATTTTTTTGTTTATCCGGTTGATGGCAATAGGCTCGCCACTTATTACAATAACTGGCGAATTATGGGTGTAACGGTACACCTCTGTGCTTACAAGCTTGATGTTATGTTATGTGTATTTTTGTTTGCAATCAATTACCTATATAAATGTCTGATACAAAGGTACCTAGTAGATACACAAATAAAAAAATGGATAGATTTCTCAAAAATAAAACATTATTTTGAGAACCTTAAGATAAACGGCCTAGAATCCTTTAGAAGCTGGCGACCAAGTTCGTCGGCTGCGGCTGAAGCAAATTGCTCCAACGATATGCTGGCCGCTGTCCTTTGTCGTTAGCAGTTTGCAAGAGGGGAATTTGATGACGTGTGCGGACCATGTTTCAGACATTAAAGGGTGATATACGGCTGCAAGTGTTAGTGGGTCATGTAGATAAACCATGTACCTACCTTATGTGGACAGAGGAGTATTTAAATGTTAGTTACAAAATTGCAGGCCTGGATAGCAGGAAGGCCTACCGCTACGTTGATCAATGTGGAACGAACATAATCGTCCCACGATTATGTTCGTTCCACGGTCACTAGGTTTTCTTACATAGGTACAAACAAACATGTTTGTTAATAGATACGTTAGGTTATGCATAGTAAAATAATATAATAATTAAAGTGCCTGAATCTATTGTTACATATCATAATTATCATTGAAGTTTCTAATATATGGAGGTCTACGCCGTAGCACAGCGCCTGCTACGCCGTAGCCACTCACTTGACTCCATAGAAGTCTGAAGGCACGCGTAGGCGCATTGCATGATTCTTTTGTAAAATGCTATAATATATTTGATAATTTAGTTCGAAGCATATTTTGTGAAGTGTATTGCAGAAAATTATTGCTTTTAATTCTGTTTACCTCCATTTGCCTATGTGTTTCGATACATGTGTCCTACATTAAGGTACTCCACAAACTGTAGTCTACAAATTGAAACAGCTACAGCCTTGTTTCAAGCCTATATTTGTAGTCCTGGTACATGTCCCTTAATTCAATACGCCCTATTTGGAGACTTGGGTACCACAGTAGAAGATACGCCGTATATTTGATAATTCGAATGCATCTGCACGTATCTCGTTTGTTTGAGGACTCTGCAGTACGATTTCGAGTTGTTTTCGGTACATCGCTTGTTTACGTTCACGGTTTAATTCCGGTTTTTAGCTTGTGGATTGAAGTGTTCGATGGTTAAATAATTGGTGAGTTTTGAGCATCTGTCGATGAAATTCAGGCGTTTTAAATTTTCTCATGCCGGTAAGCTACTGACCGGCGCGCACGCGCAGCCAATTAACTAATTAGTTATTTAACAAAGTTTTTTACCAGTTAAAGATAAGTCAAATCTACGCATTTTCAGGCACCATGATATTCATCATTAAAAAAATCAAAGATGGCTGTCATTCTCACGAAAAGCTTATGACAACAAGCCAACCACAATAAATAGGTCGAAAAAAATCGAAATAAAATTCCGTGAATAGATTTCCCTACTTATTGAAACATTGTACTGAGTTACTGCCTTACTTAATGTTAGTGTAAACTATAGTATTTAATTTTGTAATTAAGTTCCTTACCTTTACAGCGAGCTATAAACTACGTGCGCAGATTAGTAGTAACCAGTATATTTTATTATCTAATTTAATGTTTACTTTGTGTTTACGGCAGCATCAAAGTTTAATTTGTAACTACTGTGTAAGGGTTACGATATGAAAAAGAAGATAGCGATGGAGGATGGAATGGTAAATTATATTAGCTGAGAGATAAATAGGACCTAACCTTTGCAGTACTTTTTATGTTCAACTAGCTGCGCCCCACGGTTTCACGCGGTTAAGTCACAATCCCGGGGAAATATCTGGATGAAAATATGTTATGTCCTATTCCAGATCATGGTCTACCGATTTAAATCCATTCAGCCGTTTTACGCTTTCAGCGTAACAAACAAACAAACTCACTTTCACATTTATAATATTAGTTAAGGATTAGGATAGTTGTGCCTATATACAAACCCACCAACTTTGGTGCAACTTCACAAAAAAGATGTACAGCTCATTAAGGGTTCAGTACAATTATGCTTACCGGACCCTTATAAAACTGCCAAGATACTGCAGTGCCTCAAGCATGTTTGTCGAAGCGAGGGTCCCGGACTTCTACGCCATCATGAGGTCGAGGGTCGCGTCTTTTTGGCAGAGTTTGAGACGCTCCAGTAACAGCATTTTGAGGGTTGTCTCGTGCAACCTAGCAAGCCCAATATTTGTGCACTGGATTTCTGTTCACCTAAGCGAGAACAAAATATGACGAAAGACTATGTTCTTTGAAGACTATGGGTACCTTTACAGACCTCCATGTTTTAATTTTTTTGTTTTTGCTGTTTGTACCATTTTTTCTATTTTTGTACATGGTTATTTTGCCTACAATAAAAGACTATTTATTTTATTTATAATTTTGAATATGAATATGGATAACAAACGACGGATGGACTGTGTGAAAGATGATAAGGTTAGAAAGGTGGTGACTACTGAGATGACGTAATTAGAGAAGTATGGAAGAAGAAGACATGAAATGATGATGACGATGATTGTTCATTATTGTTATTCAATCGTATGTAACTTTAACTTCAGTATTTTTGGTATTTTCTGGTTATGAAAAAAATACTCTTTCAGAATAGCTGCTGAAACAAACAGAAAATAAACGAAAAACATATATTCCTAACGTCGGGAACAGTGAATGAACATTCACTGAACCATCTAATTCGTGGACGAGCAAATATTTTTATGGCCTAATTGTTCCGGCTGTGCGCATGAGATTTGCTTCTAAAACGCGCTCACTATGCAAATAACCTATGCATAGATTCACAGATACATGACTTGACATACAATTATCACCCTTATATCCCACCTATTCCCTTCAACACTAAGGTCCAAACTACAGAGCAGATACGCCTCTGTGGTCGCTGATAGAGGCGGCATTGTCAACAATTTCCATACAAACAAAACATGTCACCTTTTACTCGCACTGCGGCACAAATGACATATAAAAACTAACGGTTTTGAAAGCGTTCTTTGACAATAGTTTTGCGCTCGACGCACTTTCAACGGCATCGGCACGAGTTTTATCAGTACTGCCGTCTCTATGACGATTCCGTGCTCTATGGCTCAAACCATTATGGTAATGGCAGACTGCGTACGAGCGTGCATAACGGTCGTGAAGGCGGCACGTTAAAGATTATTACCTATTGTTTGCCACTTTAAGGATATTTTCTTAGGATATTAAACGCCTGTGCACATACTTTCCACTCGTTTGAACATTGGATAGGTTTTGTACATAACATTAACTAAGTAAGAAAAGATAAAGAAGATTTATTTACAGCATTTCAAATAATAACTTAACTTCGGGTGACAAAAACCAAAAACCAAACCAAATTGTAATACATTACAACTATTTTCTTAATGTCCCTCGGCAAACTTCGTGTTTCGTCAGTCGTCGGATCTCTATCAGTTGACACCACTTGGCGCAGACTGGACGCTCGACGACAATAGTTGTACTGTACAAATTTAATTTCTTCTAAGATTCTAGATAAGTTACCGATTGATCGTATCTTCGTAGCGTAGATGTCATGTTCAACTGTGTATCACGTGTTTATATGATTTAATTCTTTGGCTATACGAGTAGGGGAAGGCCAAAGAAACAATGGATGGACTGTGTGAAAGATGACATGGCTAGAGTGACTACCGAGATGTCGACTAATAGAGAACTATGGTAGAAAAAACATGTTGCGCAGACCTCAAATAAATTGGGATGCAGAAGAATGATGATTATTCTTTACAGGAAAATTCTCTAAAATGTACAAAGCAGGTACTTTTAAAGGTTATTTAAACGAATACTTTTTAATCAACCCCAAATAGCACAGTTCCACAAAAAACGAAATGAAAAAACCAGACAGAATAAAAATAATTACCTGCTATACGTTCGTTACATTTGCACGGTTCCGATTTATTTCACGAGCTGGCGCCGGGTACGAATCGGACGCGGCGCAACGGGTTGCATCAGCAGCATTCATGTGAAAGAGCACGGTTTTTTTATCGGACGTTTTTTATTCGATGCCCATTCATGAGCTTTTTATGCACCTCAGTTATTTGATGTGGTGGTAAAAGGTAACCTACTGGTTATTGAATAGACTTGTTAGGAGCGGTATTCATTGTGAGTGCATTAGTGCACCTACGACAGCCCCATATTATGTCCAGGCAAATCACTGTCCATTCCAAGGTTGCCTGGAAGAGATCGCGGAAAGCGATAAGGCTGCCCATTGTATATTTTGTAGTGTTTGTTTTTTTTTCCTTTCGTGATATATTTTTGTGGTGTACAATAAAGTATATAAAAGATTAACTTAAGGCCCCCATAATAGGCATCCGAGGTACGCGTTTTTGGCGCTCTATAAAATTGTATGAATATCTATGTTACGAATTATATCAATCGCTGGCGTCATAGGGCGCGTCAGACGCGCGCCCTTATCGCAACCTCGACGCGTGGACACAAGTTCCCTTTTAACTATCTTTGCTTGTCATTTTCTTTGCATCAGTAATAAACGTAAAAGAAACAGTTATACTGAGCATGTTGAGGGTTCAAAAGTTACAAAAAAATGTGAAATCATGTTGCGCGGTCGGCTCGTGCCAAATCACAACGTAATAAGCGCGTGCCTCGAGCGTTAGTTACAACCAGTCCCTAAAGATTCAGAAAATCGAGTATAATTTTAGAAAAGCTTAAAATACAGGCCGTTAATAAAGATTAGGCGTAAATTAGGTTAATAATAGGCTTTTCAACACACTTGCTCGTAAAGTGGCTCTTATTGAACCGCTTTTAGGTTCATAATGCAGTGTATTATGGAAGCGTGCTTTTTAATTTATATTACTGCACTAGTGCGGTAATGTGCGCCACAGATAACTATTTTCTAGTCGGAGTAATGACATGGCAGTATGGAATTAGTAAGTACTATTATGGCAGCATGGAATTTGTATCCAATAGAAATTGGTTTTGGTAAAGCTTTTTACCAAAGACAAGCGTTCAAAAGTAAGTTTTTATTTAAAAAAAAGAACTATAAGCAAACCAGTGGCATTTAGTTATGGTGAAAAAAAATCGCGCGGCGAATCGCGCCAGTATGTAAGAGCCTTAAAAGATAATAATAAAATAATCGGTTGTTTGATTTGTACCTACCTATTAGGATTTACCTAAACTGTTTATGTAGAAGGAAAAACATGAATATTTTGAAAGGGTAAATTGTCAAGGGAACGAATTTAAAAGTTTTGGTAAAACTTCATGGTTTCGGAAGGATTCCAGTAAAGGGTTTTGTTTTTCACGATACTAAAATGACAAAACAGCCAAATGTTAGGTTAATCAATCGTGAGGAAACCTGGGCTTATAGTCAATCAATCTGCCTAGCCGTTTCCCGATTATGTTGTTTCCAGTCTAACCGGATGCAGCTGGATACCAGTAGCTGAATAGCAGTAGTAGTTTCATGAACGAGAAATGCAACATATATTCCGAATTTGGTATGAAATATAAAATCATATTAAGTCGAATAAAACGCAACATGTTTCCATGCACCGTGTGAAACTGTGAAATTACGAAACCTATAATTTATGTAACGCAATCATGAAATGAAATGCAGGGTGTGTATACATACCTACCCGTTTGTAATTAGTGGCATAATTTTAGTACTCATTTTAATATTATTTTATTTCAGTTTCATGAATAATAAGTACACATTTTATTTCATTCTGTGGTTGACACTAATTTATTTTATAGTAGCTCTTGTCAGTGTTTTGTCCACGTGCCTGTGTGTTGTTTTAGCATCATTGTTTCTTATTGAAAAGTGATAATTATCATGTAGGGGTTCTAAAGAAATCTGTCACTTTTTTGTGTTTTTTTTAAATTGGTTTTTAATTGAAACTATGACCAATTTTTTTAAGTTCTTATTCTTACATAATACATTAATATCTTCCAGGTACCTCCGACTATTTTTTCCCTTGATAGTGAAAATTCAAACAAAAATATTTCATAATCCAGTTTCTTATAATCACTAGCTGTTGCCCGGGACTCTGTCTGCGATCCAGGATGGAAAGTAGCCGCAGTAGTATGTCCTTTTCCGGGTCATGGTCTCCCCATGTGCCAAACATACAAATCCGTTCAGCCCACGGAGTATAGATACTCCGTGGTTCAGCCGTTTTAGCGTAAAAGCGTATCAAATTAAAAAATAAACAAACAAACTCACTTTCGCATTTTAGTTAGGATTCTGTTTCTCAACATTGGCCTAAAACAGAAATATAAAATGTAGATGCGATAAAACAGCGGATGGACGCTGATAACAAAATTCAATAACATCGGAAAGGGTGCGCCATACGCTCTGTATTTGTGACGTTACGTTCTGAATACAATATTTGCGTACGTGAAACATGGCGGCTGTATTTGATTTACATCCGTAAGTCGTCTGTAGTTTTAGTTTGATGACGATTTGTTTGTACACACATACAAACTACTACATAAACTGACGCCTTCTTCCCATGGGGGTAGGAAGACTACAGAAAGCCACTTGCTACAATCCTTACGTTCATCAGAAGGCCTAGACAAGTGACAATCGCTTCGAAGGGTTTCGTATTTCTACAACGACTTTCAACGGGGTTGACATAAGCTTTTCGATAGCTTAAGTCAGTCCTATACATTTTTTCCTTTTCCATCATTGTTATTGCCGGTAGAATGTCACTTTGTCTAGGGCCTCTGGTCATACTCGCACGTCGATTGCAAATACTATGCACAAGAACATCACCAATTAGGTCACCATTAGTTTATATCGTGCAGTGAAACTTTAGAGGCATGAGGAACAGGGTGTAAAGTTCACTCATCCTCTATAAAAAAGGGAGGATCAGACGGGTATCGTGTCGGGTGGGCAAGACGCGTTGTTCGCATGTGGCGATGTATGTAGATGCCGCCACAATACTAAGTAATGAGCATTTTATTGTTATCTGTGTGTTATAGTATCGTATCAAGTCGGTAATGCAGCAGTTTGGCATACATAAAGAACATTTCTCAGTGATATTTAGGTGTGGGTGAGTCCATGCTCAAGTAAATTTTATTAGGGTTATTTAATTTGGACCTAGGTAATTATTGTCGAAATAATCATGAGCTAATCACGCGCCGAAATACAAAAGCATAAAATAAGATATTTTTAACATCAAAATAGGAGGAAAGCTTCTACAAAAAATTCTCGCTGTCTTGTGTGTGTGTATGTGTTAGCGATTATTTACCTTAAGTACACATACTGGCTTATTTACCGTTTCTCATATAAACAACATGCACGCGAAAACTAGAGATTATGTTTACATTTCACCGGCTCCATTAGCTGTACCCGATACGTCACACAATCTCAAATATTTGCTGTTTCACCGCTATCTCAATTTTCAAATCGATTTTCCTCTTTCAATAGTAGCGAATATTGTAGGTAGAGACTTACAAGATTTGCTGCAATTTATCAAGACAAATGAACGAATAGATTTTTCCTTTACAATCTGAGTAATAGGGCGTATCGGAATACTAAATTATCTGGTTCGATTCCCTTTTGTTTTGCGAATATAATTTGAGTGAATTGTGGTCTTTTGTTTTATTGACTAGTTTTGTCTCGCATTGACTGCTTTAACGCCGGTAGCACACCTCCGCCTCGTAACCATATCAGCGAAACCGCAGTAGTTCAATTGTACTGACTCGCGTCATGTTCTGCTAGGCGAATCCGATTCAAGTGCCGAAACATGACGCGAGTCAGTCCAATTGAAGTAATGCGGTTTCACTGCTATGGTTTTGCGGCGGAGATGTGCTAGCGGCGTAAACAATACCTATGTAGTGGTATGTAACCCACACATGCCGACGAACTTGTAAACTCAAGTGCCTGTGACGTCACACGACTCACACGTCCCTTAGTTCGAACTCAGGGTTCAGTATTCGGTCACTAGCCGTCAGCAAAGTAGGACACGTTCACTAACCACCAATCGCATCACTTGTGCGTCAAATTATAATCATCATAACCTTACTTATTGTACCGTGTTTAGTTATAGTACCTTTATTAAACTCATTGTGAACTAACCAATGAACATTTAATTTAATTACACTATAGAACCCGTAATCACATCACAACAAAAGTTCTATACCTAAAACTTAACTCTATTTGGTGCTTAGTTTGTAGGCTTTTTAAAACTTAACATTTTTATGTTATGTATAGAGTAATGAGCAATAGGGTGTAAAATTCACTCATCCTCCATAGAAAAGGGATGATCCTCCGACTAGACGGGTGTTAAGTCTGCTGCCCTACGATTGATGTCGGAACATTGTATATACCTATGCTAGTCAGTGTGTTGCAAAGTTCGCATGTGGCGTTGTAAATCGGAAAAGCAAATGCAAATATAGCAGCGAGTAAATATTTGATAAAACTAACTCTTTGGATAACTACATTAGGTATAATCCTCTATTTTACAAGATAGGGAATATTTTTCAATAAAAAATATATTAACCACGCATATCCTTGGAGAATTTAATAACCTAGTGCAGGGACGTCAGCAAATCCTTCCTTATCTAGCTTGATGCTCAGCCTCATGTCAATGAATAGGAAGAATAAAGAAGATCCACTTTTAATTATGTTTCAAATTCTCTTGAATTGTAATAATATATTGTAAGTTATGACCGCATTGGATGCATGTGGAATCCTAATCCTAACTTAATCCTAACTATGTATCCATACTATACTCATCATCCTCCTGCCCTTATCCCATGTTACTTGGGGTCGGCGCAACACGTATCCATACTACCTATACTATATAATATTATAAATTCGAAAGTAACTCTGTTTGTCTGTCTGTCTGTCGGTCTGCCTGTCTGTTTGTCTGTATGTTACCTTTTCACGCCTAAACCACTGAACGGATTTCGATAAAATTTGGCAAGGAGATAGATGGCATCCCGGGGCCTTCCCCGGGATACCATCTCCTTGCCAAATTTTAAAAGTAGCCTATGTCCTTATATAGGCTACTTTTTATCGACATACCACGGGCGAAGTCGCGGGCGGAAGCTAGTATTTAATATTCTAAATGCTAAAGTGAGTTTGTTTGTTTGTTACGCTGTCACGCTAAAACGGCTGAACGGATTTGGATGAAATTTGGCACATGGGTAGACCATGACCTAGAATAGGACACCTATGTCCTATTCCAGGTCATGGTCATGGTTGGTCAGGACATAGTTATCCTGATATTCCTAAATCCAAATGTACAGTAGGCTACCTGCCTACCTACCTAGTAATAGTGGTATCTTAGTGCATTTTTGTGAAGAGTTATTCACAAAAGCCTCTTAAAGAACTTATTATCACAGCTATGTGTTATGTTCACAACTATGAGAGGTTAATCAATGTAAATAAAACCGTAAACATATCCCAATAAGACTTGTATTCGCACTTTGTGTATAGTAGAAGTTTTGTATCTGTCGACTGTCTAGGTTGCCTTGCGCTGATAGCTCTTTAGCGGCTCCAGCGTTGGCTGAATAAAACATTTAGCCGGTCTGATGAGGGAGATACGATGTTCCTAATTTGTTCCACGCACTTTATTTCCTGTGGGAGCTTTAGTACAGTTTCTTTTTGGGATTTAGAGATTTGAGCTTGATAAAGCTTTCATGGTATTTAAAGCGAGTACACTGACGGAATTTTCATTAGTCATTTTAATAAAGTTCTGAATCCTAGCCACTATTTATTAAAATATGATGAAGAGCTCATTTTAGCCCAAGAAATTGAAGAAGCAAATGCTTCTTTGCAAAGCAAATTAGGTAGTAGAATGTTTAGGTAAAAAAAGTTTATCAGACTACATCCACTCGTTTATTCTATCTATCTATACTAATAAATGGGCAATATTATTTGTAATTACGTTCTCGAAAACGGCTTTAACGATTTCGATGAAAGTTGCACTGTAGGGGTTGTAATTGCGGGAAAGTCCGAAAGGGATACCGGGAGCTTGGCAATAGGCACGTAGGAACACGGGTAGGTTTTAGTCAGTAAAAGTCTGACACGCCCTTCCACTCCGCCCAGAGCGGGAGAAGTCATAGGATAATTTAAAAAAAAAGGGGTTTACGGGGGCGAAAAATCGATTTACCTAGGCGTCTTAGCTGGGAAATCTCGGGTCCCCTAGGTACTTTACTTAAACAAACAAAATACCTCTGCTAATTCTGCCGAGTATTCAAAATCTACACAAAAATAAGATCCAACTTTTTCGCAGCCACCATAAAAATGAAAAACCGGCTATTGAAGAGATCGTTTCTTTCTTTTTAGTACTTTGCGAAGTTAGGCAGCCTAGTCGAGGAGCTTACTCCTAACGGGACCTAATGTTGATAATATAAGAACTAACGACACTTCTTTGTGAAAAAGTAATATAGTTAGCAAAGATGAGTATGTACTAAATTTTGTCTGGTTCGTACTTTTTGCCGGTAAAAAGTTTTGTCGGAATTTTGGGCATTTGCCAGCAGTACGTATAAACATATTTTTCTAGAAAGGCTATTACTTAATATGGTATTTTTTATGACGAAACATAGACAGATGACCTTAAATTAATTTAAAAACTTGCTTGAATTGAAACATTCTTCATACAAAACGAAACGTTTATAATCTGCAAATTCACTGCCAATCATCTTCGACTGTTCGTTCCCTTTATTTCGCTGTCCACCGAAAATTTCAAATCTGGACACGTACGTCAATTCGGCGTGTGTTTCCGACGTGTTCCGATGACCACGATAAGGCTACGTCGGGGTGACGTGTCCCTCACTTTTGGGAATAAACCTTCGACTTGTCGGCTTTGGCGCTCAGTCCTCGACTCTTGAATAAAACATCGTAAGGCTGAGTGTTTCAACGTAGTGTGACGGGTGTTTGGACAGTTGTCATATTTGTACGCAGTTGGCCTATAATCTCTCTTACAGTAGTTATCCCGGAGTTCCTTTGTGAAGTGAATGTTTTTAAAGTACCAATTTTTATTTTCAGTGTTTATTGACAATGGTCACGTATTTATTTGGATACTTTCTTATAGGTTTTACTCGCATTATGTGTTAAAATGTAAAACGGTATAAAGCGTGGATATACCTAATAGCCTCTCAACAACGGAGGGTAGCTTAGCTTAACTTGGGTTAGTGGTTCGTCATGAGATATTATGTAATAATATACAAAATCTCAGTGTGAAGCTCTGACGTACTCGAGTTTGGTTGCAAACTTTGCTCTCTTCCATTTTCCACAAATGAAAAACTACTTGCACAGGATGATAAGTAGTTCATTCTCGTGGACTAGCTAGAAAATTCCAGGTATTAATAACATTTTGTGCAAGCTTTACCTCGTGGAATTGTGTGGTTTTTATATTGCATAAAAATAGTAGCGAGTGTTTAAACCGGAGCGAAAATAAAGAAAAACGTTCCAACTTTCCAGCCAAGCCATTGTTCTAAGACTTAAACTATTTCTAATAGTGCAATATTTAGCCAGTCAACCGCAGAACTTATGACGCTATAACGATCAAAACCACTGGCGCGTGACAGAGACAGGTATATATTCTTTATGTGTTAGAGTGAAACGGTATTGTCGAATTGCGGACGCGTCGATCGGAAGCGGAGCGGAGCGAGCGCGGAATTCACGGAAGTGGAACAATGCGGAAAGGCTTTTGTGAGGCGATAACCACCGCGTTATAATTTAGACGTAGCGTACGAATAGGTACGTACGAGGGTTTGTACGAGTGAGTGCGAACGGATTTCGTTTTGTTGCCGCGGAATTTGAATTAATTTCGCTGACTTTTGCGAGCGTTTACGTGATGTAGCGTAAACGTGGTGCTCTTTATTTCGGTTTTATTAAAGAAAAAAGAAAATATTTTTACGTTTCGTGTTAGAAAACTTGTATAGGATTTTAATATAAGGTGTTAACTTTATTTAGTTATTTGGGTTGTTTATGAAAGGTAGAACTTTAGTTCGCATCAGTAATTAAGGAGGTTTTTAAATATTGTTCTTTACATAACATAAAAATATCTCCCAAACTATTGGTCAAACTCACGACTAGGTAATTAAGTAGGAGTTTAAAAAATGTTTTACTAAAAAATGTTTTTCTTAAATTCAGCTCATTAATAAGACCGACACATAACAAGTCATTTCAGCCTTACAAACAGGTTACAAATATCATTAAAAAACTAAAATGAAAATACACAGCGGGCTGCATAAATTTTCTCCCGTGCCACTTCGCAGCGAGATTCAAATGGTAAATTGCGAAACCGCAATCTTCGCGTCGGAAGTACCGTGTGAACGGACCAAGAACATTTTGTCCAAGCCATTTGTTTTTGAAGCCCTATTTTAAATGAAAATTATTCTTACGAAATGAGCTTATGGCGCTTAAGATTTTCAAGCCACTTAATGAGATAAAGCGAGGCGTTATTTAAATGGGTATTATTGTGAATTGATGGTACCTGCGTGAGAAATGTTTTCAATTTTGTTTGTTGTTTTTATTTTCTTTTTCAATTTGTATATATTTGCAGGTATACTAACAATTTTGAGACTATACACAAAGTACTCACATATTTTATTTATTCCAATTAGGGGTAGGCATTAATATTATTCACAATAAAAAAACCAAACATTATTTTTATCGCCCATTAATTATTAAGTGCGTGTCTTGTTCACAGAACTGTGGCCGTGAAAGAACTCATTACTCCGACTAAGTGGAATAACTAATGACACGTTTTTTGTAACAATTCAGACTAATTTATTGCCTGAAAGCCGCAATTGAACATTTATGTGATTTTTTTAACTTTTTGTTTCATTTGTATTATTTCATAGAACAATGCTTTTAGAAATGGAAAACCCAAAACCATATATCTTAGATAATAAAATAAATGCGAAGACACCGATGCGTTGGGACCTTGATTTTTCTTTATATTTATGTAATTGAAAAGATCGCATTGAGGTACAAGACCGCCTATTGTGTCAGTCTATGTAAAATTTCTTCATTTACAACTGTATTTTTTATGGTGTACCTAATGGTATTCTATCTATCTATCTAATTTTTTATTATGTAATTGTACTTTTGTGTGTTGTGCTATTTCTTTTATGTGCACAGAATAAATGGTAAAGATAGATATGTTGTTGTTGTTTTTAATATATTGTGTGTTTATGGTTTACCTGCATATCTATCTAAGTTTTATCTTTACATTTAATTTATCAAATAATACTCAGCGGATAGTACAGTCAACTAGTTCCAATGTCCCTATACATTACTTTAACAAACTAAAAAAATAGAACATGTCTCATCCGCTGGCCCAATTTTTTTGTCCGCCATCATGTTTTTTCCGCTTTCGTAAATATTGCGGGTATAATAAAAATAGATGAGTTCGCCTCACAACAGCCTTGATCCTCGTCAAGAACCAGTGGTATGTCTTGGACGGTATTTCAGGAATTTCACAATATTATATCTTAGAGAATCGTAGGTAAGTAATGGACAAATATTTAGGAGGACGGTTTGACTTTTCCTTATTACGGATTGTTTAGAAGCTTTTAAAGCCGAATATAAATTTTGGAGGTGTCTTCTTCTTTAGTATAACAATTGTCTGCTTAAGGTTTACGCGAGTACGGGGTCACCCGTTAGTATAATAATAACACAGCTCAAGGATGGCGCAAGGAAAGCAAATCCCTGAACAGCTTTATATGTTTATCTCAAAGAATAGGTGCTGTCGGTATCCGCACTAACCGCAGATATGAGCGCCCGGAGCCATTTTATTTTTAAAGCTTATCTTTAAAATTACGTTCTAACCATATTTTATTTAGAACTACTTCGTTGTTTATCTTGAAATACCTTCTTATATTTAAAGGAAATGATTGAAAGCATTCCCATGAAGTATATGAATTACCTATACTCTATTTATTATAACATTAGACAGATTACAGTTATTACCCTTTCACTATAGACATGACGTAGAGGTTACGTCTCTCTTGTTGTCATCAGCTATATTTTAACTACTGTGAGCGTACTATGGGAAGTGTTGGTTATAGCGCAATAGAAAAACCGTTAGTAGTTCAGATTAAATTATAATATACGATCAAATAAAATCACACTAGCAATTTAGACCCAGTGCAGGTTCACGGCACAACTTTATGGATTGCCTAGTTTCTAAACGTGTTCACTTATCGACCGCCACCGACAAACTGAACTTAACTCCGGTAGGGCGCTATGTTGTAGACTCTGCCGAGGGCCGCTAGGCGGCGCAGACGCCCTGATTAGTCAAATCAGTGACGTATTTCCGACAGACTTATAAATAAACTGTGTTATTTCACGATAAATCTATTACCATTAACATAAAAAAAATTAAAATACAAGTACTTTTAACAATTTAGTAAAAATATATGCAAAAATATTATAATTATAATTTTATTTGACATATTATTGAAAAAAAATTATAAACAAATGTATAAATGGTTTTTCAAAATGCCAAATAAATAGAAGGCTGTAGTTATTTGGCTGTTATTTGTCTAATGCTACAATAAATGGAGTATAAACATGATCAAATGTTTCTCAAACGAATGAAAATGAGTAACGACAGACTCACAATACTGACAATAATTTATGACTTTCTAAACACAAATCCTCAAGTTTGGGTATCAATAAATCTACATCGCTTCCTGTCTGATAAGTAACTACAGAGGACGGGAAAATAGACCATAAATAACGATGCTACGACACTTAGCAATAGTTTGTCAACTTGAAAATATAGCATTTTGATTCCGAGAAACTTCAAAGTAAAAACTAAAAAGTCCCGATCATTAGTCGACAATTACTGTGGGAACTTCATCCTGAAAGACGAATGGCACAAAGTTCTCGAAGTAGGACTATTTATCAACTCAGTGCAGCACACAGTCGCACAGCCCTATTCCGTTTCACGCTTGTCCAGTTTACGCTTTGACCCACCAATTTATCCTTTATGGTTGAAAAGTATTGAGCAATGAATTTTACGGTCATTTGGGCAGTATAAATGAGGCGAAAAGGAGTTGGGTTGTAACATGGGTAAATTAGATTTTTTATGTGATTTATTCGAACATTTTTGGTGATAATTGCTCTGATTTAATTAATTTGTTTGTTGGTTTTTGTTTATGGCGGCTTACATGACAAATTACTTTTATTTTTTATAATCTTTTTTGACTTTTTGTTCATAAAAAGAGACTATATTTTTGTGCGATTCAAAGAGGTATATTTTTAAATAAAACAAAAGGTGATGTTTACTAAAGAAAACCGTTTTCCTAAATCTTGTTACTATCAATAATACGATTTATTGACAAAAATAACCACTGCTTACCCAAATACAGACAGCTATTATTATAAAACTACTCCAGAATAAGTCGCCTAAAAGTCGGACTCGGCAAAGATTTATAAAGAGCAAGTTTGAAAAGTCGCAGGAAAATATCCGGAATGGATGCAACAGAAGGCGACGATCGAGATTGTTGGCGCCATCAAGAAAATTAACCCCCGCTGCGCTGCTCGGGTTTGCTCGGTTAAAAACGAACTCTTTTATTGTAGCTTCAACCTCGTAACAATACATGTTTATTTTCTTCTTCTACAATGTCTTGTACTGTGAGTTCTTTGAAGATTTCGTTTGATTTATGATATCTCCAGTTACGTAGTGAAGAGGTTTTCCAGAATATTAAGGATTCTATAAATCATTTTTGCATGTCAGGTGCGCTAAATTTATTGAACGCGCCCGATGTGTGGTGATATTTTAAATATGCCTAACTTTGTTTTTAAATAAATTGTTTGTAACTTTTGGTTTTTCTTTCAGCGATAATGGAAAAGTTTCTGCTGTAAGTATTTTGTGTATTTACTTTAGTTGAGACCCGCTCTTTGCTCCATTTACTTTTATTTTTAAATTCCTTAGTTTTCAAGGTTTTTAGCTTAATGAAATCGTAAAAAAACTACTGGTATAGAACAAATGCAAAATGTTAATAATACTTAGCTAAAAAGTTACCTACGGTACGTTACGTACCTATCTGGGCCTATTCATAATTTAAAATGAAATTGCGCAACATATTATGCTAATCGTTCAATTTAGAAAATAAAAGAAAATTGTCTCCGAAATTGTCTTCATTCAGTTTGTGGAAATCATGCTAAGGAAATACAAAAATAGCAATTGATGTTATTGTTTAACCGACTTCTTCAAAAAGGAGGAGGTTCTCAATTCGTCTGTATGTATGTATGTTACACAATTAACTCCGCCAATGATGAATCGATTTTAATGATTCTTTTTTTGTTTGGTAGGTCATGCTTCAGAGGTGGTCCCATATAAATTTTATTAATTTTGCTTGCGTAGTTTTTGAGTTAGCTTCAATAATTACGTATTTTTCCAACTTTGCGTATGTAGACGATATAATTATTTCACTCTTTCACTGTCATTTACATAGCAGGTAGTGGTATTCGAATTTGTGTGAAACTTTTTACAAAAAAAAAACAATCGACTTCAAAAAAATAACACTAAAAAAGTGAAAAATAACTTTAATATCGGAAGTAGGTGGCAAAAAATGAAAATTGAAAAGCAAAGACACCGAATTCCGAAATTAAAGTTATTTTTGACTCTCACACACAGTCGGTTGTTTTTTTTTGTTGTAATTTGGTCGTTGGATTGAACACTCTACTTTATTCTTGTTTTTATTTTCGTTGAATCAGGATAGCTGCTACTTAGAAGATTAACGAGTTGGAATAAACGTTAAATGAAATGAGCAAGTCTTTTTATGTTCGTCATTAACTTGAGGTGAGGATAGCATAACTTTTATTTGACTCTGAATGTATAAAAAAATATTATTAATAAAATTAAAATTAATTAAAAATTTATAACGCAATTTTACTATTTGAAGCAATTAACGGAATTTGAAAATTAATACATTCATCTAAAAGTATACAACTATTATTCTATAACTATAATTTCAGTGGTAGGTAAATTAAAAATGTATAGGTACCTAACAACATTTTTTTTTTAGCGCTAATCACCGAAAGTAAATCCTTCCACGAATATTTCAGTTTCAATCAATGGCTGTACCTACCTGCGTATATTTCGCACTGACATATTCCGTATAAAAATATTTGCATGATATTTGTTTGGCAAACCCGTAGTGATAATATGAAGCAGAGTTATTGGAATATTTGGGACAAATTGGAAATAAAAATAAAATAATAAAAACTATAAGGTACCTTCGTACCTACATGGCGCGTAAATCGCATTTTTTGTATAAAAATGGCAAAGCTATTTTATATGTATTGGTTGTGGGCCTATTAGAACGTAAACCTAAGTTATTACAGGACGTGACTCCTACTTTCGTAAACCTACCTTCATTTCTAAAGGTCACGTCTAAATACGTACCTACCTAGGTTTCTGGGAACTATAATAAGATCACTATAATCTGAATACGCAGGTAAGAATAAAATATTTTAGTCTCGTCTAGCGAAAATTGGGAACAAAAGACGGTAGGTACCTTTCTTTTGTAAAAAAGTAGGTTAACCTTTTTTTTTGCTAGAAACAAAATATAAAACCTAGCTTTTTATTTTCTGTTTATATTCCGTTAAAATTATAGAGGATATAAAAAAATCAAGTAATAAAAACTAAAACCCAACTACGACTTAAAAGGTATAAACAAGACACCACAGACAGACAAATTAAAAATCCGGAGTCACACGTAATCTGTTCGATTTATGCCCTAACACGTGTGACCCTGGATTTTTAATTTGTCTGTCTGTGGTGTCTTGTTTATACCTTTTAAGTCGTAGTTGGGTTTTAGTTTTTATTACTTGATTTTAAAAAAAAATTTTTTGGGGTTATAATATATATATTTTTGAAATGTGCTCATTAAGCCCTTTCATTTGATACCCAACATGGTACGATTAAACCTTTTTTTTTTAAGTTCCTCACTTTATGTCCTCTAGAGGGCGCCATTTTTAATTTAATGTGACTTCACATAGCCTATAACCAGCGGACAATCACGACTCTTCTAACGATACATTCATTTGTCAAATTGTGATAAGTGGTTTGGAAGTTAGGAGGGAACAGATGAACATACATACATACATACCGGTCAAAATCATAACCCTCCTTTTTTCTTCGCCGAAGTCGGGTAAAAATTAAACATTATTCTTTTGAGAGACCGTTAAAATAACTATTAGATAATGAAATATATAAGTTATTTTACCGAGTTATTTCTCGTTGAAATAACTCAGTAAAATAACTTTTACATTTCGTTATCTAACAGTTATTTTTACCTCTTTTAAAATATAACGCTATCTTTTTGTACCCGGATTGGAGCAGGTAGGTAATGTTTTATTATAACTTTGTGTATAATGTTTATGAGGAAAATTAAATCTGAGCAAAAACACGAGTGTGGAAAATAAATTATTGTTTTGTTTTATTAATTAGTTTTCCATAATGACTGTTGTCAAATAAGTAATTAAATATTCCATAACCACTGTTGCCTTGTATGTACGAATAGCACCTTAACGATCCCTTTGAACATGAACACAAGTTTCATCTAAATTCTGAAAAGGCATTTGCATAAACCACTGAAGTGGTACAGGTTTCAAGTTCTGAGAACTTGACTTTCAGTTTCATTAGATACTGAAGCAAGGTATTAATTGTATTCGCTACGATGTTGGAAGCCATGGAATTTGATCAAAAACGATGCTTACTGCTGACTGCAAATACTTGCCTACAGCATTATGCTGAGTGGAAGCCTTCGTGTCACAGTCATGACCTGCAGCTGCTGACTATTTCTGTTTTATAGCTCGTGATTACATATCAAGATATTTTTTTAAATTTTTTTCTTATTACTCTTATCTTTTTGTATGCACGTGTTTCTGTGATAAATAAACCAATTTGTCTTCCTTTCTACACAACATATAAAATAGGTTAAACAATATAGTGGAATTGTGTATTTAATATAAGTAGTGGATGTGTTGAGCCCGACAGGATCCACGTGAACTTTATCATTATTATAAAGTAAGACCTTGTAAACACATGTGAGAAGCTATAAAGATTTGAATTTGGAAGGCAAAACACACACAGGAACATCCACAAATTCTTTTAAATTGTGACTTATTCTAAAGTACGTAACTATTACTTTAAATTGAGTCAAGAATGTACGATAGTTTTCTCTCTACAAAAGAGTTTCTGACATCAATCTCACGGGACTGCGATGCACCAGGAGATAAGTCTGCTTGGAAGATCTTTCGTTCAGGAAAGTCAATAGTTACATTTTCATTTTTCCAGATCGGGCAAACTGTTGCTGGGTTTTTCCACTAGTAATTTTTAAGTAACAGCTCTAAGTTTAGATTGATGCCCTGTTAATGGCAAAGGCTAGCCACCACATGGGATTATGTGGTTGTACCTACTAACATCTAACTCTCTGCCTAGTCTTTCGTTGAATACAGGCACGTAGTTATGTAGAAAGTATCCGCAAAAAAATTATAATCTTATATTTCCAAAACATTAGGAGTAAAAATATCGTGAAAGCTTGTCCCTACGGCATAAAGTGGACACTTGATGGGAAGTGCCTTTGTGGTGGGAGGGCTGCTTACATTGCCAGTAACCGGACGATGGTCTTTCAACGGTAATTATCCATGCTTATTCGCCATGTTTTAAAAGTTTTCATTGAGATAATAGGATTTTCAGTGATGGGAAACTGTGTTAGAAGGAAGGACTTGAAAATGCTATGTTTAAGAAGGCATTCTAATTAAAATGTAGCTGAAAGAAGAACACCGCCTCGGTGCGGGCGGATCGAATGGTAAGAGAGTTTATTGCGTGATGTCATGGTTTGTCACTAAATTGCCTAGACATTGGGATTTTTATTAGATTTAGGTACTGTATGTAATCTCTGTATGTGTTCTATTTCTTAGTTAATTGATTCAGGCGTGAATTTGCGGATATTCATTATAAAATACAATATACGTAGATATATTTAGTAACCTATTCCGCTTAACTGTTCTTCAAGATTAATAAAAAACTCTGTATGAAATCGACACGTTTTTCACCTCTCAAAAAAGCATCCTCAGTATGACGATTGACCAGTTGCAAACCAGAACACGACGTGTTGCCACACCGAGCGCTGGACGCAGCGATAATCCTATTCAGCAGAGGCAGTCCTATTCCTTATCACACATTGTGATTCTCAATTGAAAACTTTATTTAAACTGCGGACACTGAGTTGGCTCAATTTTATTTTTACAGTGTGACACTGCATAGTATAAAGGCTCTTACATACTGGCGCGATTTGCCGCGCGACGCGACGCTACCGCATTGTTCGCCGTGAACTTTTCTAAGAAATTGTTTTGTTAAAATTCGCGTCGCGCGGCGAATCGCGCCAGTATGTAAGAGCCTTAAAGTGGATTTTCTATTAATCTTGTCTGACAGTCGAAACGTAACATAACAATCGAAATATACGACTGCTTCCCTCCGACCCAGCTTTATGTTATTGCCAGGGCTTGATATTCATGTACCAGGGTAACAGAAATCAATGGCGTCGTAATTGGAATCGCACGATTGTATGATTATCATCTCATGAATGTGAATTTATTCGGGGCTGTTTCACAGTCTTTATTGCCTGGTTTTGGGTCACCCTTCGAAACGACTGGTTGTGAAGTGGGGTGCGAATGACGGATTCAAAAATATATGTAAGTTCGAATACAGCTGAAGAATCGATTACAGCTGAAGGGCATTTATCAAAATAATAACAGATTTTTGTTTTAGGTAAAAAAATGCAAAGTAAGGTCGTTTAGAAGTTACTTTATTGTACGTAAGTTTATAAAGATCAGAGGCCCTAGACAAAGTGACATTCTATCAGCGATAACGATGATGGAAAAGGCAAAAATATAAGGGAATGACATAAGCTACCGAAAAGCTTATGTCAAATTGAAAGTGGTTGTAGAAATACGAATGGCTTTGGAAGCGATTGTCACTTGTCAGTTGTTGTTCAGACATTTAAACTAGACGAGAGAAAATTATGTTACTCTATGTTATCTCTGTAATACTAAGGGCGATTTTCACCAATGAAACTGAACGCGATTTGTAAACCTAAACCGCGTTCAAGAGCTCAAGCGTTCAAGAGTCAGTGATATCATTGTTTGGGAATATTGACACTGACAGCTCTTGAACGCAGTTTAGAGGTGCTGATTGCGTTCAGTTTCATTGGTGAAATCAGCCCTTAGAGAAATGTTTGTTATCTCTGTAATACTAACGCGATGTAGGCACTAAACATAACCCTTTAAATAAGACACATTTCTCAAAGACCTATCTCTAGGTATATTCCAGGTTTAACCGCTCACATGTCGTGGTAAGCCCGTGAATACGTTGCTAATCACAGACTGCCTGTACCTACATCGTAAACACTGGCCAGTCCAAGAGTTTACCTAATCCCCACTCATGTCGTTGACATTTTCTCTGTGTTCTCTAGAGTGGCCACCATTTTGGTCTCAAGCGGCTCAGCTGGCTAATATAATACGTGACACGGCCATTATTGTGATGTCATGGGGTGGTAAGTACGTCATAATTTCTGTGGTTTTGGCGAAATAGTGTGTTAATTGAATTTTGGGTTACCATGTCCATTGTAAAGGCTGATTTTCTTTTTGTGATAGCAATAGGCAATGTTAAATGACTCTTTATTCTTGACTGATTGTAATATTTTGTAAGTATTTATGATATTAATATAAAATAACTAGCTCCGCCCCGCGGTTTCACCCGTGTAAGTCTCGTTCCCGTGGCAATATCGGGATAAAAAGTATCATAAGTCCTATTCCAGGTCATGGTCTATCCATGTGCTAAATTTAATCCAAATCCGTTCAAACGTTTAAGCGTGAAAGCGTAACAAACAACTTTCGTATTTATAATATTAAGTTAGGATTAGGATATTAATAGTTAAGTACAGAACATTTGTTATTCATCTTATTTTTGTAAGAGCTTTGCCCCAATCCTAATTATGTGTCTGAATGATCCAGGTTTTCCAGACAGTTTTTTTTAATAATATTCAATTTATTAGTGGGTATTCTTAGTGGGTATAAACTCGAGCTTTGGAGTATTTTATTATATTATCTACTTAAAACCTTTTTCAACATTAACTTGAAATTATCTCACTGTAAATTACTAAAAGTAGTCCTGAGAGAAACCATCTGTCTTGTAGTCTTTAGACTAAGATCTAGATTAAACTAAAAAAAAACTTACCTTTTACAAGTCTGTTTTTTTCGTCAAATTAAACCGTGAAAAAGTAATTACTGTTCATGTACCATTTATATTGTTTCAAGAAGAATTACACCCGCGAGCAAAATAAAACTTTATAAACTTTTACAAAATCTACAATTAACTTTTCTTAATATAATACAAAATCTTTGTAAATACGTTTTTTAAAGCTTGAATTGTTGCGTAAGTATGGAAAAGTTTTGAAAAAATATCTTAAGAAAAATTCACGCTAGGAGGAGATCGCTTTAAAAAACTCGAGGAAAAATGTGAATATTTCATCAAGTTTTTGGGATTATGATACTTTTGTTACGCATCGAGTAAAGTGAAGAGAATTTACTTAATAAACTGTTGTTGGTGCGTACATTCTCATCAACGCTCTGGTGCCTAGAGGTTCTAATGAAGACGTAGAAAGCACTCTATTAGATTTTTTTCTTGGACAACAAAGGGCGACGTGCAATTTCCTTTTTCGCAAACAAATAGCTAAGTTTAGAAAGAGCGCAAAATTGCCTCAGTAATACAAGAGATTGCTGAGTTTTAAATTCCTTTATTTCTACATAAAAATCTTCTCCATAATGATACAAGACTCAGTGTTTACAGGCTTTTTAACATGGTGGACTGTCAAAAAATAAGAAAGTATTCACAAAGTATAAAACTCATCATCAATACCTTTAGTACCTATGTGATTCAGTTTGTATTATTCAGTTGAGAAATTAGCTACTGTATAAAGGGAAAAGTAAATATAATTCGACCATACCTAAGTTCCAGTCATAAAACTAAAGTAAACCCTACCATCATCTGAGGAAATGTAAAACGTTTCTACACAATGTATCTCAATGGAACTTGGTCAAGTTTAATGTGTCCACGACAGACTTTGGGATCATTACTCCGAACTGTACTTGTGAACTCCTTGATATTCAAGTGGAAAGAGATGAGGATTTTGATTTTACAACTTAAGGAGGTAAAAGCTTGAGTAGATTCTGCTTGAACAGCTGTGTTGGGTGTCGTTAAGTTTCGGTGAAAAACCGCGCCGTAGAAAAAACGTGTCTGTCAACAAGCTCTCATAGTGATCCATACATAACTGACGACCGTGCCGACACACGGCGAATAAACCGTAGTTTTTCACGGCAAGAAAAACGTGTGGGTACTAAGGGTCTAACAAGTTATCTTATATTTATAATATTTATTGCGGCCCCAGTTTTAGTGCACTCATGTGTAATCCATGTTCCTATATTGTAACCTGTAAACCTGGTTACTGTTTTATCTGGACAATAAACGATTTTCTATTCCTATTTGTATATCCAGAAAGAAAATGTGAAACAATTTCTGTATTTATTTACTTAACCTTCCAAAATGATTTTTCTGACTGCAATTTATTAAATACTACCAATAGCATACACTTTTTTTTTTGTAGATGTAATATCATTGAATGACTTCTCCCGCTCTGGGCGGAGTGGGCGTGTCAGACTTTTAATGACTAAAACCCACCCGTGTTCCTTCAGTTGCCTGTTGCCATGGGTCCCGGTATCCCTTTCGGACTTTCCCGCAACCCTGGAATAGCATACACTTACCATTACAATATTCTACTCGTTGAGCTGTGAAACTACACTAGCACAAATCACAATATGTATGTCAAAACACGACTAGTGTCAGTACTAAGTATAAAATATTGAATGAAATGTATCGGTATGTAGTCGGATACTACTTCATGCTTGAATAGTAAGTGGATCTGAAGGGCGAAGTTTAAAAAGGGGTAAAAAAACTGCTAAAATATGCTCGCTAAAGGTATATGGTAACATCGATTTGTACAATAATGCTCGCTTTATAGGCATCGTCCTATTTAAAACCGACCGCCGCGCGAAAACGCGATAGTCGCGTCCATAATGTCACTTTTTGTTCGGTGAACCTGAACGCGTTGTCGCGCCGACAGAGGGCGCTTTCCGGTTTTTCGAACAAATTGTGACGTAGGGATGCGACGATCGCATATTCGCGATCTTTTTTAAATAGGTCGTAGGGCATTATTGCTCAAATCGTTCTGTATGTCATAATAAAAACGCACGATAATACATTATTCCTTTAAGAATATCTAAGAACTATAATTTTTTGATTTGCTAAGTCATACTTAGTTGCATATCGATATTTTACTTACAGGTAGAGAGGTACACTGACAATTTGACAAATACACATGGTGCCAAAATATTGTGACACATAAATGTTGTGGGCGTGTAACACGAAGTCACTATCGATTTGCAAGTAAGTGTATTAGAAATAGTAATTTGGGGTAATGTGTTCTACTGTCTGTTGTTACTATTAAAACTACAATCAAGGTATGTGTGACAGTGAAATATTACTAAATAATGGAGTCTCAGATGTTTTGTGTGAAGTAAAGTTCGAGTAGATGGTTGAAAATCTACAAGTACATGCTTAGTTCGGATTCTGGAGCTTACTTTCTGACTGCGCTGTGAGACCTGGGAAATATAGTAATGCGTTAGTATTGGAGGGATACGCTACACGTTAGTCTAAATCGATTACATATTGTTAACAGGGTCTAGAAATACAGTTAGTTAATAAAGAGTAGGGAGTACGTACTACCTACTGGTAGGTTGAAAACATGAGTTGTATGATAATAATGTTACGCCGAGATTAAAAATTAGTACTGGAAAGGTTAATTGCTGAAACTATGTGGGAACATTGGCACTTTAGAGTAAAGTTCACTGGTTTACGCGAAAACAACGAAAGGTCATTGTTTCAAACTGCAAAAAAATACTTTCTAAAACTTTTCAAATCTGTAAAGTATGTTAATTGTAGCAATGCCCTTTTGAAAGTACACATTTGAATATAAATCCTCAAAGCTCAGATTCTGCCATACATCGCAAAAACTCAAAATCCTTTTGATAAAAATACATCCGTTCACATAAACGTACCCAGCGTGAATTATTAGCTACATCAGTCACCGGAACATCACTTACACGCTCCGGGATAATCGTCCACGGTGAAATATTATCCGGATAACAATGAAAATAAGAAACATTGATGTATGTGGGTCAATCAATCATGCACGCCAGTGTCCTGTGCTGAATCAATAGATCAAATGTTTGTGATCCCTGTTCATTAATCACTGATCAAATGACCGCGTTCAATTGAGGTGTTGAAGAGGTTTGAAGTAGTGGGTGAGTTATTTTGGGCTGAAATGTAATATTGTTTAATACAGCGTTATTTATCACATGAGAGAGAATATACTGGAGGTTTTCTTATAGTCGAAAATACGGCCATTATAATTAGATTGAAATTAAAAATCTAATATACCTAGTAACCAAAAGCTTTCCTTTTACCTAGGTTTAATAAATATAGGTACCATATAACCAATTACAGTACCGCATAGTAACTTTGAAAATAATTTGTCGTTTTAAAGAGGTAGAAAGTATTTATAATATGAAAATATTAGCTTATAAAATATAGCGAGAAAGTAGAAGTTACTGTCCGCATTAGTTCTGTTTTTTCTCCTTTTCATCTTGCGTCGCTCCGATTCTGCGATATAGAGCAGAAAATCTACTCACTTTTTACTCGAAGCAGTCTTGTTCACTACTTAGATAATATCTGAAAATCCTTGGGTAGAAAGAATTTCCAATGTAATTAACTTCAACAGAAGTACAATGTTTTTGCTGCACGTGTTAGCTAAAGAAGCATACGTTGCTCGTACTTACAATTTATCTGCCCAAAAGATTCTTTAGCACAACCCGTTACAAGTGCTGGTATGAAGAAGCATTTGTTAACACGTTTACGTACAAACAGAACGCATTCCTTTCTACGGCTCAGCGCTGCTCATGTGTTGGGTTAAAGAAGTAATTAAAGCATAAAAGTTGAGGTAATTAAAAGCATACGTAGGTCGTAATTACAATTTGTCTTCCCAAAAGCTTCTTTTGCACAACCCCTTACAAGTGTAGGCATGAAGCAGCATTTGTAAATACGCGTTAATGCTACATAAATATTAATCGAGTCAGCAATATGCGAATTTAATTGCCGTGAAAATGTTTAAAAAAATATTGATAGCGTTGACGGAACCCACATATTATGTGGAGTACCTTTGACTTTTTTCAGAGGTAATTAAAAACATACGTCCGCGTCAGTGGCCCATTCAAAGAGTAAATTGTTTGGTGACGTCATGTCAATCCATGTTATTCGAAATTAATCATCTCGAATAATGTTTTCTTTTTCGGATATCGTGTTTATTGGTTGGTTTGTAAGAGACATGTTTTGTTTAAATAACGCTCAATACAAGTAAACAACTTGTTAACAATTTAAGCATTGATGTAGAGAAAAGCATTTGGTATCTACGGGAACGATATTCTGGCAAAAAAAAAATGGTACTTAGTTTCTAATCGTAACATGTTTTGTTGGCACGTCGAAATCAGATTTTGATAAATATTTATTATAAAATTCATACAAGTTTTAGAATAAACGTTGAATGACGTATGCAGTAGCAAACTGCAGTGTTTTGCGTATTGAATCTGGAAAGTGATTTGTACGTTCACTATTGAAGTATTGAATTTTAAATTTCGAATAAATTTTATTGGATTGAATGAGTAAGGAGTTTGATTATTCGAATTTTTATTTGAATTTGATTTGTTTTTGAAAAGTGTGTTGCTATCTTGATATTTACGGAAATACCGAATAAAAAATGGTTTTCTGTTTTACAGGCCCGATTTGTTTTCTTGTCTTTCAGTAGAAGACGATAAATTATTGAGTTTAATCGATGGTGACTTATCACAATATGTACAGCGATAGTGTATAAAGGGTTCTTCACATCCCTTCGTATAAACAAACTTGACCGACAACGTATAAAACATAACGGCAATATGTCAAAAGTTCCATATGTGGTGGAGCCACCCTTTTGTGCCGCGACGTGACTTATCACATTCTGCTTTCCACCAAACGTGTTTCCCTTTCTTTGTGTACGATTTACGAGAAAACCTTAAAGCCCAAAACACACACAGAGCGGGTGCGGGGCGGGAGCGGGTCGGGTCGTTTTCATCGCGTGAGTCGCGCGGTTCATCGTGTTCACGCAGAGCGCGGGCGCGGGGCGGCAGCGGGTCGGGCGCGAGACGGCAGCGGGTCGGGCGCGGTTGTACTTTGACAGGCGGCAGCGGTTGCAGTGTGAAAATGTCGGGTGATTTTGACACGGACGAAGAATTATTATTTTTACTTATTTTAAAAAGAAGAACGCGAAAATGGAAAAGGTTGTAGGTTCATGACACTAATAAAAAAAGACATCAATATGGAGAATATCATCGATACGTGTATTGCAACGAATGTAACGACGCTTCACCCGCATTGCTATTCTGTAACCATCTAACCTTGAAAACTTAGGTGAAGTGAGCGTGGAGTGAGTCATTGTCATCGATACCTACTGATGCTAAGGCAAGTGATGGTTCACTCCAAGCTCACTTTGATATTTTACTACACTTAGTTTTCACGGAGATATTTTTACAGAATAGCACAACCGCTCCCGACCCACGCTGTTGTGTCGACGGGCGCGGCTCCCGCTCCGCGCCCGACCCGCGCCCGCGTTCTGTGTGTTGACATCCATATAATTCCTTGAATTACAATTTATGACTCCCGCCGTACTCCCGTGCCCGACCCGCTCCCGTCCCGCGCTGTTGTGTCGGCGGGCGGTGGACGCGGCTCCCGCGCGGTTCCCGCTCCGAGCCCGACCCGCGCCCGCGTTCTGTGTGTTGATCCATACAATTCCTTAAATTACAAATTATTATACCCGCCGTACTCCCGCGGCCGACCCGCTCCCGCCCCGCACCCGCTCTGTGTGTGTTTTGGGCTTTAATAGAATATTTATAGTTTTTCCATAAACCAATGTATAAAAATACAACGAGGATACTGAGAGTGTGTCCTACTTTTTTCTTTTTTGAATGCACGTTTGGAAGTTAAGTTCAGTGACGATAGAGTCTTCACTGAACTCAATTTTCATGGTAACTGAATGTTATATATTATTATAACCTATTTATTAGGCTTACAGACAAAAAACAGAAATCTTTTTATCCTCTGATTTACAAGTAGTAAAGAATTGAAGTATGCTTGCTTACGTTGTCAATCCGATAAGGCAATTCCGATAAGGGTCGTTTCACATTTTGTCCTGTCAGAGAGTTGTCTGATAGTGACAGGTATAAACGCCACAGCATACGTTCCGCGCTGGACTCGACCGACAATTGACGGTTTGTACAAACGCGCAGATAATTCACCTGGCCCTGTCATAGACAGGCGGTTGCGGTGAAGTGTGAGTGGACCGTAAAACTGAATACTAACAAAAAATATTTTTGAAAAACGCCATGCTTTAACGAAATAATATTTGTGCTGTTAGTACATTTTAAGAGCTTTTCGAAATTAATAAACACAAAGGCTTCATTAACATTTTATAGAAGCGCCATTGTTTAAATTGTATTTTAATTTGTAAATAACAGTGTAATTGACAGGTTTTAATTTATAAAAGACTTTATAAGTTTGATTTTTGGATTTGGTGGTACATACATACATAAACTCAGTCTTTCTTCCCATGAGGGTAGGCAGAAACTACAGGACGTCACCTGCTATGATTCTTACATACTCCTTTTGCTTCGTTTACATACATCTGGTCGTACACGCACGCCGGTTACGAGTACTACGCACCTGACCTTTGGAAATATTTGGTGGTAATATCAATAATTTTCAATCGTGTCATAATTAACGTTGTAAGTTTTCTCTTAGTTTATATTGTGGTTACATAAATCGCCATATCTATTGTACAGAATACATTATTTATACATTTGAGCATGAGGATCTGGGTTCGATTACCGTGTTGGTGAAAGTGTTATTGGATTTTTCCTTATGGAATTTCCCAGAATCAGCTCAGAGTCTGTATTTGTGCCTGATTGATGGCAATAGGCTCGTCCCCTGTTACATGAGACTCAAGCATAACCGAAATGTAATTGTATGTACTATGGGTGCACCTCTGCCTAACCCGTCAGGGAATAAAGGCATGAAATAAATGATATATATTTAGTTCGAGAATATCAATATATCAACGTCGTCCCAAACAAAATATCCCTCCGTCCATTTTGTAGGCTTTCGCGACACAATGATCAGAGGGTCCTAACATTTTGCCAGTAGGGCACCATTACAGACCCTATAATTAAAATACACATTGTGACCCCGCTTAAGTAGGTAAACATGTACGTTTATCTGCGACAAAGTTCTTTGTAAAACGTAAGCATATAATGCATTATCAGCCTATGATGTTCCCACTGCTGGGACACAGGCCTCCTTTCGGTGAGAGGGAGTGGGCCGTAATCCACCGCGCGGGCAAGTGCGGGTTGGTAGATGTCACATTTCTTCGAATTTTTGGTTTTAGGACATGTCGGTTTCCTCAAGATGTTTTCCTTCACCACGCCCGATGTCTTCCTTCTTTGTTAAACACTCAGGAAAAATACAAGAGGTTTTTTTAGGTTCACAACAAACTACGTTAATGATTGAAATACAAAGTTGTAGAGCTTAGAAGAAAAATGCGAGTACTAAAGCAAGTTTCAGATCGATGAATAAACTTTTTATTTAAAATGAGTTTCCTTACTAGAAAATCTGTTTTCTAACTTTGATGTAGCTTGTAGTTTTGTTGTGGTTTATTAACTAAATAACTTCGCGCATCTCTTTGGTTTACTAATTCTATATTAAAATTTTCTGGGTTTTAGAGAGACTTGATGTACATCATATCTACCCAAAGTCAAACTACTTTCGTGCCTCAGAAAGCACGTTAAGCCGCACGGGTCGATCCATCAGGTAAAGCTACGCTTGCCGGGGTTGGTCCGTGGATTGGTGACCTTCTTTACATACCGAGACTCCTCCGTGCCTCGGAAAGCAGGTAGGAAAGCAGGTCCCGGCTGTCATCCGTGGATCTTTGATAGTTGCTACTGGTCGTCAGAAGCCCGAAAGTCTGACAACCAGGGGTAACGTATTACCCAGTTATGGATTGTGGAGGTCAGATAGGCTGATACCGGTACTCAGCTGCATCCGGTTAGACTGGAAGCCGACCCCAACATAGTTGGGAAAAGGCTAGGCAGATTTTTTGATCTACCCAAACTCATGGCAACTCAAATGTGCAATTTTCAAGAAACGATGAGAAAACTAATATGGGGTTCCGCGCGTACTGTCGTCAAAGTCAAAGTCATTTTATTTTTTTATTTTTAGTTCACTTTATTTCAGTTCTACAATAACTGGCTTCCAAAGTGCTCAAACACCACTTCAACTAACATTTTTTTATGAGTCTGAGCGATGATTCTCAAAGTCATAAAAATAAAACAAGAATTTCAACTTAAACTGAAGAGTTTGCTCTAAGTTTTTTTTATTTTTTTACATTTTACTGAAGGGACTGAAAAAATTATGAACAAAATATATAAGGAAAATGGTGACCCTATCACAATTTACCCTTTTATTGCTTGTCAGAAGTTTCCGACGATCAAAATATGGTTCGTTTTAATACAGTTCTGGGTTTAGTAATAAAGGCTTCGTATCGAAGTTATGTACTGTGGGGTTATGAGATAAAGTTGGAGAGATGGGGTGATAACAGCCTCCCCGCGGGTGTGATGCTGTTGTAAGTATACCTGTTCTTGGAAGGAATTTTTGGAAGGTTGGTTTTAATTGTAGCGTGAACAATAAATATATAAGTATTTTCATCTGAAGATGTATATCTTCTATACAAACAAATATAGTGTCTGTTTGTAATGGCAACATAACAGCTTTTTACTAAATGCATACGATAGTTTAAAATGTACTTATAACCTTTTTTTTTTAATTGTTGTCTTTCTGTTTGTTCCGGCTAATCTCCAAAAAGGCTGGATCAAGTTTCACTAGCAGATAGTCGTTAATCAATTATTCAATAAGCTTTGCATCAAAGATTAATAATTTGTTTAATAATGATTTTATAGAAGTGCATGAAACCCTTTGCAACGAACTTAGAACTAAAAGTAACTTATTAACTTTAATTAATTATTACACTCTCACATTTGGAAAGTAAATGAAAACATATCACTGTACTAGCAGCCATGCACTTTAATTTAGTCCTTTTAGCAAAGTGGTTTGTACCTACTCTTGTTGGTGCCGAAATGGGCAAACTGTCAGGACTTGTACACCGTCCATATAAACACAACAAGTTATGACTGCAGCTTTAGTGCTCGGGAACTCGACGCCATCACCGCACCGCCACCGTGCCTCCGTTGTGCCTCTAAGTTGTGTACACATAACGATGCCATCCCGCTGCCACTCCGAAACCGCGCCGCCACCGTGCCGCCAACGCGCCGATGCCGCGCTGCAACCGCGCCGAGGCCGTGCCGCCGCCGCGCCGCCATCACATCGCTAGTATTGTTTAAACTGTTGTTTTATTCCATCGCTGGCCGCTTGCAAAAGTGCACGCTCTTGATAATACTTTAATTAATCAAGCGAAGTCGGCGCGGCGTTGGAGCGGCGGCGGCGCGGAGACGGTACGGCGTCGGCGCGGCGGCGGTAAGGCGTCGGCGCGGCGACGGTACTGTGTACCTGAGCCCTTAGGCGGCCCCTTTATTACTTATTTATTTATCTACAATGACGGCCCATAAGCCTCAATACTTTCGCGTGAGCAAGACCTGCATAATACATATCCTACAGGGTACAATTAAAATATTATGGTGCCATAAAAATTAAACTCGCTCAAACTTTTTTTTAATCATTGCGCAATTTTCAATATTAACCCTAAACGTTCAAAAACATAGCGCATTTCGTGATATTGTGTAATATAATTGATCGTTTAGGTCCCGCCTGAGTGATAAAAACAACCCCTTGTTTTACTTCAAACTGTGAAACATTACAATATTTTTATGCCAAAACTTCGGTACTTTACAAAAGACCAACAAAAAAGATAAAAGATAGGACCTACACCATTTCAAATTACTCGTTAACTTACGTCTGATGTAGCAAAAAATCCCCTCTTCAAGAAAATATTAATTATGGCTGAAATTATCAAAGGGGAAGGAAACGCCTTTGGCCACGGAAAATTGGAATGTCCGGGGGAGCCAGCGTTATAATAATTTCGCAATTTCCTTAATTAAATTCAAATAATTGTTTCAGTATGATCCGGCTACGAAGGCGGGACCTGTTATAATAAATTGAGAACGAGAATATGTTACTGCGATTTTGTAAAACCATTAATCTCTAAATAATTTATTTCCAGAAGGACACTAGTGTGTGCTTCTGGAAATAGAGAGCCTCCTATATAATTTAGTACCTTTTTAACAGATTACGTACCAAAATTTATATTAGTTAAGCTATAAATCATATTTTGCGCGGTTAGTATGTTGAAATACTGGTTATGCTCATTTAAGTAGCTTTGATAGTTTTATCGGACGTTTTTATACTAAATATACTAATCGGTAAATTACTATGACTGTCTTACATTTTCCATAAACAAGAACGAACTTTGTACTTAGCTACATCGTACTTTATGAATACGTGGTCCATTAACTCGTAATATCTCAATGCCCGGTTAAATTAATAACATACATGAATAACATGACATAATAACATCACGCTTGCAATCCCCGAAGGGTTACGCAGAAGTGTAGGTGCTATCGGTAACTGACAAAATGTGGGAGTAGGTACCTACTGTCGGTACCTACCTACCACCCACATTTTGCCAGTTATATTTAACTTCCATGTCATAGTGGATGAGCCTTTGCTATCAATCGACTCCAGACTGAGAAATTCTTGATTGGAAGACTGAGAAATTCTTGATTGGAAAACGTAATAAAAAAACGTAAAAATATGTCGTAAACATACAATTTTAGTACCCATTCGAACCATTAAACGTGTACTAAGCCGCCTTAAAACTCAAACTTAGCCCTGACAATACTACCTTTAACATAGTAAGACCTACGAAGATGTCTGCATTGCATGCAACGTTGTAAATCCCCAACAACGATGACAACAATTTTATGTCGGCACGCAACGTCAAAATGGTGCTCATACAGTTTGAAAGTCGTTAACAAACACGGTGCAGTGATATTGATGTTTTCATTATGAAAATAAGTTGACAAATCCGCTTGGAGGTGATTTAAAACATGGAACGAAGGAACGTAGAATTATTGGGAGTAGGTATAACTGTTACTACTCTCTCCCCATGACTTCCAGTGCTTGCGATCCGGTGCTAATTTGGAACACTGGTCGTTTGCTCTGACCAGCTCGTCCCGCCATCTTTTACTGGGTCTGCCGCGACGCCTTCTAGCTGTCTGAGAGCTCCATAGCATAATTAGCCTATAATGTTCCTACTGCTGGGTCACAGGCGTCCTTTCGGTGAGTGGCAGTGGGCTTTAAGGGGGCGTGTATTGACAGCAAAAAATCATATTTCACCCGCGCAACCCTTACCTACCCCTCTCATTAAACACGACGAAAACAAAACACACTGCCTTCCCGCCAGCAGAAACTTTTCGTCTGGCGTTTATAGAATTCGAATTTCAATCTTCTGTAGTTTATTTTGCTTATACGATACGCTAAGCTTGAATTCAGAACTATGGATCATGTTCATGTTTTGGAACTAGAAACTCAATGTTGACGTGAAAAAGTTCAAATTTAAATGTTACCAAATTTTATTTAGGACCTTGTACAATTTGTACCTAATGACGTCTTTGTGGAAAACTATGTTACCAAGTAATAAATATAATGCTATATCGTGGATTTATGATATCTCTCTTTGGAGGATCGTGCAAAGTGATACCCAAGTAAAAAATAATATTCGTATAATGAATTTTGCACTGTATTGTGCAACGAATATGGCATGTGTCATGAAAACCTTTCCTGCGCCAAACGCGAACAATCCCCTTCGAAAACATTTGAAACATGTGAAAAAGAGGCCGAGTTCTGTACAAAAGAAATAAATGAAGGATTGTCGGCTTCACCACTAAAAGAATTGACATCTATTCATCTATGTAAATGGGTGCCAAAGTACCAAAGGGACTAATTATAACAAGGGCCCGAGGTACGCGGCTCAGTACCTGCGCTGTGTTTTGGGCGCGCGCCCGGCGCGTTTTGGACGCTCGTCAAACGCAACAAGATTTCCACATTTTGTTGTAACTTTTGAACCGTGTTTCTTTTAAGTTTATTACTAATGCGGAGAAAATGACAAGGAAAAATAGTGAAAAAGGAACTCGCGTCCAAGCGTCAAGGGCACGGTTAGGCTTCATTTACGGAGACGCGAGGAGTCGCGCGTGGCTTTGGGCGGCGCGGCCCGCACTGAATTCAAACATATGGCGTTGTATGAGTGCGTTTACGGAGACGCGATTTTACACGCGTTTGTTTGAAATGGAGCGTTTTTTACGGCGGAGCCCGCGAATGGCATAGCCGCGTCACACGCGGTGTTTCATCACGGCGGCGCACACAGCAGCAATTCTCGATGAAGCGATGCCCGCGGCATACCTTCTCCCAGTCTTATTTGTAAATCGCACAACGGAGATGCAAGTTGAGAGTGGCAAGTTGCGACATGTGCAGGCCTAACGGCGCCCGGCATGGGCGCTCGCTTAGACTGCAGCGCTTGATAAAATTCGTTACATAGGAATTCATACAACTTTATTGAGCGCCCGAAACGCAGCGTACAAAATGCGCGTCTCGGGCGCTTGTTATAACTAGTCCCTTAGTAGAAAGTTTAGTATGGTCCCTCTTTTTAACTGTTGAAATTGTAGCTTTGAAAACATGCCAAGTTGCATTATAACTTTAGGCCTCATTTACGGAGACGCGGGGCGTGGCGCGTCGCGTGCAGTGTGGTGTCACGCGGCGCGTCTGACGTTTTTTCTGTTTACGGTGCGGCGGCGCGTGAAGCGGCACTTATCATCCCACGCGTTAACATAACATATGGCAGTATACGTCTTGATTGTCGCTGCTTTTTTTTGGGGTTTTAATATATATTTTTGAAATGTGCTAATTAAAACCTTTCATTTGATACCCAACATGGTATGATTAAAAAATATTTTTTGTTGTTCATGATATGTCACCTAGAGGGCGCCATTTTCAATTTAATGTAAATAAAAATAAAATAATAAAAAATGTTTTATTGACATAAAAAGGTGTTACATTCTAATAAGCCCTGACTCCTGAGCTAGGTGGAACCTGTGTTACAGGAGCCAGTGTCTTCACCCGTTTTTTTTTTAAACTTAACAATTTATGCAATAAAATTAAAACAATATAAATTTAGTGCATGCATGCTTGCTCGTGAGTGGTTTATGTATGTTTGTGTGTTTTGTGTGTACGTGAGTGTGTTGTAGGATTGTGTGTGTATGAGTGTATGTGTGTGTGTGTGACTGATTGTGCTTTGGTCTTCATATAGCCGATGACCAGCGGACGATCAAGAAGCTTCCAACGATACCTCATTTGTCAAATTGTGATGAGTCTTTTAGAATATAATATGAGGGAACAGACATAGATAAATACATAGAAACCGGTCAAAATCATAACCCTCCTTTTTTCTTCGCCGCAGTCAGGTAAAAACTAAAACCCAACTACGACAAAAAAGTCAAATAAAGAGATATAAACAAGACATCACGGACAGACCAATTAAAAATCCGGAGTCATACGTAATCTGTTCGAGTTCGATAATCGAAGAATAAAGGTATTATTCTAAACAAGTTTTATTTAGGTCAGTCGCTCCAATTGTTCGTCTAAGGGTCACCTTACAAGAAGTTTGTCAAAAAAAGTGGGAGTAAACGAATTTGGATCCTGAGTAAATCGCAATAAGATTTAATCTCCAGTGCGAATTTTCAAATGAACGTAGAATGGGCTCGTTGGCTATGTTGTAAATTTTCTCCGCAAGAAAATTCACCGCAATACAGAGCAATGGCACTAGTTGTACCTACTTCTTTCTATACTCCGTGCTACTATATCAGTCAAAAATCTGTCAAATAAAATGTATGTCATCTTGAGTTTTCAAATATCAACATTGAATTTTATATGTTTATTTAGACTCGGTATTTATTTATTTATCAATCAATAACACTTGTAATATTCGTTTTGGAAGTGGTTTTAGTGTTTATTTCATGTTTTCTATGTCTCAGTTTCTTTTGTGGAATGTGATAAATTACGAAAATATTATTTACGAAAATAAATAATATCTCAGCGCAGCTAAAAATTTGAGCGCGGCCCTCTCGTCTCAACAGAGCGACGCCGACTGATTTGTGAAACAAAAATATGCTTGAAGTTCCCGTAATGTGCGACGGAAGATGGCTTCTTCCACGAACTAAGAACGTCGTAAGTCCTAAAACCAAAAATAAAAGGAATAAAAAAAAAAGCCTACACAATTTTTTTTGCCTTGTTTTAATACATATAATCATCTAATTTTTATCATAATAGGCATTAGCATTTTAAGTACAAATCGAAAATACGTGAAAATTAGAGGTAACTTCGTGATATTTTTTTATCGAGAAAATTTTAATATTTTGTGTTTCTGTTACACAAAAAGTTTGGAAATATCATGTAGTTACTCATACTATTTTTATTTTATACCTAAGTCTTATCAATTTTATGAAAAATCAAATTGAAGACAGGCAATTTTGGTTACGTCCCGGCCTTAATCTACCACGCGGGCCCAGTGCAGGTTGGTAGATGTCACGTGTCTTCGAATTTGAATATGTATGATCAATGGATTACAAAAATAAACAACATTTAAAACGTTGCAGTCGTTTGCAGAAATATTGTTATTTCCCACAGAACAATTTGTAATTTCAAAAATGTTTATACAATTCCCACTTTCAAAATAAGCATTCATTCAAACAATTCAATTACAATGACTACTCGATGGTAACGACCGAACTCTGCTCTACCATCAATAGGTTAACATTTATAGGAATAGAATCGCAGAGTTTATTTAGCTGGGCCATCAATAAATGTATCAACACTCAATATATTTGAAGAATGGATAAACCCCGCCGTATGTTACAGGGCCATATAAATATACCTCTTTTCGTTAAAAATACCCCTTCCTGCGCTCGACGAAGGAAAAACAGGGGTTGTAGAACAAATGTACTGCTGTGGCCGTATCTCGCTTTTGTTCAATTAGAAGGAGAACAATTGGAGTTTCTTGTGCAATTACTGGTATTGGGTGTAAGTAAGCGGCCCGGAACAATAGGGTTAAGTGGAATGTACGGGATAATTTGCTGAAAGACGTTTCTCTTATTGGGATTTTTATTAAATTATTTAATCACTTTTAAATCTATTTGACCATTCGTTTTGTAAAGTCTCTCGCTTAAAAAATGTAAAACTAAAAAACTTTCACAACTTAAAAATGAAATACAAATGTTTTCTAACTATGTTTATTAGTAGGTACTAGAAGTTAACTCCAATTTGTTTAAACTTTAATTCAATATTTCTCTGTACATAGGCACGCCTAATGAGTAAATGGCAGAGTTCACGCATTGTTTACATTGTTTACTTTATTTGCCTCACCCGAGTTTAATTAAACTACTATAGTACCTATACAATAGGTACATTTGTATATTCACCGCGGTGATTATAATTTATGGTAGATATACCGACGCTATGTCCTATGTCCAGCAGTGGACTGCCGTAGGCTTTGATTGATTGACACCGAAGCTATGAAGGCCACGTCTACGAAATTGTAAAAAAATATAAAGTAACAATGCGAGTTTGTTATGACAAGTCCTTCGATATGTAAATCTATGTATTGTGTGTGAACACCTAGTACCTACATGATGCGGGATACGTAAAGTTTGTAGGGTATTTAATCGATAAAATTACTCAAATCTTGTACCTAAATTAAGTTACATGGTAGTGTGTAAATAATAAATTAGTGTTGGTGTATGCTTTTTTTTTTTCAAAAAAATATTTTCCTTTTAATTTCTGTAGCAAAAAATAAAACCTTTTCCTGCAACTCGCTTTATCCACACAGCCTTTAATTATCAATTTATCACCCTTTAATATATTTTAAAGCTGAAACAGTTCGTAAATAAACGCCAACTCATTTTAAATGGCGCGCAATTTTTAGTGAAACGAACCGCTTTGTCGACAGATATAGACGGAGGGCGGAGCCAATGTGCGCTTTGGAAAAATCTCCATTCAAGGGAAAATGAAGGGTGCTCCACTCAAAAACTGATGACGTGTAAAAAGCTGATAGAGCCATCGGGGGTTCATTTAAATGTCGCGAATAGGATGAGAATCTCTCAAGCTTTTGTATAATGTTGAGGGATAACCGAAGCTCGGGCGACGCGATTGTATCTTAAGCAAAGATTTTTTGGAGTTTTTCTCTGGTGTAAATGTGACATAGTAATGAACGCGATTTATTTGATGCAATTGATTTTTGCCCGACTGCAAAAGGGCTATGTTTTTGTCTACGTGAGGAGTTATTTGACGGTAATATATTTTTAAATTCAGTTAAATGTATAATTATTACTGTTTTAGTCATCCATTTTGTTTGTAAGAAGCATACCTACAAGTAAATACTTGCAATTAGTATGCTCCTTTATCTTGCTATGCTATTTTTGTCTCATTGATTTCATTATTTAAATTATCATCATGAATTTATATAATTAGAACCCTTTAAAAAAGTAACGAAGTTCCCAAATAAAAACAAGCGATATATTATTGACGAGGGAACCGGGTGTACGAATTCACATACAAATATTGACTGGGGAGCCTGGGCGGAGTTGCGACAATCTTTCACGTCCCTACACTGCCGGTTGTGTTGCCAACGCCAATAAGTCACGGCCTGAATAAAAAAATAAAATACGAACGCGACATGAGTGATTGAATTCGAATTCGAATTTCGAGTCGGAAGTTCCTCCGGTTTGAATTTGGAACCTTTTTGGCACTTTTTAATGCCGCGACCGTCACTGTCGTTCTTTTTAGCGGACTATCTCCACGCATATTATCAAGACGTATTTAGACGTATCCTGATTCCTGTTTATTTTTAATTTCATAGTTTAACGTAGGAAATTAACTACCAACTATTGTCCCTTTATTCAAATCACAACTGCCATTCTTTGAAAGTTTTATGAAATGTCTTTTACACGCCATATACGCTCAAAGTCAAGAAAGTCCTTGAAAATATTATTCTAACATTTTAATTCCCACGTTGGAAGCCCTTTCGTCGGTGTATAATCCTTGTTCCCCATATTTTAACCTGGCAATACCGGCCCTGCGGCAGAAGGTATTACCTCGCGCGGCGGTTATTTGACAAACTTTGAACTGTGCCATTGTTCTCCCGGTGTCAAGTGGGGACCGTTTAAAAATTCTGCTGTACAGATGTTTGGAGAAACGGTATAACGGTATATGCTGTTGTGAATTTATTGAATCGACATTTTATTTCAACTACAATAATAAGTTTGATCTTGCGATAAAATCATCCCAACTACGGAACCCTTCATTGTGTGTGGTCCGACACGCACTTGGCCGGTTTTTTTTTAATGTTATTCTAATTTGTTAAAGATTTTCAATTGTTTCAGTTTATATTTAGGATTACAGCTAGCAAATATTTGATGTTTTTTAAAATGTTAAGTTTAAAAGTTTAAACATGTTAATTTATTTGAACCCAAGTCGTAGCAAAACGTACTAAACTAATTTTCTTAAATTTGTCATAAGAGAGCAATAAGTATTTCAAGAAATGTGTCTCAAAGTTAGTTAGTTTATTAGGAGCTTACCGCAATAAACTTCAGTTTAACGTCATGCCTACTCGTTTAAGGTATGTGCGAAAAATAATTTTATAATTATTAAAAAAATAATTTTATAATTATTTTTCCACAACTATTTTAATGACATCGGTGAAGGAAAATATCGTGAGGAAAGCTGGACATAAAATTGACATTATTCTGAAATCGCTAATCGGTCTGTAGCAAGCGTGGTGATCAAAGCTCATGCCTTCTCTGTGTGAGAAGAGGCTTTTGCCCTGCAGTGGGATAATAAAAGGCTTTTTTGGTTTTATTTATTATTTTCGTTTATTTATTTTGTATCTTATAAATTTACATTTTTAAATATTTTTATAAAAACATTTAAAAATATAAAAAATAGTCGCCCAGCGGTATCGGGAACAGGGTCCAAGCTACCGGTGGTCAGGGCTCCTGAGAGAGGAACCTCCTAACGATACGCGCCGTGTCCAGGAGTAACTTTCTTAGCCGCCTTATTTATTTATTATTATTATTATTTATTTTAATGAAAAGCCATAATAATGCACTAAAGTGTAATACATAATAATATCACAACTCAAAATGATATGCTTTTATTGATGCATTATTAATGTCACTTAATTAAATAAGTGAATTAGTAAAAGGATTTAATTACATTCCATTAACTTTGATTATGATATTATAATTGTGAAAACCACGACATTCAGTATGTAGGTCGAAATTGAATTTTTGAAACGTGTCTCATTGTTTATAATGATTGTATCGATGTGGCTTCACAGCAGTACTTAGTAGAGTGATGAGTAAATATTACACAATGAAGCACGGTTTTTACGACTTGACAAAACATCGAGATGTCACACATAAACCTTGCGGAATAAAATCTCTAAACTATGGTGAAAATCTCATCAAAACCTGTTGTGTGGTTTAGAAAAACAACGCGGACATATAGAGAAACACGAAAAGCGACTTTAATTTATGTTAAATAAAAAATAATGTTTTAAGCAAAATATGGTGTTAATGTTCCACTGGTTATCCACTGGTTCTTGGCTATGTGTGCTTGAACTTTTCCATTTTAGTAATGATAATTATATATAGATTTATTCGGTTTCAGTAAGCGTCCTCCAAGTTCAATTTACACAAAAACCAGACACTATGCCCTATGTACCCATATAAAAGATAACACATATATAAATTTAAGCAACATTAAATGCATTCAGCTGAGAGATGGCCGTTTTATTTATTTATTTATTTATTTATTTAGGCAAACCAACTAAATACACACAAGGACATTCAAAGTTCATATCATTAACAAATACAATAGAATTGCATGCATCTAAATTATAGGTAAGCACAGCATATTAATTAGACCTCAACAATAATAATTAGTATAAAGATGGATAACAATGTAATTAGAACCAGAATATCATTAGTCTTTTATAAGTACTTAAAATTAACTTGAATTGAAATTAAAATTTAAATTAACTTTATTGAAATTAAAATTGAAATTGAAATTAAATTGATTTAAAATGAATTGAATTGTTTTGCGTGAATATGACGCATATTTTCCCCCAATTTGTTATTTTTCGTGTATTTGTATTTTCTTAGCGTCATGTTTGCCGCAAATAAACATATTTTTTTATTTCTTTCTTAAATAGAGAATGACTATAATGCCTATCTATATAATAACTTCCCCATTGAAATCTTCAAAGACTCTTTACTAAATTATTCTGTTAATTAACTAACTAACTATATTAACTTTGGCTCGAAAGTACCTAAGCACCGTAATGTCTGAACACTTTAAACGGAATTCTGTGTAATTGAAAACATGGCGGTCGAAGCAATATATTTAAGACAGCAGCTCTATTGTTGGGAGCTAAGCTTACATAAGTTCGTTCTTGTTGATCGAACTTTACATTGAAATTAATTGCTTGTTGATCTAATTTACTTTAAAGTAATCTGTAGTCCACCTTAACGTTATAAATGTGAACAGTACAATCAGATAAAGGTGCATATAGATTGGATAGGTGTCGATGTAGGTGGTGTGTTGGTATTTCGTCTTTTTACCAGTTATGTTCCCATCTGTCTGGGGGTTGCCAACCTTTTTTATATCAAATATAGTATTTTAAAAGCTTTAAAAATATAGTAGACAGTGAAAAAAGAAGTAGTACCTGGGTATATTTAAAAAAAAATGCATATATTTTGCTACTTTGAGCTTTTATTAACGGCTACTTATTTATACCCGGAAAATCTGGAAAAGAGTAGGTAAATAAAAGCACATAACCCTGGTGATATACATTGTTATCCATAGATTTTAAAGAACGATTAGAGAAATGTTATTTTCAGATAAAAACCAAACTATAATACGCGCGCGACTGCTAGTCACCGCCTAATGTATGTATGTGAGCGGTGAGACGGGGGAGGTAGACAAAGGTCAAGCTAACTCAGTCTGCCAATTTTGTCAATGGCACAATCCGTCTCACCGATCATATACCTCAGGCCAAGGGCAGATCCAGGGGAGTTCACAAGGGCACGTGCCCCCCCCCCCAAACGGTTTAAGTAAAATAAAAGCGAATCGTCTGAATGGACTGAAAATTGTATTATTTTTGTAGTACATATCTGACAAAAATAATGAATCCCAAAAACAGGGTGCAATACAAGATATGGGAGACACTTCTTTTGTGTCTGATCCATGTGCCCCTCCCAGAAATAAATCCTGGATCCACCCTTGCCACAGGCGGTGACTAGCAGTCGCGCGCGGACTATAGTATTGTGGCGGTATCTACATCGCCACATGCGAACTACGCATCGAAGACCTGACGTCACATAAATCCTGCATCGCGCAATTAGAGTTTACCGTGCAGTGAACATATATACAAAAACCCAATATCAATCATTGGGCAGTTGCCCGCCAGACACAACACCCGTCTGGTCGGAGGATCCTCCCTTTTCTATGGGGGATGAGTGAACTTTACACTCTGTTCCTCATACCCCTAAAGTATTAACTTCGTCACAAATGTACCTTACAGATACCGTAACAGAATTCACTTTAATTGAAAACACGGCTGTATTCAGCAATATATTTGAGACAGTAGCCTATATTGTTTCGCGTTAAGCTCCGTAAGCCGGCTCTGGTGCAACGCTGCATTTGCTTGAAAATATACGGACGGACCATCTTCTGTAATCGATTACTGGGTCCTCGTGATAGTAATATTTTGTTATTTTGTCTCGTGTTTGAGGATTTTGTAGTTATTGTAATGTATTGTGTCTTATGTTGTCCATACCTATATCCATATCGGTACCTTTTAGTTAAATAATAATATTTTTATACAGAAATACTGTCCTTTGTATGTTTGAGCTAGAATATAGACTAAAATCAACAGTAGGTCCGTGGAAGCAACTTGTTATTAATGCTTATTTAGGCTAAGATTACTATAAGGGATAGACAGGAGCGTAAGTTATATTTTAAATAGGCGGAAATTCTACTGTAGCTGACGCGCAAACTGTAACCATGAATTCAGCACTTGGTTGTAGACCTACCTTAGAAATTTTTCGTCGGTTATAAAAAAAAAAAAACAACGGCTGTCTCATAGACAAGTGCAATACCTACGCGGTCAAAACGTATGAAACAGCATTTTTTTTTATATTAACTCGCAATATGTTTCATCACAGGGTTTCAATATCATGTCCTGAATCGATGGTAACAGGTTGCGCGTCGATGACCCTGGCACCCTATATGTAAACTATACCTAAATATATAAGTACATTTCTTAGTAGCAATATAGGTACTCAATTACTTATAGTTAAAGATTCAATTGCTTGGTACATATCCATTTCCATACACTACTAGTAAGCCGTTCAATTATGCTAGTTGTAAAGACACCGGGAAAATGACTTGCCCTCCCAATTTACCATATTCTTGCATCTTACACATAACTGTTTAATATTCTAAAGTGGAAACTTGCATATTTGTGCTTTATAACTCTCTACAGCGAAGTATGAAACACGTTGGCATACTGTATAATTTTATTTTGTGGTGTTTCACTTACGTTTCTTCAGAATTCAGAAGTCAGCTCAAGTTTATTAGTGATGTGCAAGAGTTTTGTACCTAGTTAATAAGCTTCTTCGTTCTTTGTTCTAAAGCAAGTGTCTCCTTGTTGAAACTCAGAACATCTTATTACAATACGGGATCTAAGTTCACTCCAAGCCGTGGCATCAGTTATTGTATTTTGAACTTTACTGCGACAACCGTAAAGTTCTTAATACAACATTGACAACTTAGACTCGGGTTAAAATTCAGACTTTGCTTTCGAAATAATATGAGGCCGAGACTACACTATACCGATTATAGCCATTTGAAATTAAGTTTAATTACACTCTGTTAGAAAATCATTTGGGATTCCTTTTGAGTTTAATATAGTCGGAGGCCGATGAAAGCAGTAAAAGTATTGCTAGTAAAAAAAGCCGCCTGTGTCCAAAGTTAATTTTTTTTTCGAACACAATTTTTTAATGTAAAAACGCACGCAAGACTGTGTTTATGAAAGCACAATGTTTTGCGTGCGTTACATTGAACGCTATCTACCATATACAGCGGTTTTCACGCCAAAAATAAAAGTCTTTTCTAAGTAATTATTTGTATACTTAGTTTGATGTACGAAATGCATAGATGACGGATTGGTGGTGGGTATTTTAAACCCTCTATACTTAGGTAGTTTGTGAGGATCCAGTAGCACGTTTTCACAAAAATAAATTCATATTCGCACGCAGCAAATGTTAAAGAACGTAACATTTTAATTTATGAATGACTTACAGGAAAACGTAAAGTAAGGTGTTTTTAATAAGCTTATTTATTAACGTGACTTGCGTGTTTTTTCAATTACTTACCTCTGTTTTAATTATCTAAATTCTACGGAAATATTATAATTACCGCACATTGTAATTTACAGTAACGAATTACTGACATTTTTATAGGTAAGCTTATTTAATTAACATAACTATTTTGAGTATGAATGTCGATGGTTATAAGAGTAGGGGAAGACTAAAGAACCGATGGATGGATCCTGTGAATGATGATATGGCTGGAATGGAGGTGACACTACCGAGATGACGACTAATAGAGAAGTATGGAAGAAAAGTACATGTGCCGACCACAAATAAATTGGGACAAGAGCAAGAGAATGATGATGATGCTTTAATTAACATAGTGAAGTTATGTTAATTAAAGCATCACTTGTAATAACCGAAGCAATACGTAGAGAGTCCGCCCACATTTTGTCATAATGTGTGTACTACCACCAATATTCACCAATAATATTAGTTAAAATAAAAAATAAATATTAAATAAATTATTATAACTATAATTTATTATGATTATTTAATGATAATTTTAATTTTATCACTATTAGTAAAATTAAATTATCATTAAATAATAATAATAAAATCAAATTAATTAAATAATTATTGTTAATTATAATATACACCAATATTCTAAGTCATTTCCTACACTCCAGTCCACGTCAATTCCGCCGCCCGTCAGATAAATTGTCAGCTTAAACATGTTATAAATTGATATTAACGTTCTCGACTCCAGATTTTACCTTAGTGGAGGTCAGGAATCATTTGCCAAACTCAAGGTACCTCACGACAAACTTTAACATTGATTAAAGCAGGACGCAATAAATATATTAGAAATATGTATAATATAAATATATTATTTCACGCGCGCCCGATAAAAGGAACGCTGAACACGTCACAAAAATACTCGACTCATATCCAAGGAACCTCCAAATTCACTCAAACATGCTAGGAATCCATTTGGAGGGCGTTTCTGAGTCGAGTGTGAGTCGCCGAAGTTCCTTCAAGCGGACATAGAATATCGGCCTAAGTCATGGCATAATGTAAGTTTTTTGCCATAAACCGGGCATGCATCCGAAACTTCAGGCTGCTACGGAGATTTCCCTAATGGAAAATGTTAAATTAGTTTTTCCATAAATATCCATTTTGCATCACCAGCGAAGTTTAATTTAATTCAAGCGAAATTAGTTAGCTTTTGTAATTTATGCAACCATATCACGTAGATCGAGCGTCGTTCAATATCTAATTGGCCAATTTTAAGACTACCTCCTCACTTAGGGACTGGTGCGTCTAAAATCGATTCAGTTTTAAACTTATATTCATTGATTTTCCTCCACTAGTTGATCATCTTTTGACTAATACTTGTTATTTCTTCTATTTAATTCTGCGCTTATAATACCTATAAAAACATTTTTTTTTTATTAAACGAGTATACAAAAAAGTCTCTATTAAAGAGTTTAACTTTATTTAGGGATACTCTTATTTTCCATGTACCTAATAAAAATTGTTTATCGTAAAAACAAAAAAAATAAAAATGAACTTGAAAATTGTTTAAATCCACCCAACTTCTAAAGGTTTATTCATGCCTCGTAGATCCCAAACCACACAATAATACCAATGATTAAAACATACAATCGAATTGAGAACCTCCTCCTTTTTGAAGTCGTTAGAAAATATCTTTATATAAACTCAATAAGAACATAAAAATAATAAATTAGGTCAAGGGTTAAAGCTTTCGCCTTTTACACCGCAATCTTTATCCAACGCAAAAAGGCTCATAATGTATATGAAATGTATTTTATTAGATTACATAAAATATTAATCAGGGGATGTTATCAATCACGCATGACGTCATCTCGCTCACGGGGGTAATTACCCATGAAAGATGGGTGGCGGGGAAATTGAAAGAAAATTATCAGCACGATAAGGTTGTTTTCTTTTGGGACCCATTTTAGAGAGTGACTTATGAAAAAAACATGGTTATAATATCATTATTTTAAAAGTGATGGTTATCCATTACAGAGTTGTCTTTCTTAAAATGGGTCACACGATTGTTTGTGGATTTTAGACCAAAAAATTACAACTTGCAGAATACAAATCTTTTGAAGAAACAGCCAAGGAAATTCTTTCATCTTCGAAAAAACGAAGGTAAGAAACGAGCAGTGCGTTTTTTTTAAGTTTTTGCTTTTCTGCTTACAAAATTCGGCCGAGCAACGAAAGTCTTTTCGGCACACGTTTACATAAAAACAAATGAGAGCAGGAAATTTGTTGCTTCCCTGTCAGTTTCGACTAAAACCAAACCTAATTTTTGACAGAATCAGAGACATAATGCAGTACAGACCCATTCCACTGACTTCTACTCCTACTCCTTCACTGTGCACGCGGTGCGGTTATGGAATTCCCTTCCGCCTGACATTAGGGACTGCCAAACTGTTGCAGTGTTTAAAAGAAGAGTGAAAGAACACTATTTTTCCACTTCGTCATAGTTGTGTATGTATTTATTTCGATATATATGTATGATGTAGGTATGTATGCACCTAAGTGTATGATCATATTATTTGTTCTAGTTTATTAAGTGAATTGTTTTGATTATACGTATTTTACTTTCTCTTGAATTTTACACACGGTGTCTACATCTCTTATCTACTTTCCTATCTTAGGTGTGCAGGAAGAGATTTCTTTAGAAATAAGCATCACCTTTGTACGTTTTTTCTGTTCTTTTCTTCTTGTCTGTTTATTATGTGTGTACATAAATTGTTAAATAAATTATAATTATAATCATATTATAAATGTGAAAATAATTATTTCTGTTTGTAACCTTGTCTTGCGAAAACTACTGAACCGATTATTATAAAATTTTACAGATTTCAGAACCTTTGAAAGCTATGGACTTGGAGAAGAACATGGGATACTTTACATCCTGAATGTCTGAGTAAAAAAATGATGAAATAAAAAACATCAGAAACTGCAACAAAAAAAACAGCTGTTTAGCCTACATTTTGACGAGCTGTGCGAACATGAATGTAGGAAACAGCAAATTTTTTTTGCGGTTTCAGGTTTGGTTCCATAGTGAAAGTTGTTCACAATGATGGGTACAATGACCCCTTAAGAGGATGCCCATGAATTCAATTTCACTCTGTTTATGCAGACGAAGTCACTGGCAACAGCTAGTAACCCGACATACCTAATCTAGTTTCCTCCTCACGTCATATACCGAACATTCCGACTCGGAACAAATCTAAAGGCTTTACAATTATCGGCCTAGTTTTGGGAATCGAATCCGGTCACTGTCATTGTCTTATGTTCCATTCGTGCAACGTATTCATGGAAAACGGAAGTTTCATTGCACTATTTAGGTCGTACACTATTTACGTCTACCAAATGGACGGGCAGACCCAAAATTAGGTCATCCTGCTTTTAGGTAAGTACGAAAAGTGAGACGAAAACTAAAGATGTAACAGTGCTTGGACTGAGCATCAACCTCCTTGCTAAACTTGACTGCTCACATCAACCACTTAACCAATATGGCAAGTGGTATCAAGTTAAGTGCCAATAAAACAGCACAAAAGTCCGTGTCACTTAGAAGCGTATCCGAAAAATTATATTACTTTTCATGAGTCTTTACGACTTGTTCCAAGTCTTCCCTTGCCGAGGTGTTCGTGAGAAATTCAACAGGCTCATATATATATAATACAAGGTTATTACGTCATCGCTTCTCTGATACTTGTAAAATGCAGTGTCATCCGGTCTGATATATTCCGCCATCCATTCCTGTCTCCTTCGATTATGCAGAATGGAAATCAGTTGAGATCTGTATATTTGATCGGTTTGCGGCTGACTGCATGTCCGTTTTGATTGCTGTTTGTATTGTTATTGTTGTTACTCGTGTATCTTCGGTATGTTCTATAGCTAGCCGCTTTAGAGACGTGTATTTAGAATGCTGATAATTTCATTTTCAATTAAAAACGTATTTGGAGTGGGCTCTTGAATTATTTTATTCGTTAGATTTTTTTGCCCCTATTTTATCATATACCCATTTGTCACGAAGATGGTTTAAAGGATCAGTCGCCTACAGTCGGCAAAAAAAAAGTATTATGCGCATTTTCTTTGAAACAGCGACAAACGTCAACAGGAGCAAAATTATGACGTAGATTCAGACGAAAGTATAAGCCTACAGTTCACTGCTTCCGCTTTGGTGCTCCATTTGCTATAACTTGCAGAAACTCAAGATCAAAGGAGCTTTCCTTTAGCTGTGCAACGTTAAAGAAACCTATCCCTCCCTAAACCATCTTTTCATCGACTAGGCATAACGTAAATAACGTTTGACCAATCAGGCCGAAAGCCAATTTGGTCGGCGTTATTGTCTGTCAAATTAAATCTATCTAAAGTCGGCAACATAGCCCGAATCGATTCCCGCGAGAGGAGAGAGCAGTTGTAAGCAATAAACGCCTAAATAATCCTTAATTCGAGGTGATTTAAGTTAAGCGGATGAAAATTAATGGAGGCCCTTCTTCCCTCCTGTTATCCGCGAGGTAGCTTGTATAAAGGTGCGTCTGATTTGTTATTTGCGAACACGCAACGGAGGCTAATCCTTCAGCGTGGAAGACGGCCGTGCAATTAATTCTGTGTGAACTCTGTAATTATGTTGGTACACAAGATCTTGAGTACTACTGTTTGATTGTTATGGAACAGAAAAAAAAACAGAATTAAAAATATTAGGCATAAAAGAAGTCACGAAAGAGTTTTTCACAGAAAAAGTTTGAATTCAAACTAGTGGTAGGCTTTGATCGTCTAGCCTACCACTGAAACCCATTACACCGCATCAGTGGCTCGTTAAAGGTTTTTAAAGCGGTCAAGCCGAAAATAGCTTAAAATTCCTAACGTCAAGTTTCACTCATCCGTAGTTGAAATGGTTGTCCATGGAACCGTGTAAAACTGAAAAAATAAGTGCTAGGGTGGTAGGCGTCCGAAAATTGGCCCCGAGTGTCCCCGAACGAGCCCGTCTGGTTTTTAATTGGTTGGCTACAAGTTCGCGGATGAAACTGTGACGTGTTTTTCTACTCGCATTGGATAGGATAGGATGTTAGATTAAAAACTAGCCAAAAATAAAGATGCGAACGTGAATGTAAGCGAGCTTTTGTGAATTTTAATTTTACTCGTACTCCTACGAGGTCAAAGTTGCGTGTTCTAGAATATATTTTGAGCAAAAATAGTTTGTGTTTGGCGAATGTTACGATTTTAGTTTCTTTTTACAATAAAAGGGAAGAGGCTTTACATTGTAGGTACCTAAGACTGCTTACTTAAGCTGCCCTAGACAAAGTAACATTCTATCAGCGATAATGATGATGGAAAAGGCAAAGATATATAGCACTGACATAACCTATCGAAAAGCTTATGTCAATCCTGTTGAAAGTCATTGTAGAAATACGAAACGCTGTCGATTGCGATTGTCACTTGTCTAGGCCCTCTGGGCGATCAAATGATTATCAATAGGAATAGTATGCCTTTTAGTTTGAATAACGATAATCAAGCAATCACAAATCATAGCGTGGAGATTACGATGATATTATTATTACCTAGATGATCGCAAAATACGCGCGTTGACGTGGAGTTGCGGATACCAGCCCGTATTACCTATTACCTACCTAGATGATCTTTGCTTATTGGTGGATCAGGAAAATGAGTGTACCTTTCACATTTTTTAGACTGATGACACTGAGAAAATTCGGTTTCATTTCATCCTTGTCAAGAGCTGAAATCACACAATTTATTTAGTTATATTTTTGGAATACGAAATAGGGACTCGTATATAAAAACTAAAGTAAACGCGAACAAGTCGCATTATTTACGAACAAGAGGCTCAATTATAATAATAGTGAGAGTAAGAAAATATGTTTTTCCTTTTAGCGTTTTGGTCTTTCACATATCGTAAGTACGTTCCGTATAAGTTACGTTTAATGACTTATCCTTAAAAGATTAAGGCAGGACCTATTCATCCAGATTATTATAGATGTATGTCATCCACGAAATAGGTCTTGGATGCTTATCCGACAGACAGTGTATCAAAACTGGGTAGACATTTTAAACATAATTGAAATAATTATATTGAGATGTTAATCACGTTGATTTACTTGAAATTAAGTGAGTTTTCTTTCGAATTGTGTACGGTCACTTGAGTGGGGTTTGAAGTTAAGATTATGAACAGTATATATCTTGCTATAAAGTAACGTGATAAAACAGTATACGTCGTGTACGGTACTGATGAATCATCCGGAACTCACCAAGAACACATACACACCTACATATGATGTACATTATACTCTGGGATTGTGAAACTAACGGTTTAGTAAAACAACGAACCTTTTCTCGTTTTCTGTAAGCTTTAGGAAAGAAAAATTAGTTAATGGACACCAGGGCCCCACCACCAGCTATTACAGCAGTATTATTTTAATATTACTTCAGTGTAGGAAAGAGAGCTCTATAGGACGTATAGCTCCATCTCTTTCCTCCACTGAGTAAGATTAAAATAATACTGCTGTAAGCGCTGGTGGTAGGCCCCAGTAATGTGTTCGTCTTGCAATTATACGAAAATAGATTTGGCGCCAACAAATTCTTAGCTCCATATCTACAATATAGTGGTGTAGAAAAGAAACGTCTGCCGCATCATTATCTTGACCAAGTCTGATATAATAATGTAGCTGAGAATGTTAGAATATTCATGCACGAATGCACTGCACGAAATGTTGCATGCGCGAATACTTTAATAGTAACTGACAGACTGATATGTAACTGTGTTGTAGTGTGGTAGTACTTATCCATCAATTGTTCAATTTATTAATCACTAGATGATGCCCGCGGCTTCGCCCGCGTTGATGTCGGTTATTATATACTAAAACCGTCCTCGAGAACCACTATCCATTGGTGAAAACATCATGAAAATCGGTGCAGTAGTTTTAAAGTTCATCGCGAACAGGACGACAGACAGACGCGGCGGAGGACTTTGTTTTATAATATGTAAGGATAAGGATTATTGAAATCCATAATTTGTATAAAAACAGGTGATAGGTATTAATAAATATAAACATTTATGGATCCTATCGGACACAGCAAAATTTTAAATATCGAAATCGGAAAGCTCAAAAATACTTTAGTTCAGAATGTTTTATCTGTGCAATCATTAAGGCAGCAGTGATAGCGTTGTGGTATGACCGTCAGACTGCCAAGTCATAGGTCTCGAGTTCGAACCCAAGCCACGCACCTCTGAATTTTCGGATTCATGTGCGTATTCTATAATTATCACTTGCTTCAAAAACGGTGAAGAAAAACATCGTGAGGAAACCGGCATGCATGAAAGAATTTCTTGACGGCATGTGAAGTCAAGTCAGAGGTCCGTGGGCGGCTTTAAAACTCTGATACCAGGTTAGTCACTAACCACAAGAAAAGAAGAAGAAGAATCATTAAGGCTAGTCAGAAGTTTAACAATAAAAGCCTAAACGAGCCCTTAAACCGATATTTCCTAGCATTTAGACTGCATAATGTTAAATGTCGGTTGAACATATTCTTCAAACAAATCATGAAAAACTAAAACCAAATAGTTTCAAAAAGCTAGACCAACGATAAGAATACGACAGACAGAAACACAATTAAGATAAAGCACAGAAATATTTAAACCCAGTTGGATGGAAATAATTTTTTATTCAGTGTAAATGAAAATATTTTAGGATCGCATTAAGGGCTGAAAGTCGAATACTTCCCGAGGAGTCCTCCGAGCTCGGCTCGTAGCGAAAGTTGTTCCTTTTATAGAGCACTGTAATCCTCTCGAACAGGCTTTCTGTCATTTAAATTCCGTCGGTACTCCTGTCGGATTTTTGCTTTGCTTACAAATTGTATGTATTGGGAGCAAAGACACTTATTATTTTTGAAACAAATTCTTTATTGGAGTCGATCTAAGGAAATTGGGTTAAGTGTTTCGTTATAATGATTGGCGTCTTGAATATTGATTATTTTTTTACCGACTGTGGACTATTAATTCTACCAAGACACACAGAGCACATGCATTAAAATTTAAGAACTAGGCTTGAGTCATTGAGACATTGTAGTCTTGGTAGACTTCAAGAACAATTTGCCCAGAGAGATAAAATTACTCAAGCAAGACTGGTTCTTAAATGTTAATGAATTGCCCTTGAAAATTAAATTGTTCTTTGTGCGTATCAATAAAACGAAAGTATTTAGGACTACAACCTCTTCTAATGTTATCTGCTTTTGAAAACACAGTCATGAAATATGAAATCGCAGCAATAGCATTTAATTTAAATACTTAATTGTATACTTTTATATAGGGAAATTCCCGTGATTCAACCACGCAAAATGGTTTTCGTAACACCCAATTATACGGTTACCTAATTACGATCGACTATTTATGCATGAACGCGAGTTAATCCACCATTTCACTGCGGTGTAAAGCGATAATGATTCACAATGTTAGTGCTGAAAATACGTTGACCTGCTGAATAGCGATTGGAACACTGAACAGTGCCCCTAGCAGGAACTTTGTAGTAAAATAGTATAGTAGGTATACTTCATCGTTATTGTTTCGTGGTAATTTTGTAACAGTATTGCCTTAGCGCTATAAGAGCGAATTTTGAAATAATCAAGGTTAGTTAGGAACGGGTTTTAGATGAAGTAATGTGATATTATACAAAAACACAAAGAAAATCGTAAACGAAGCAAAAGGAGTATGTAAAAATCTAGCAGGTGTATAAAACCATGTAGTAGCTCAAAATAAAAGACTCCTTGTTTTTCTTCGACACGATATCGATTCGTTATTTTGCCATTTTTCTTTCGAACATTGTCGATTTTAAAACGCTGAGTATTGCTAGTCTGAACAGCTTTTCATTTCTTTTTTTAAAGATTCTAGAACGTGTCAGGAGCGTAGCGACATCAGCATTTATTGTTGAAAACGATCAAGCAAGAATAAAAGAAAATACTTATGAAAATGGAGCTGAGACTGAGGAATCTTATTTTACTTTTGTGTGCCGTAATCTTTTGTCCCTGCAATATTCCCTTACAATAGTTATTCAGACTGCGGTGAATGATCGACCTAAGGTAATAAGTTTGACCTCCACATTGAAAAGACCGCGGTCAGGAAACGCGCCAAATAAAGGCAGGCCTCGACCCGTATTGGTGGGAAATGGGGAAAGTTGGGGCTATTTACGAGCTTCAACGATTACTATTGAGTTGACAAAACGAAAGTTAGATGAAGTAAGCATTTATAAAAAGATGTAGAGTGTGAAAGTGAACAGAAGACGCTTTTAAAGCGCACTTAAAGTAAAAGAAAGATTAGATTGGGCGATATTTTTTTACAAGTACTTGAAAAGTTTTATAGTAGATCGTAAATGTAAAAAAGAGAGTTCGAGGAAATGGTCACTTAGTACTTACGTTGTTTGTTTAATTATTTAGGTAATTTATTTTATTTTCGATCGTGTTTATAAGTGTTTTAATAGTTTTCGGTAACAACGATAACAACTCATAATTACAGTTCTTTACGAATCCATGATAAGTTGATAACACCAATCAGATAATTATGTTTTGTCCTGTCTTTTTGTGTAGGTAATTCAACATGAAACTATGTGTAGGAAGCAAACATCTGTATAAAATAAAAGTGATGGTTCCGGAACATTTTACACCTAGTCTAAATTTGAAATGTTTAGCAGCTTCTTATGTAGAAACATATGTCGCAAAAGTAACGGAATACACATGAATATTTATGTAATTTAAGCTTGAAAGCGTGTTTATAATTCAATCTCTGCAGTCCCGCGGTGGGCGCCAGTATTTGCTAAACAAAGTTTGCGGGTAGCTAAATCACAACTCAGTTTACACACTTGTGATTACTTAAAACTCCATTCACAACAGCTGTAACTAGGTCCCAAGTATTCCGAATTATAAATTCTCTATAATTTGCCGTGTTACATGTCATGCTCATCTGCCAGTATCCGAGGATGAGGTCTATATTAAATTATGCATCAGCATTCGAAGGAAGCTTTTAGCAAACAAGGTTTATTTATGCAAATTCATTCCATAATTCATCAGAAACGGTCTGTGTAACATCAAATCAATGTGAAGAGACAATGCTAAGCCGCGGTTCATTTATAAACGTCAAGATTGCCCTAGTTACCAAAACACAGGTGTAACAAAAGATTGGAAGATAAAACGTAACGAATTGTAAAGTGTTTTCTGTCTACAACAAACGATCGCTGGTTCTGACAAACAAGGCGCTTGAGAGTTTTGCGGAGAGTGACGAGACTGTTTGGGCGCGAGATGACAAACACAATGGGTTTTCTGAGCCCCTGAATGACACCTTCATTATAGAAGCTGACGTTTCGCAAATACTCGACGAATTGTTACCGCGCACTTTGCCAAGTGTTATGAAAAGTAAGCCGTGACTCTAATGGTCTCTTGAGTTTATTTTCACCCTCAGAAGTTATCACGATATGTAAATATTGAATTTGCGTTATTAGAATTTGAATAAACGTTAAGGAAAAATAATAGGTTCCGACTACCGGGCGCTGAAACTTATAAAGTAGTGAAAATTTTGCATTATTAATGGGCTGGTCAACGAAGGAGTGAATTGAAGTAAGTTTTCGTCATAAAATAACTTTAAAATAATAACGTATGTAATGAAAACATTCACAACATTTCACACTATGATAATTAAGTCCATTAATATTGATGAGGCGGCATTGATATTCACTGATAACAATATTATACAGCCAGTACGTTACGTGAATATCTATTCACTACAGTATGATAATAAGTATAAGAAGTCGAGATAACGATTTGAGCAATCAATCGAATCTGTCTCGCTCGCTAAAATATCGCTCGCTTTTATTTAAATACTTCTGAAAAAGGCAACATTGCGAGAAAAATATCATTGGATTTACAAAAATGTTGTACACCAAATAATAGAAGTTGGGAGCACTCACTAGCGATTTGTTTGAGCGCCGTCACAGCCGATTTGATAGTGTTCAACGTACGACGCCTCAGATTCTTCTTCGCCGAAAAGTTCTCCATATCAATATTCACCGACATTTTGATTTGCACTTTATCTTACTGGTTTTAGAAGCTATTTTGCGTTGTTTTAACACAACACTGCGCACTGAACACCTTTTGTTTCGGGAGCCCGGAATACACTGCGCGTAAATGCATATCAGTAACAGTCAGTCAACGCGCGGATTCTAAAGACTTTATAACGAACAGCGGAATGTGTGGAGACGAAATACTAACGGTTCTGGTAATAATTTGGTGCTATAACTGCGATTACCGAATCTATGCCAAAGTCGTGTCATGCTGTGTTTATTGGCGTTGAAGTTCGGAAGTATATTATGTCTGAATGACGTAATTTTCGCAGAAGTTTCCGAAATATGCCTTTGTTTCTTTACCGTCATAAAATAACCAGTGAATGCTGAATTGTTTAGCTTATCTAAAATATCGTAATCTGTAAACATTTTGTATCTTCTTACACATTTCAATGATCTTTCCAATAAAGAAACTCGTTCTCGTGGAAAGAAAACACCCATGAAAGATTGTGATGTGCCTGAAAAAATATATACGGAATTTCCAAAAAAATCTCAAGGCTGCGCCACCACTTCATCTGATCTCAAAATTTTCAACGCATTTTTATTAAATCATTCTCACACCACCTTACTCTACCCCTTCACAATTCATAAGCATATTAGCACCTGATAAATATATGATCCCTCTCCGACGGATGAGAGTAACGCTCAATGTATACAATGGACGATGTGGTAAACAACTTCTATTCTTAACGCAGACAGCCGGCAGAGATCAGGTTCATTAACAAAAGACGACTTTACGAGACCTCGTATTGACGAGAACAATCAAATGAGGTTTTATGAAACACATTACGATTCAGTCGTGTTTTGATAAGCTTGTGATGAAATTCTCGTTTGTGGGGGACGTGATGTCGTAAAATGTATTACGTGGTGAAGGATATTTCATTCGTTTTGTTTCACTCTTGTGATAATTGGAAGCCGTTTGATAAAGGCTTATATTTATGAGGCAGAGTCCAATGATATGATATCAATTTGTCGATGCTGATTTTGACAATAATTGTAACAAAAAGGAACAAGAAAACGTTAAAGACAATCTGACCGATAAAGATTTTAAAGATACACGAAACAGAAACAACGAAAAACATACCTAGTTCAAAGACGACCTTAAAGTTTGGGAAGAATAAAACAAACCAGACCAATTCGACAGATAATTGTATGAAGCTAATTAATTATATGTAAAACACACACGCCGTGATTCTTGTTGAGGTTAAACTACTGCAATATCTACACAGCCCTTTCTGCATTCATTTATTTTAAGATTTCCGTTTTTCGATGATTCTTTTATCAAAACGGATTTGTTTGTCGTGCCGTTATTTTTTGTATGATCAATGAAATTATTGTCCATTCCTCTTCATCCAATTTGCGAAGAACGTGATTTATGTTAGAATTTGTTATTGTAAACGAATTAAGAATTTTAACAAAGCTTGTTTATTTTGATTGGTTCGGCCGTCAGATGAAACACAATTAATAATAGCCATCGAAATAAAGTTCAATGTTAAGATTAATTATTTTCGGGCTTTTGAGCAGTTAGTGTTCACTTGTCGACGTAATATTGAAACAGACACTACAATTTCTCTTGATTTCTGTCCTAATAGAGAAAGATTTCGACAAAAGTGACCTCTCCACGGTACTTTGCAAGACTCATGATGAAGCTTAAACTCTAAGTACCTAACTACTTAAGTAAGTAATGAAACCAAGATATAATATTATATTTCGGCTATAAAACAAACAGAATCGCTTAAACATATACCTTGGACACAAATCTGCATGAATAATGACTATTTTGTGTCGCAATGAGCTAATATGAAATTTGTGTGAAATGCATGTTATTTAGAGGTAAATTGTCCCACCATTTAGGAAATGAACCTTATTTGCATATCGTTTAGGTTTACATTTGCATTTTGTGTGCGGAATATGATTGATGAGGCGTATTGTACGATGTAGCTGTAGTATGAAGTATAGATTAAACTGTATGTTAATGGGCTGTAAATCTATTTGCGTATTAACTTTTAGACTTGTTCTCTTGGAGAAGTGTAACTTTGATATATTAATACTTACAGTTAGATTTTGGAACCGTATTTTGAGTGTTGACAATAGACTGGGATTGTGTTATATGTAGGAGATGACTTTGTAACTCAACTCTACACAAGTGCCAAATGAATAGCGACGGCCGCAAGTAGTAGATAGACATAAACGCCAGTGATATAACAAATCGTAGGTCGCAAAAAATGGCACTATACTGGGATATTTTTAGGATAGATACTAATAGTGTAAAACAAAGTTTGAAAGTTTGAGAGCAGTGGTGGCCCAGTGGTAATGGCCGCGACTTACGAGTAGTAGGTCGTAGGTTCGAACCCAGACAGGCGCTTGACTTTGTGTAAATTATATCATCACCACTGCTCTCAAAAAGGTTACGTAAACATCATGAGGAAACCGGCATGTCCTAGAACCAAAAATTCGAAGACATGTGACATCTACCAACCTGCACTGAGCCCGCGTGGTGGATTATGGCCCACTCCCTCTGACAGAGAGGAGGCCTGTGTCCCAGCAGTGGGAACATTATAGGCTGATTATGTATGTGTGTGTGTAAAGTTTGCAGCGTCCAAAGACCTGTGCTGACTGCATGGTGCTCGAAAAACCTCTTTTTTTTTGGACCTCCTCCTTTTTCTGACATATAACTTCTAAAAGGTGCATTCTACGAAAAAAAACAACTAAGAAAAACTCGAAAAGTACATATGAATTTAAAATGTCGCATTGGTACTTGCCAGGATTTGAACCCACAACCTCGTGCCTGAGCCATCACGACGTATACATATAAATTAATCACTTCTTTATTAAATCTTGTCTATAATTTATCGTATTTTTGCCACCCCAAGCTAAAAACCATTTTTCACTCTATAGATTAACGAATCGAACAATACCGCATCAGTCAAAAGTAGATTACGTGGAAATGATGAATAGCTTTAACAGTTTTGCATTTTCATTTCCTGATTTTTTTTTGTCAATAAATTCGTTTCGGTCTGTTGTCACTGCAATCCTTTGATATGAGTTTAATTCTCGGAATTGGTGAAAAGGGCAATTAAAAATTCCTGTTTGTACACTTTGAGAAGAGTATGACGGTAGTGTGACATTTTGACCAATTACACATAACTGGAGAACTGTGGGTGGCATGGATACCTCTGGATACAAGGTGTACGATGTTAGGGTTAGGTGTAGGATGTTATGAGTACTTAATGACTAATGTCCTCTTGACCTAGCCACTAACTAACGTGACAAGAGATAAGAGTCACGTCACGTCATTCACGGCACATATCGTGTCACAGTCACTGACAGTGACAAATTACACAAACATTGACGTAATCCGTAATTGAACATCGGGGCACTGATTATATAAACTACCAAAGTGTTGACTGAAATTCAGTACTATTACAACGTCATATGTCATTGTCATGGGGATTTCTGGTGGTGACGTCACCCGACCAATGAGTTCGTAATGGGCAAGCTTACCGTTGTCAAATACTCCGCGCCGGGTTTTACCGACCGACGGCTAATTCTAACCGCATTTTCGATGGGAATTCAATGTAGTCAGTAATGGTCGGATTCGGGCTTACTGCTTTGTCTATTTTAGGAGAGAATTTAGCGAATTGGGCATTGTTCTAAATGGGTTAGAGATGATCATAATTTGTTCTGCTATATACCTTCATTGACCGTACCATTTACAGGATTATTTCGTTGTCATATTTGGCTTTGATAAAATGATTTTGCCTTTGGGACATCGGCATTCGCTTTTAGAAATAAGATGGCAGATGTTTTGTGGATTTGTCATAGTCAATAAAAGGTTCTGAAGCCTATGAATAGTTGAAGTGTTTGAAGTTTTAAAGTCTTCGTACCTACAAAATATTTTATTTCACATAAACCTACATGGGTACTTATGAAACGTTAGAAGCTAGGTGCACGGTTCCAATTGCTCGTTTCCTATGGAGAGCCGGCAAGAAACTCGATGGTTACTCTTTTAAAAATAATTGGCTTTTACAATACTTTCAAATTACAGTGTTGGTAGGTCTTTGGGAGGACAATGTAGGCCTTTCAACAAGTAAGAACCAGGTACTTAACAAAATAGAAGATGTTCAATAAATCTACAGTCCAATAAGCCTACAACGTTCTCACATTCACAAAATAGAAAATAATCTATCTAAAAGACTAATAATAATAAAATTAAAATTAAAATAAAAACCTATATACCAATTGACGTGATTGCTATTACAACTGTAACAAATTGAATAATTATAATCATGTCCATAAATGCCACTAAGAGTTGAAATTAATTGGAGGTATATAATATCAAATACAATGATTATATGTCAAGGATGAATGTAAAGAAAATAAACATGGTAATTTGGGAAAACGAATGAGAGACCATTCTTTTTCATTTACCAGCATAGCGATAAGCGAGGGTCATTTTAAAATGTGTCAATAGTGTTTAGACTATACAATAAGTACCTAGTTAGCCTTAAGCTACATTCTTAAGCTGTTCATATTTGTATTGCATAAGCGGTGACATCACCTACATCTAATCCATTCTCAGTCCATTTCCGGAACTAGGTTGATTCCCTCACTTCCGAGTCGTACGTTCTTAAACCGACCGGTTACAGCTCTACGTGGCTGAGAGATGCACTTACCGACGATACTGCTTTTAGCTCGGCTGACTTCGGAAAAGAAAGACTCCTTGAGCTCGGACTATCTGTTGAAGTGCCTTGTTGTATTAGGTTTGGGTAAATTGAACGTTAAAAGTGTTGATGAAGATTTTGAAGATTATGGTTACGTGACAAGCAGAGGTTTCATTCGTATCGTCTCATAATGTCTACTTCTCAAAATGTCAACCGGTCGCAAAATGTCCACTTCTCACAATGTCACCTTCTTAAAATTAATGTCAAATTCTCATAATGTCAATTTCTCGAAATGTCGATTTCTCACAATGACAAATTCGCTTAATGACAACTTGCGTTTGAATGTTTTACCAACGTTAATATCGGATTGTTTGAAACAATTGGGAATTAGAATTTAGGTAGCAGAACTATCGAACCGAAGAACATTTAGTCGGTTGTAAACACAATAAACCTAAATACGAGTACGATCACTGAAATTACAGTAGATATGTAATTTGTCTATCATCATCTGCCTAGCCTTTTCCCAATGAATATAGGCAATTTGTCTATATTTATCCTAATATAGGGTCTGCCTCAGCTCGTGGCTAAGTAATAACAGCCGCACGGGTCGATCCATCAGGTTAAGCTACGCTTGCCGGGGTTGGTCCGTGGATGGGTGACTATCTTTACATACCGAGACTCCTCCATGCCTCGGAAAGCACGTTAAGCCGTTGGTCCCGGCTGTCATTTGTGGATCTTTGACAGTCGTTACGGGTCGTCAGAAGCTCGAAAGTCTGACAACCAGTCTTACCAAGGGGTATCGTATTAGTTACTGGGTTGTGGAGGTCAAGCAGTCGCTCCATGTAAAATACTGGTATTCAGCTGCATCCGGTTAGACTGGAAGCCGACCCCAACATAGTTGCGAAAAGGCTAGGCAGATGATGATAGGGTCTGCCTCATTGGTCTAGTGACTGCCTCGTTGGCCTAGTGGTCGTAAGCGCTACTGCTGAGCACGAGGACCTGGCTTAGATTACCAGGTCGGGTACTGTGTTATTGGATTTTCCATCGGGAATTTTTCAGTAGCAGCCCGAAGTTTCGATTTGTGCCCGGTTGATGTCAATAGCTTCGCCCTCTACTACATGCGACTTAAACATAACTGGCTAAATGTGGGTACACCTCGGCCCTAATCCTTCCCTAAATATTCTTATTTGCATCTGTCATTCGTACCTATTTATAACATTTAACAGGATATGTCAAAGGGTAATGATTAAGATGATGTCGGTATTTCGATTTCCTATAATATCAAAGACGGGAAATTGGAAAGGCTCGACTTGTGTCAGGAAACGTTATGATAATAGGCATTAATAGTTCGGCTGTTGCGACGAAATTACTTCCATCCTAATTATATAATATAATATTATATATACATATATTATAAATGGGTAGTGAGTTTGTTTGTTTGTTACGCTTACACGCTAAAACGGCTGAACGGATTTGGATGAAATTTGGGACTGGTGGACCATGACCTGGAATGGGACATAGGATACTTTTTATCCCGATATTCCCATGGGATCGAGTCTTTCGCGGGTGAAACTGCAGGGCGCAGCTAGTGTAGAAATAAGTGCTATTATGTAGCTTAGTCGAAGAAGGCTCCATTTTCATTGGAAATTAGGCGTTGTTGTGACTGTTTTCCACGTTTATGTGATTTGTTATAAGCGTACGTTAACCTATAATTGAGGTCAAAACACATTATGCAGCCATGATTCTCTTGCAGTAATCCAAACCGCGTACCGAAAGACGTAGCGTTGGAAGGCCTCCCACAAGATGGACCGTATAACCTTGTGAAAGCCGCAGGAAGCCGCTGGGTGCGGGAAGCACAGAACCGGTCGAAGTGGCGGCGCTTCAAAGACGTCCACTGCTGGGAATAGGTGGAGAGGCCTCCTAGCAGTGGACATCTTTCCGCTGAAAGGATGACGATGATGATGAATCCAAAGTAAAACATTTCTTTGAAAAATTAGGTCAAGTCTCCGGACCTGTTTTGTAAAAAGAAAGAATGTACAAGAAGTTTAGTTAGTTGACAAAATAAAAAAAAACTACTATGCGTACTCTTATTACCGTGGTCTCTAAAAGCACGCTAGTAGACTGACATTTCAAGCTTGGTTTAACTTGATTAAAACTTTATTGCGTAGCGTTAAGTCAGCTTATTTCTTAGCAAACTTAGTGCACGAACAGCCTCTAAAAAATTAAGTTCTGTGGAACACTAGCTATTCGTTTTTGTGCTGATATTTATAAAAAATCTAGCTTGTTTTGGCTTTTATTTCATACTAGCTTCCGCCCGCGGCGTCGCCCGCGTGTATGTCGATAAAAAGTAGCCTATGTCCTTTCTCAGGCTCTAGACTATCTGTGTACCAAATTTCATTTTAATCGGTTCAGTAGTTTTGGCGTGAAAGCGCGACAGACAGACAGACAGAGTTACTTTCGCATTTATAATATTAGTAAGGAGTAAGGATAAGGATAATGGAAACTCGGAGGAGTAGTAGCGGCCCAGTGGTAACAGCTGCGACTTGCGAGTTGTAGTGTAGGTCGTAGGTACGAACTCAGATAGCTGCTTTACTTTATGTAAATCATCACTAATACTCTCAAAACGGTGAAGGAAAACATTATGACCAAAAATTCGAAGTCATGTTACATCTACTAATCCGCACTGGGCCCGCGTGGTGAATTACGGCCCACTCCCTCTCACCGAGAGGAAGCCTCTGTACCAGCAGTGGGAAAATTATAGGCTGATTATTGTGCTGAAGGAAACTCATTTTCAAACAGTGAAAATTGCTCGCAGCATAATTGCACCTTTTATCTAAACTATACCTATTTACCCTTTACATATAATTTATGTATACTATCTCCATTTACCAGTAACAATACAATGCAGTGGAGGGGTAAACTGGTACACATAGGGATCGCCTCATTTGTGCCAATATACAGTGATTAAGCTCTGTCGTGTACCTAATTGACTGGTGATTGCAAACATTAATCCTGATGCTGACGATATTGGTGTGGGGTGTTTGTTTATACAGGGTGGTGATTTAGACACCTGCATCCGTCAAGGGGGTGATTCTACCTGTCATTTAAACAACTTAAACCATGAAACTCATATCCAATTCGTAAAAAAAAACCTATACAGCAGTAGACAGATATTTTGATTCATTATATTTATATTTTAAGCATAATATTATGTGTTTCATAGCGCAACTTGTATAGTATGACACGTAAAATCACCCCTTTGATGGATGCAGTTCACTAAATTGCCACCCGTTATGTATTTATTTACTTAATTATTTAAGCTGTGTTTTTTTTTCTTGCCACGTTCATTTCGTGCACCTGCCGACTATTTCTGTTCTGCCGACTATTTCTGCTCTGCCGACTGTTTCTGTGCTCGTGATAGATCTGTTTTAATGTGTTTTATTCCAGTTAACTTAACTTTTTTGTATGCAATTCTGTGACAAATCAACCACATTTTATTCTTTCTATTTGATTTGTTTTTAAACCATAAAATATTTATTGGATCTTTTTGTGATTGATGTGATTGCTTATCGTTTATTTTTTAACAGTAACTACAACAATAAAAAAAACTTATTTCTGGCTTCAACATGAAAATGGCTTTATCTGTAATACTGGTCATTACTTTTCTTTGAGCCCATATATAGACCTTCAATCAGCATGTTACAGGCCATGTACCAAAATTTCAGCCAAATTGCCCGAATGGCTTTTTCCTAATATTTTATGCGGGGTCCTTTTTCGAATGAATTGTAGAAAAAAAATTATGATAAAAGTTGCTAGGGAGAGAAAACGCTGCAGTGAAAATATTTGCCGATTCGTTTTTGTTTCCCAGTGAAAATTGAAAAAAATACGTATATCTTACTATATCTGGAAGTCCCACAAGTCTAAAGGACTGAAGTTCCCGGAAAATCAGTATTGCCCAGTAATTGAGTTGTGGAGGTCAGATGTTAGTTGCTCTTTGTAAAATATTGATATTTAGTCCCTTCTACTTAGACTGGAAGGCGACCCCAATACATTTGGGAAAGGTTGGACACGCTAGGTAAAACAAATCTAAGTAATAGGTACAAAAGATCCGCCGTCAACTTTACCTAATCTTTTTGAACATCGTTAGTAGACAATGAAAATAGATTTGAAATAAGGATAACCAGAAAAACAAACTGCTACCAAACTGTTGACAAAAAACAAAAGAAAAACACACCACAACAAAAAAAACGTCTTTCTAATACATTAAACAACAATTAGGCAAATAATTTCCTTAATTCGAGAAAACGGTGCGAAGCAGACATTCGTTGTAATAAATTCTGCGTAATGCCGCTAGGCGAAGTAAAAATGATTTAATACCGTCATTATGCTCTGCTAATTTAGAAGTATTGTATTATAAATTAACACCTTTCTCACTCCGACATTTAGTTATGAAAGTGTTAAGAAAATTATAGTGTTGTTGAATAAATTATGAGTAATATCATTGTCTGGTTTAGTGGTAAACTATTAGTGGTGAAACTAGATCAGTTTTGATAACTATTATTGTTACCGCTTTTAATTTTCACGCAACCTTTCATGTTAGTATTATAATCTACTAGGTGCTGCCCGCGATTTCGTCTGCGATCCAGGATGAAAAGTATTTGCTGTAGAAAACGGCTATGTGATGGGACTTTTTACTCTCTGTATATAAGGAACTCACTCATATTTATACTACATCCTTGTGCAGGATCAGGTTTGTTCTTCAGAAATTAAGCGACTTGTTCGGTAACAGTTGTATATTGTATAAAATATTCGTTACAACAATTTGCCAGGACGCCCTGGCAGTCGGCGGCTCGTAAAAAAGGAGTGAATACAGAACTACATTTTTGAACGGAGGCGCGAGTGAATGAGACGGAATGAGTGATCGAAGGAACGACCGGATTCGAAGTTGATGAAAGATATCTTCACTAAACTTTAACTCTAGATGGCGTGCACCGCGGTCGATTGTATGTTGTTGTCTTGCGAGTGATGAAAATGGCGTGGACAATCCTAACTTAATATTATAAATGTGAAAGTGAGTTTTTTTGCTCGTAGCAAACAACTCTAAAATGGCTAAACGGATATGGATGAAATTTGGCACATGGGTAGACCATGACCTGAAGTAGGACATAGGATACTTTCTATCGCGATATTCCCACGGGATCCAGACTTATGCGGGTGAAACCGCGGGGCGCAGCTAGTTGTCAATAAAAATAAAAAACACAATACCATATCACAAATTACATAGAACTATTTTCTCCGAAAAGTATACTCTAGCTAAGAAATACCTTGTGCATTTGAGCTTGTAAAAACTAGTTACACTACTGTTGAGCAATTGGAAGTCGGAGCAATTTCCTCTGTAGCATTATGTGCACGTCCCTAGGGACTGGGCAATAGTTACGGGTAAGGGAGTGGTTACACAAGCTGGCAGATAATTGTTAATTTTATTTGTGTTTTAAGCTAAATGGGAGGAGGGAATTTAGAGGTGTTAAGCTTTAAAAGGGTTCTTAGAAGATGTTGGTCTTTTTTTTGGAGGGTCGGAAATCATCAAATTACTTCTTCTCCCACTCTTGGCGGAGCGGGAGGGCGTGTTACTGACTAAACCCACCACCCGTGTTCTTTCAGTTGCCTGTTCCAAAGAGTCTCGGTATCCCTTTCGGACTTTCCCGCAACCCTGGCAGGCGTTGGTCCTAGGGACCGATGCCTGCCGAGACCCCCCCAATTGTGCTGACATCTCTTTGAGGCGAGCGTGGAACACAACGCGCTGTCGACCCGGGCCTGGTCCTTATCGGACGGCGAGCTATCCATTGCTCGCTGCCCGCAAGCCCGCGCCTACGGTGGCTGGGAATCCGCCTGGGATTCCCGACGCTCAGAGCGTCTCCTGCGGCAGCGGTTAGGGGCGTGATGGCGCGAATTTTGCAGAAGATGTTGGTCTGAGTATTCGTCAACAAAATCTTATAAACTTGTGTATAAGTCTATTACGATGTATTAATTGATCTGGAGGTTGTTTCTCTCACTTTTTGTGTGCCTGTGAAATCAAAATGAATTGGTCAAAGTGAATCGTGGAAACCAATACCTAGGTACACATTCGTTCTTACTAATTAGTTCAATCTATACATATTATACCTAAATTACAGTCACTTCGTATTTGTCTGTATAGCCGCGTTGTTTTTCTAAACAACAGATTTTGATGAGGTTTTCACCATCGTTTAGAAAATTCATTCCGGTAAGGTTTGTGTCTAATACGTTACTTTTAAATTACATATAACTAAGAAATCTCGATGTTTTGTCAAGTCGTAAAAACCGTGTGAAGCAGTAGCGGGTCACTAGTAAACAATAAACAAATGACCAGAGATCGGATAATCGGATGCATATTAACCTAAAGTTAATTTTTGGCTAAAAATTACGGAAGCAGCTTTTTAATAAAAAAAATTCTTAACACGGAATTCCAAAAAAAATCCGGGTATACACAAATAATCGGATACATGGTATGGAAACGACTTATCAACCCTATTATGAAGGTTACTTTCGCTGTGTTCCGTGTTAACATAAAAAATAATATACTTTGAACATGTTTTTACGAACTCGAGATACCGAGTGATTTGTCACTATGTACTATGCCAGTTTGGAAACCTACTTTACAACACTAGCTAGCATTTCTTTTGTCAAAAATGCCTAAATTTATCAATTCCGGAATCGCGGGATTTTTTAGTCGGTACAAAAGTGGCAAATTAGGTAACACCTGAACGTAAGTAAATATACATTGGACTCTATAATCAAACCTCTAAAGTCCCCGGAATTCTGGGATTTTTTCAATACAAAAGTGCATTCCATAATAGCCAACACCTCAACTTTAGGTAAATATGCATCCGATTATCCGATCTCTAGTTATAACTCTTTTATGTATATACCGAGTGTTTTGTTTCATGTAAAACCTTCTTTACCGTTAGTCTTTGATCAAGCCCTCATCACTTTTACTGACCGATCTCACCCTAATTCATGACGTCACGTGCGTATATAAGCTTAAGGCATAGACACACATCCGTCGATATGAAGTTGAACGTTGTAATTTACGTCGGGTACAAACTCCAGGGAGTTGGAACGACTCAATTTGCGTGACGTGAAAAATGAGACGCGGGTACTTGGATAATTCGTATATTCGGATACGTTTCCTAATAAATTATGTACTTTCGTAAAAATAGGTACATAAAAGTCCCGTTTGAGTAGAACGAGGGTAAGGTCAGTATTTTTGGGTTCTTTCAGCGATGTTTAGGGATATTAATGGGGTCGATAAATGGTATTTCTGATGTAAAGGGACGTTAAGTTATAGGTAAAAAAACGTTATATAAATAAAACATGTATGTGGGTAGACTATCGTCGACAAGAGATCGTTCTATTTGATCTTAGATCGACTTCTAGTTATCCTGTTGGGACACAAGAGAACTTACGAGTGAGAATTATCGTACCCTGGGTAATCGTCTTTGGCACCAACCTTGGATTGGTAATTTTTAACCGACTAGAAAAGGAAGATGATGTCAATTCGACTGAATATTTTTTAGGGTTCCGTACCCAAATGGTAAAACAGGACCCTATTACTAAGACTCCGCTGTCCATCCGTCTGTCACCAGGCTGTATCTCATGAACCGTGATATTTAGACAGTTGAAATCATAGATGATGTATTTCTGTTACCGCTATAACAACAAATACTATAAAACAGAATAAAATAAATATTTAAGGGGGCTCCCATTTCACACACGTGATTTTTTTGCCGTTTTTATAGATAATGGTACGGAACCGAAACGCACTCGTTTAATTCTCATGATCTTCTTACCCTTATCCCATTATACTTGGGGTCGGCGCAACACATTTCCTTTTTCCATTCTGTCCTGACAAGCGTCACGCTTAAATTCACTCCCTTCTCTTTCTTATAATTCCTCACACAATCCATCCATCTATTCTTTGGCCTTCCTCTCCCGCTCCATCCATTAACATTTATATTAGTCACATGCGTTTCTTCCCTCCTCATCACCTGCCCATTCCAAGCCAAACGATTATCTTTCAACTTTCAGTCACTGTCGGCATGAAATTATGGTGTGCAGTTGTATCAGAGTAGAATATCCGATTATTCGGTTTTTTGTACACATTCGGATGAGAAATTACTATGAACTGATCAAAGACATGCCTTAGAACAAAAAACTATATTTAATAACAAAAAGATAAAGCGAGAGTTGACAAAGCATAAAAGTGTAATAAACGGAATTTGAAATCTTTTAGATTTTAGAATATATTTTACATGGCGTTTGTCCAAGTCGTAATAATACGTGGCCAAATTAATTACTAAATGAATAGACTAAAAACCTTTTTTTAAATAAATTTTTCCTTTGTGTACATTGTTTTAGATTTTTAGTGTTAGATGTGTATTTTAATTAAGATTATGTACAAATAAATAAATAGACTAAAGAGAATTTCAGAGTGTAATAAAAATACAGTGTCTGTTCCTTTTGAAAAGTTAAATGAAGTCACTGCGATTTACCTGTCAGTCACCAAGCTTAGCGAATGATTGGTGCAATATATTAAAATTGGTCACATATTTTCGAGACAATTTAGAAGTATTTGTTTATATTTGCAGGTATATCGAATGGGATGGATTCAGTTCATCACATTTTTGCGTCGTACGTGTAAAATAAGTTCTTTAAGTAGTTAAACTATCACTATTACCATAGAAGACATTGAAGAGATTGATAATCGATACAGTTTGCTCGCAGGCCTTGCCCTACATCTGTCATAAGGATTCCTGAGTCTACTTGCATATTATTATAATCCTATAGATCACGAACAATGACCTATATTTATTACATGAGAAGAAAGTCTGTCAGCGCACCTGTTCATGTATTTATTTTAATTGTCTATCCATACTAATATTATTAATTCGAAAGTAACTCTGTCTGTCTGTCTGTCTGTGTGTTACCTTTTCACGCCTTAACCACTTAAGGGATTTCGACAAAATTTGGCAAGGAGATAGATGGCATCCTGGGGAGGGACATAGGGTACTTTTAATCGACATACCATGCGGGCGAAGCCGCGGGTGGAAGCTAGTTTTAAAATTAAAATAAAGTATTAATTCATTACTAGCTGCGCCCCGCGGTTTCACCCGCGTAAGTCTCGATCCCGTAGGAATATCGAGATAAAAAGTATCCTATGTCCTATTACAGGTCATGGTCTACCCCTGTGCTAAATTTCATCCAAATCCGTTCAGCCGTTCACGCGTGATGGCGTGACCAAGGGAAATAGGGATTCATTTTTTATAAATATGTATAGATTATTGTCCCACTGCAGTGCAAAGAAAGGCCTCTTTTCGTACAGAGAAGGTATGATTGTCTGCTATAAGTACCTATAAATATTAATTCCTTGAAAACTAAAGTAATCGATTTCTTTTTATAGAGAATTTAATTAATTAGTGAAACTTGCTCTGTTGGAGTTGGTTCCATGGAGTTCCGTCCCGAATTGTTGATCAACTCGATGCCGGAATACGGCATTTTGTAGCTCAATATCTCGAATGTTTCAGTAAAATTTAATTGGTGTCGTGATATAGCGACTGTGGGTTATTGTAATCGAATTGGTTGTTTCTGAGTACAACGTTCAGTTCTGGTACCTACTTATTTTGTACATATCTGTTTATTTATCTGAATTTATTAATAAAATAAACTCGTAGTTCAGGTCCGAACCTCTTCTATGAGTCTTAAAAGTGAATCTCAGTGACAAAATCCTCTTAACTAAAATAGACAAAAAACAAACAACATCAAATAAAACAGTTGTTTACAAAAAGAAAAACGTCGGAACAAGAGCCGCAAAAACAGGTTATTATAAAAGGGTGGGTGTTAAACAATAAAGGGAACTTACTTAGAACATTTTTCACGGATCCCCTCGTGCCCTTCCAAAGGAAATGAAAAAATCGGGCGAAACGTTCGCACAGGGTGATCCCGGCCGCCGGGGCCGGCTCACTGTCTGAGAACCTAACCCTTTTCTTGCTACGTTTGCCTTTACTCGTTTTACCCGACCGTTTATTCTTCAAGCTAGACTTCATAATTTTCACTTCATTTGCTACCACAACACTGACTTCGACACTCGTTTGTTCGTGTTTTTTGCTATCGCGCTCTTTGTCGACTACATTTTTACGGGTTTGGGTCTCAACGTTCAACGGTCTCACGCTGACTCCGTTACTTCGCTTCCACTCTTTCAGCTCCGTACTTGTATTTTATGAAGCGCGACAAATATGCACGGTGTGTTTTGTTTACGCGACACACAATGATACTGAGAGTACTTATAGTTATGACGCGTATGATTTGCACTGCTAGAGGCTAGTCTACGCGATACTTGGCTTAGTTTCAATTCGCCAGTATGAAACCATTAGAATATACACTAACACGAAACCTATTCACTGCACATCAATACGGGACATAACGAATTGATTACTTGAACGGCTATTCACTAAATTCTATGTTAGTTACGTCTTTTTAGAAGGTTCGCTCGACAGCTGCTGCAGTTTGGAAGCAAGACTGACGCGTGTTTGGTCTTCTGCCAGAGTTTATTAAGAGACAATTCAATGCGTTCCAATTATAAGTCAGTCTGATTGTAGAGTAACATCATTAATTATGTGTGAACGAAAATAGCTGTGCATCTGCAATATCAAGTTTAAACAGCATCTGTCACGATCGGTTCGGAACGCGTCGCTTCCAATAATGTTCACTAATGTTGTTTATGTGTTCGTGTGTCTAGACGAATCCGAACGAATCTGAAAATTGAAACAGTTCGACGTCGAGGTGATTGATCTGCTAACGGATTGGCAAATGATTGTGAAAGTAGTTTGGTGACGTCATAGATGCACACACCTACATCTCTTCGATGTCTGCATAGTTGACGTAATTAGAGCGCATTGGACATTCAGAGAACACGATGCAATACAATATTTGACAAACATTTGGGAAATACATACACCCAATAGAGGTTTGTTATGAACTCAGAGATGTTTGCGAACGTTTTGTATTACACACCAATTTGATTGCTTTCCGGTACATTACTGCCTATCGGATGTTCATCTGACTAATGAAAAATACAATTAATGGAAAAACACTAATGAGTTTTCGCTATAAAAATTCAATTAAACACCAGTGCTTTGATAAGGAATTTCGATAAATTGACAGAATTTATGAAAAAAATCACCAGCGTTTAATAACTTTCATTTCTCTGAAGATTCGAGGGTTGCGATAAAGGCACTTTTTTTATCGAAATCGTCTGCCAATTGAAAGGGACACGGAATTCGTAAATGAACAATTTACGTTCCTACAGTCGAATACTTTAGAGAGCTTTCTTCGTGAAAATTAACTGATTCCTTACGACCCGCTGAGGTTTCTCTGAAGTGCCAACCCTAAGGCGAAATGTTCAACCATTTTCAACCATCACGTTGAAATGATTGCTTAAAGCAAAGACTCTTTAATTTTAGAATAGTGCTTTTAGAAGATTCTGGACTGGAAAGATATTAATATTAAACTTAATGGAGGACAGAATACAAAACAAGAATTAATTTAGATTTTCTAAACGAGTCTTTTTGTGGTTTTTGGGCACAATTATTTAGTAATTCGAGGGAATTTTTTGATAGTTTTCTGAATTGGGAACAACGTAAAACGTAGTTTAGTGCGACAGGTAAACTGCTTATCTCCTCGCACGACTGTGGAACTGACATCCATTAGTGCTCACACACCGCTGATTTTGGTTGAAATTTTTTAATAACGGCTGGAATAAAGGAACTGGTTTTTTAACTTGTTATTCGGTTGTAATTTTTTCATTGTGTTTTTTATTTTCTCTAAACTCCCAATATCGTGTAACGTTTTACTCACTCATATACTAAATAATTTCGTGATAAAACTTAGGGATGTAATTGAGGTCATTTAAACGTTGGCGTTGGAGGACAGAAAAGATCAATTAAATATTTATTAATTATTAATCGAATTTGATTTAAAATAGAAGAAAACATTTTTGCGGCTTTGATACCTTCTAGGTGGTTTCTTAGTGATTTGTTAATTAAATCGGCTCCAATAAACAGTTGCTAACTTGTCACTGATCCTGGCAACGGCGATGGTATGGAAGCAAAAAGTAGAAAATTCAAGTTTTAAGGTCGCTGCACACAGCGGGCGCGGCGCGGCGTGATCGGACGGCGACGCGACGCTGAGCAGGTGTAATGTACTAGTTACTATGGACGACGCCACACAGATCCGCCGCGACGCTAACCGTCGCGCCACGCCGGCGTCGCGCCGAGCGCGAATACAAGTCCGACGCGACGGGACGTTTTTGATTTATTTCATGCCCCCATTTCCGTTTACGTTGTTTTTATTAGCTAACGCAAATAAGAGCAAGAGCGTTTCCACGTCTGAATCGCTCAACATCTTTTTGATGAATGAATCGCGTCGCGACACGGTCGGCGTGAATGGGTGCGGCGGAACGTGATCGCGCCCGCAGTCTGAACGCTGAGGTCGCGCCAGCGCCGCGTCGCCGCCCGGTCACGCCGCGCCCCGCCACGCCAGGCCCGCTGTGTGCAGAGACCTATATACTCAATACCTTAAAGGTTCCGTTTACTTGGAGCTGATTTTATTTATTAGGCGGGTAGCACACCTCCGCCGCGAAACCATAGCAACGAAACCTCAGTAGTTCAATTGAACTGATTCACGTCATGTTCCGCTACTCGCATCCGATTCGACTAGCGGAAAATGACGCGAACCAGTTGGATTGAACTACTGCGGTTTCGCTGCAATGGCTTCGGTGCGGAGGTGTGCTACCGGCGATAGACCTCCATTACAACGTCGTTAAAAACTTGCGGAGGTGGACGCATCCGTAGATGAGGAGGTTCGATTTCTTGCGGAAGTTCCGCTGTTATGGCGGTGAAATTCCATTAAAACCCTAATAAAACTATGTAAGTGGGTACAGACCTACATAGAAAATGGAAACAACAAATATATTAGTAAGTAGGTATATTATATTTAGGTACACAGACGGAATTCTACTCGTCTCTATCAACTACAACTACGAGTCAGCGTAAAGACAAATTTCTTAATTTCGTACTACGTTGTACTTTCGATGTAAATTACCCGAAAATGACAATATTGCTGGTGTATGAAAGTAATTTGTCACTGACCGAAACTTGGGAAATTTCTCGAAGGAACCAAGTATAATAAAGTTTGTAAATTAAGTATCTACCCGCTGTTGCAAGGACATCGGGGGAGATGTTTACCTGTTATTGTTACTACTTATCAGTAGGTTGTTATAGACATTTTATTTAAATAATCTTTCTACTATTTCACTTAGTACATGATGGTCTTATGAAAACACGAATTGCAAACCTATGATCGGTAATATAAAGTTAAATAAGTTTTTTTTTTTTCATACATTTCGTTTCTGTTATTCAAATCATAAATATTTCAGCCGCTTTTAGTTATTCTATTTTATAAATTCGACTGCGTAAAAAAAGATGGAAACAAAACAAACTATTTCTGTCTCAGTCGGAGACATTTAACAATAAAGACCTAAGCCTCCGACTGCATGACATTGTTTAAAGTATTAAGTGCGATCGAAAAATTTAATTAACTTTGGTTGTGTAGTTTTTGAGCTTGCTTCAATAATACTAAGTACGTTTTTTTTCCGTTGATGATGTTATAATAACTTCCTGTCAACGCTGATATTATTTAAATAGCAAGTAGTGTTTTAAGAACTTGTGTGGTATGAATAACACAACTAAAAAGTGAAAAATAAAAACGTTTTTACAAAAAAAAAACTACTTCCGTTTTTGCTATAAATGTTTGTGTTTCTGTTTATGTGAAGTAAAAATTACACCGTGCATTTTGATCTTTGCTTACTCTATGTAGAAAGTAACAGATTGTTATACTCTTCAGAAAAACAAACAACTGTCTAAGAACAGAAAGAAAATATTGATCTCGTTCGTTCGTAACATTGATAAAATACAATAATAAATTGAAGAAACCGGCTCGTTTACTTAGCAAAATACTCGCGCTAATACATTGTAGATTTATTATTTTTATCTCGCAATATTACAAACCGTATTTTACGTCTATATTTATCTTACAATACGTAAAATCTATTCAATAAACTTCTGTTTGTTCGGGATTGATACAAAACTGTCTGATTGATACAAAACCCTTTTGTTTTAAAGTCCCGAAGCACACAATATACAAAACTTGTACTCTAAAACCCTCTTAAACTTTTGATTGGATGCCGTAATTTTATATTACCTACCTATTGTCCATAAAACGTGATCACAGTCTACGTCACTGCAGTCTTACAACGCCACACTTCGCAGTAGGATGCTTTCAATTTCACAGCTGTCAAAGTTTCAAGCGTTATACCATTGCATGAAATTGATAGTTGCACTGTGGTCACATATTCATAAATATTGGCATTATTATTGGTCTACCGCAGAAATATGAAACATGGAGTGAAATAGTGCACATATTGCAATTCGTTGCCGTAACTGCGCCATTGACATTTTGTCATCAAAATGCCGACAAATCCTCGACTTTATCACGTTTTAAATTCGATTCTGTGTAAAATACTGAAGGTTTTTATATTTTTGATTGTTGGCTGTTTATAATTTTTGATGTTTTAGATTTCAGATAATTCACTGTGTAATTAAGAATGATCTATTATAGAATTCTTGATGACAATTTGGAATAGGATTTTAAATGTTGAATCTAATATCGTCAACTAGGATTATGTAGGTCATTGAAGGTCCTCAGGGACCAATACAATGTGTATTATGCGCAATAACTGTGTTAGTACGTACTAATAAGGTTATAATTCACTATTTCTCTATTTTGTAAAAGACAGCGAAATACATTATCATCTAGATATTTTAAGACCAAAATAAAAGTGTAAAGATTTTATCAAACTCAATCTATTCAGGAGAAACCCAATATTCTTGAACTGATTCAGGTTTGCCGAGTGACTCTAGTAATCACTTAGATGGCTCGAAGGTAACCTAGATATTCGGTTACTCTGTGTACCAGCCAGGCTTTTGAAACATTTTTGTGCTCTTTTCGATATTGATAAAATATTTGCGACTTTTTGAGGCATGAAAAGGTAGGTGTGGTCGTTTAAAGGCTCTTACATACTAGCGCGATTCGCCGCGCGACGCGACGCCGCCGCTTTGTTCGCCGTGAAGTTTTCTCAGAAATTGTATTGTTAAAATTCGCTTCGCGCGGCGAATCGCGCCAGTATGTTAGAGCCTTTATATGAATGTGGCTCTTTCTTTAAACTGTTTTCCCTTTCCATAAATTCATTTTTTTAAACAAACTTCATCAGTTTTGAAATATTTGTGTATTATGATTGAATTAAATAGATTTTAGTACAAGATAGAAACGAGCCTGCAGAATAGTGTCGTAGGTAGCTTTTTAAACCTATCTCGTTTGATTAGGAGTATCATAAACGCTTGTTGTTTCTAAATACTCTTCACAAGAAGGAAATTCCAGTTAATTTCCCATTGTACCACCCTATGTAAAATTCCTACATTTATATCTGAAATTTTTATGGTGTACTTGTAATAAATAGTATTCAATCTATCTATTATATAATTCGAAAATAAAAATTCTTTGTATATTAAATTATCACTTGCTTTAAAAACATCGTGAGGAAACCGGCATGCCAGAGAGATATTCCTCGACGGCATATGAAGCCAAACCTTTGGCGGCTTTAAAACTCTGACACCAGGGGGCTTAAAACAGTCACTTTGGAGGATATAATGGGAAAATATTATGAATCATCGTAAAATGTCACAAAATGACGATTCATAATAATATGATCTGCGTGCGATTCCTATTACGAACTAATTCATCTGTTTGACAGTTTTCTATGAAGATTCGTAAAATAGTCCACACACTATGAACTGCTTTTGTGTGAAATTAAAGGAATTGTTAATGACAGCTGGAAATTCAGGAAATCAATTGTTTTTAGAGGAATTGCTAATGTGGCCGTTTTAAGCCCCCAGGTTAGTCACTAGCCACACGAAAAGAAGATTCGATCTATTCTATCTATCAAGATTCTTAATATCCTTAAAAGTGATGTACTAATTCAGAGAGTATGTATGAACGAGGAAGAAGCTACAGGAGTACCTATGCATGCAAGGTCTGTAATAGTGAGGTTTTCAGCATTTTGAGGTTTTCATCTATGGGAAAAAGGTTCAATGCTACCATCAGGGCACAATTGCCCATAATACCCCGAATAACCCCTTGATTAACTCCCCAACGTTTTGCACTATATTATTATTAATATAACAGCCAATAACGTAGAAAATTACGAGGTAGTGAGGCTTGCCGAGTTTACTATTTCCCTTCCACTTTTTATGGTTATGAGGGGCTAATGTAACAATGATGAAAGCGCTACGTTTGCTGAATATAGAGTTATTTTAATACTTTGTGTAACGTCGATACTCGGTAAGCTGGTTTTATGGAAACGGTTGTAAGTATACGCATAAAGTTAATCGTTTTGGTCGTATATTTTGTATGGATTAATAATCCATGTTAGGATTTTTTGGCTACGTTTAATGTTACGGCGCTCTCTGTGTGTGAGATGGATAGAGGATTTTTTTTATCCTAAGACAGTTTAAATTAGTCCTTATAAAAATCTGTTAAGACAGAAGAGAGGTGGGACACTATAGTGCGGATTTGTGGATATAAAATATCAGTGTGTTTATAACATTTATTTTTATTTTTTTAAATAAGGATCGTATCACGTGATCTGAATATTATATCTGGACTTTAAAAGAGACTTTGACCCTCGAGTTTTTCGCCATTTTCTCAGGAGTAGTCAGATCTATGTTAATAATAATAACGTCAAATCTATCTGTCAGTTTTAATATTTTTTCAATAAGACGTGTAAAAGTGATTCCGATGTCCTATTTACAGAATAAACAATTACATTTCACTTCACTACCTACATAATGTAGTTAGTTTCGCAAAGAAAATTATTTATGAGGGCATTTATTACTGTGCTTACGCACGAATCATTTACCCAA